>CAWUFW010002523.1:1800000-2178450 GCA_963921515.1 Calotriton arnoldi
GGGTAACTTATTTAACTCTGTGTATAGCTCGGTAGGACAGGTGCCCAGGTCCTGGAAAGAAGCTACCATAGTACTTATCCTGAAACCAGGGAAGAATCCCCTTAAAGCGGACTCATATCGGCCGATCTCCCTGCTGAACGCCGATTACAAGATCTTTATGGGTATTTTGGCAGGGAGACTGGTTAAGTTGGCACCTTCTTTGATAAATGCCGACCAAAAGGGGTTCCTCCCCGGGAGATACATCCAGGAGCAGACACACCAGCTAATTGGTAACATCGATTTGGCCATGGCAAGTTCGAATCCTTTGGCCGTGGTTGCTCTCGACGCGTCCAAGGCATTTGACCGAGTCTGCTGGGTATATCTCTGGGAGGCTCTTAGGTCTATGGGCTTTGGTCCTATTTTTATCCGGACCTTGATTCATTGCTACCAGGGAGCCAATGCAAAGATCTTGCTGAATGGTATGTTGACCTCCAGTTTTAACATCCAAAGAGGAACAAGACAGGGCTGTCCCATCTCCCCCTTGCTATTTGATATCTACATAGAGCCATTGGCACAAGCTATAAGATCTGACGATTTAATCTCCCCCTTTAAATGTCAGCAATATAGCAGCAAGTTGGATCTATATGCTGATGATTTGTTGTTATACACCAACGACCCAGGGGTGGTTATACCAAGGATCGAAGCACTGTTGGAGGAATTTGGTTCTCTTTCAGGATATCTAGCCAACACCTCCAAGCCAGAGGTGATGTGTTGGAATATTGACAACTGGGAAGGTACCGAGAGTAAAGAGTTTAAATACCTGAGTATCACTATCGTCAAGGATCTGGATAAAATTCCCCAGATCAACCTAAATAAGACCATCAAAGAGATTGACCGCTTATTTGCCAGATGGAAAAATCTCCCTTTAACAATTTTTGGTAAGGTCAACCTGGTAAAAATGGTTATTTTGCCTAATTTGACGTACCTGTTTAATGCGATCCCTCTTGTATTCCCTAGTAAAGATATTTGCAAAACTCAAAGTAAGATCGGAAGTTTTATCTGGGGAAACAAGGGAGCTAGATTGTCGTGGAAAAAATTGAGACGTAGGCTTATTAAGGGGGGGCTGGCTCTCCCAGATATCGGCTGGTACTCGGTGGCCTTCCAGTTTAAAAACATTCGGATGCTACTAGTAAAATCGGAAGAGTCGTTATGGGGGAGGCTATTGGGTGAAATGGTTAAGATGGAGGGGGGTGGCGGAGGGGAAGGTTTTTTGTATAAATTCGGGGCCCCAAGATTTTTTAAACGGGTGCGTCTGAAAGTCCATTGGGCCGCCCTAACCATCTGGTATAAGGTTAGATGTAGATGGGGGATTGGGTATTATTCAGACTTTGCTCCGATCTGGGACTCCCCGGGGACCCCCCTCTTCCTGAAAGATAGCCTTGCAATTCCAATAAAAAGGGCGGGTATTACCATTTGGTCAGAGCTTTTATCTTCAGAAGGACCTCTCCCCTGGGAGGTTATAAGAGCAAAGGTGGGAAGTAGTCTTTCCAGATTCAAGTACCTGCAACTAACCTCTTGGTACATAGCGGAAAAGGGGGACATTAGCGGCAATTGGGAGGCGGAGCAGTCTGTGCAAATAGTACCCCTTAAAAAGAAAGAAGTTTCTATTTGGTATAGGAAGTTCTTGGAAGCCGAAGATTCGGATCATCCTCCGCAGCATGCAGTTTGGAATCAGTCCCCCATTGAGCCCAATATTGAAGATCTTTATGAATCCTCTCTGAAGCTTCTTTATAAATATGTCAAACCGGCCAGTTTAAAGAAGAACCACTTTTTTGTCATAAATAGACTCTACTACACACCTGCAAAAATCGCTAAGTTTGCACCACTATCCTGCCCCAAATGCCCAAGATGCAATTTCTTGAATGCCAACGATATCCACATTTTTTATGACTGTCCTGATCTTAGAGCCTACTGGGAGGGAGTGGGGGAGGTTTTATGTGGCATATTTAAAGTCAAAATTGAGGTCAATGCATCCCTGGTACTATTTGGGGATGATGGTGTGACTGGGAAGAACCTTCAGCAGATACACAGAGGCTTGTTGTTATACCTGGTACTGTTAGCTCGGAGAGAGATCTGCAAGAAGTGGAAAGATCCACGGTCCCCAAGTTGTGAGGACTGGCTTAAAGCCATGTTTGCCATGGCCCGCCTGGACCAAGGAGGAGTATGTGAGAGTGGTGTGAACATCTGGCAAGCCTTAGTATCCTGGGGTTCCGATTTGAGATTGGTTAACTTCCTCTAGATCCTTCTAGTCCTATGATTACACCAAGCTACCAACAAAGGGGCTGGTCCGGTTTGGCCTAAGCGAATGCAGCAGCCATGGGGTGCACAGGTCGGTAAGACGGCTCTACTACAAGAATTGCAGACGCTTATTGGTGAGATGAGGACAAAAAAAAAACCAGAAAAAAAACACCAAAAAAATAATTCAATCAATAGATTGTAAGGCTTCGTTGTTAAAATATTATATCAGGTGTATAAGGGCCCCCAAGCATTCCTTAAAAAATTACTTGCAATCGATTTATGAAAAATTGGGTAATCCTTGGTCCAGCCAACTTAAAGAGGCGATTATGTTACTCAAGATCGAGGAGTCCGCTTTGGGGGTCAGTTCCATTCCTTATCGGACATGGAAAACATCTATCAATAAGCAAATGAAGGAGTCTTCCTGGGAACAAGACATACGGGCTGTTGAGAGTCAAGGATGGGCTCAGCCTCTGGTGGAGTCCTATCGTGTTGGGAAGCCGCAAAACTATTTCTCGGATCTCATTAACGCAAATACTCGGGACCAAATCCTATATATGAGAGTGCTTGCGTTACCAATAAGAGATTTTAACCCGCGTTGGGCAGGTGGCGGGGGTGACTTTATGTGTAGCCTATGCAACAACTATCGGGAATCATGGTTTCATTTGTTATGCAGGTGCCCGGCCTTAGACCAACAAAGGAGACTACTGCTAAAACCTATTTTTCTGGCAGAGGGCGTTCGTTCTTGCGCACAGGCATCTGACTTTTGCTTCAGCTGCAGCTCTCCTGGTGGGCTGGGGAGATGTGCTAAATTTGTGAATATTTTAAACAAATTATTGTTGAATACTAGGCCAAGAGCAGTACCTCCGAAATAACGTCCACGTCGCTTTGCAGATGTGTACGTTCGAGCTGAGCTTGGAGACAGTGGACATTTAGGACGGACGGGGCTTGGTGTTGAGGGCAGTCCTTCCCAGACGGAATCTTGGGAGGCACTGCTCGCAGAAGAAGTATTGGTAGCTCTAAGTAAGGCAGGTTTTGGAGGCTACACACATCTCGTCCTTTAGATTGAATTACCCCATCGGCCCTCAAGTAAAGGCTATGGCATTATTTTAATTGAGCCCAAGAAATTATAGTCTAGCTTGGCGTACATACAGCTGATTCTGTTTTAGGATTGCACTATATAGTACATGTATTTTAGTGTTAATGAGATTTGGTTAATCTGACGGATGGAGCTGATGTCGGACTGGGTTAGAACGAGGCAATTGGTATTTTAATAAGGGTACTGTATAGGTCATTTAAAGAATGGAATAATGTGATTACAGTATTTATTGAGTCTTAGATGATGAAGTGATTCACATTGTTTTATTTGAAAGATTTTATGCCTATTTGTTATGGTTTTAATTAACTATACAATAAACGTTATTACATTACATTACACTAGCATTTGTGTTTTTTTTTAAAATCACGCCATGGAGAGTCCCAGCTCCACCCCAACTTCCTGCTCAAACTTCATGACATAGACTTTGGCTCAACCAGTCTGAGTAGAGTAAGCAAAAGTGCAGAACTGCCCAGAACTGATCTCGGAACTGACAGTTGCAATATAAAATTAACTTCTGCCACATTAGTGTATAGATGGAGCAGAAACATCCAGCCAGGATGCCAAGATTTATCTACCGGGAACACACAAGTTGCGACTGAGAACTTTTGGCTTACAACCCTAGCATAGGACATTATTTTTTTATGTATGTCCTCGTGTGTTATAGTTAAATTCCAAATGGGTATACTTCAACCGTTACTACTGGTCAATCCAGTAGTATCCACTTGAAGATTGTTTGTCCTACGTTAGGTATTTGTAACAGTTTTGTATCTTTGCGTCAAAGGTGCTGTGATCTACCTCCATCCTTAGCCTACTGGCTCCCCTCAGTACACCCCTTTATAGTAGGCAGACTACCCCAAAAAAACATCCAGAAGAGCTCCCCTGTTTCTCAGGGTTGTAGCTCACGCTGGCGGCAACCGTCACCAGCATAAGGAGGTACCCTATGATGAAGCACGTCACCACATGGTGGGGAAGGGCAACCGTCCTTAAAAGAGAGGACCCCTCCACAGATTGGTAGTCTGCATCACTACTACTCATATTTTGGTAGCTTATTCGCCCATTGGGTACTCTTGGTTTGGATTTGCATTATCTACTGCCAATTCTCCTCGCCAGGTTTGTGACTAGAAACCTGGAGAAGTTCTAAAAGCCTTTCAGGGAGGGTTGCTTGAACCCTGCTTGAAGGAGAGAGAGCTTACCAAGGCCAGGAGGAACACTGGAAGGGCACATGGAAGAGGAAGGTTCTGCCAGAAGAGAAGGAGCCCAAGCTGGACCAAATGAAACCGCTACTGCAGCTCGGGAGGACATGCACCACAGGTGAGATCCATGAGTCACAAGTCTCCCGCATCATCTGTTTTGCTTTGGAAGTGCCCGTGTCTGTGGGCCTGCCTGAAGATTTGTCAGGGTTCTACCATCCTGTCACAATGTGGCACTCTTGAGGGCCTTGGGAGATCATGTCTTCACCCCAGTTTGTAAGAGAACACTACTTGACATACTACAAACCATATTTGACACACTACAAACTATCATAGTTATACATTATGATCTACGTGGTTCCTTAATTTCTCATACCATGCCAAGATCACGTCCTATATGCAGATTCTGTGTGGTATCATGATTGCTGTTCCATCAGATTCACTGTTGCTTATATACATATTTTCTGGAGTTTCCTCTATCTCTCCCTCGATCTATACTGCGCTTCTGACTTTCCTGTTTTCCTTCTTGTGTCTTCTGGTTTCCCTAATCTTTCCTCTCCAGGTCCCAGAGCTGCCTTCACTCTATTGGTGAGCTCTGATTCTAGCACCAGGCTAATTGCTTTCACAAGGCTCTCTCTTTGTACCAGCCCTCCTCCCTTGAGTTGCCTGTTATATCTTCCCTTTGAGTTCAGTGTTTACACATCCATCTTACTGCTGAGTGCTCTGCTTGAAGGTCTGCTCCTATCGACTGTGTGGTTGCTTTTTTTGTTTCTTGGTTTCCCATATCTTGCCTTGATGCTTTAATGCCTCTGTCCCTATTCTCTTATGCCTTAGAACCTTTACCAGTACTCCAGGGTTCCTTGTTCTATTTTCATACTATCCATCCTTGCCCCTCATATTGGCCTTTCCTAATTCATGTGTATGTCTAGTTTCCCTATTTAGCTAGTTTGGTCTGCCTGTGCCTTGTTTCTGAATTCAGTTTCTCTTGCCCCATTCTATTTGTCCTCTCTTGTGTTTGTGTTCAAAGCTTTGTTGATATTACTAGATGGTGCCAGTGAATTCTGAGTCTTATTGCCTCGTGCACAGAGATTCACTTAGTGCTCTTCTCCCATGAGAGATGCTGGGTGTACTTCATGACTCTGCTCTTTTACTTTAATGTGATCTTTTTAAGTTACAGACAGATAATTTCCTATGGTGCATACACACTATCATTTATAATAGTTAATTGTTCTTCTCTGTTGTACTTTTCTGTTGCTTTTTCATTTGTTTTATATGGTATATCTGTTTTCTGTATATTTTTGTCTCCTACAGGCAGCACCCAGCCTCTGTCTAGTGCTCAGATTCTAGTCCACACCAACCTGCTCGAGTCCTCAGCTTCTGTCCTGTCTTTCATCCAGGCTTTGGGCACTGTATGTATATGCTAACCCCCTCCCTCCACATCCCTAGTTCCTACGGAGAGCCATCTTTCCCTCTAGTTATATAAGTCCTGGTCTCAGCAGGGTTTCTGACAGGATTACTCAAAGTGCCTTGTGGTGGATCCATTGTGTGAAAAAGCACCTGGAAATGCAGAGTGCTGAAGAACTCCTGACCGGACCCGAAGGTCACCTATGTTCAGGAACCGGTATCCCTTAAAGATGATAACCTATTTCAAAGCAAACACAAGGAGATGATGGACGAAGCGCTGAAACTTTTCAGACACTCACCCCTAGTCACAGATCTGGGTTGAATCCATCATCGTTCTTCAGCTCACTTTGCCACCCCAGTTCAGACCCAGCTATATGCAAATCAGTCTTGACCCTGTGCCTCATGGAAACAGTCCAGCCCGAACTGCCAAGCCAGGTCTTCCCTGGACCGGGAACAAGCATTCTGGGACCGGTTTCAGGGTCACACCCCTCATCAGCCAGGCTATTTTGAATCCAGTGGCAAAGTGAGCAAGGGACCCACGTCTGGGCATACCCTGCCAACTTAGGGCGAACAAAGCAAACACAAGGAGATGATGGACGGAGCGCTTAAACTTTTCAGACACTCACCCCCAGTCACAGATCTGGGTTGAATCCATCATCGTTATTTAGCTCACTTCGCCACCCCAGTTCAGACCCAGCCATATGCAAATCAGTCTTGACCCTGTGCTTCATGGGAACAGTCCAGCCCAAACTGCCACGCCAGGTCTTCCCTGGACCAGAAACAAGCACCCTGTGACCGGTTTCGGGGTAACACCCCTCATCATTCAGTCTAGCTTGAATCCTGTGGCAAAGTGAGCAAGGGACCCACGTCTGGGCATACCCTGCCAACTTAGGGCGAACAAAGCAAACACAAGAAAATGACGGACAGAGCGCTGAAACTTTTCAGACACTCACCCCTAGTCACAGATCTGGGTTGAATAAATCATCGTTCATTAGCTCACTTCGCCACCCCAGTTCAGACCCAGCCAAAGTTTCAGCTCTCTGTCCTTTAATGGTCACAAACTGTGTAATTTCCGGCAGTCACATGAAGACTGGAAGTTTCTGAATCCCATTCACCTTTTTAGTAGAGCTTGACCAGCAATGCATTGCTGGGCAACTCTGGTCCTATAACACTCTATTGCGGTGTGGACACTTTGTTACCGGATCCACTTTTATCTTCTAGGATGGACATTTGCAGCACTGATGCACTTCATGGGAATCAACTCCTTTGCAAATTTGTCAGTAAATTTGATTGGGGAAAATGTATAGTGCAGTTATTATCTTTTTGAACATTAATCTTATGGAGCCTTCTCAGTTCTACACGGATGTGGCTTTACACCCTTGACGAACTCTTTATTTGAAGAGTCAAATTTTTTCTTTCTAAATCTTGAAGTCATGGTGAAGTTAACCAGAGTATTTTGTTGATAATTCTTTAATACATTCCTATAAATTCAGTTGAAGCGCTGTTGTTATGAACCTCCTTCACATATATAGCGTATTAGATAAAATACATGAAGCAGTTAATGACACTTATTTTATTTTTGTCTTTTGTTTAGGTTTTGTCATCATTACAGTACAGAAGTTGACGTAGTTACATCTTCAGGCAAACTAAAGAGACTACGTCTCAGTTTCCTCTCCACACAGTACTGCCATTGATAAGCTGTCATCAGCATTAGTGTTAGCACTACAACGGCAAGGAATCCATGCTGCAGACCCGCTGTGCTACAAAGAAGGTGCCAGACCCTGTTCGGAGACAGAGGGCACAGGGTAGACAGGGGCTACTCGGCCTCAACCGTGGTGGTTGAGGCCATTTGCCATTGCTATCCTAAGGCCCGACCTACTATGACTGCAAAATTGGTACAACCCTTTCTGCACTTGACTGTCAGGATAGCAAGAGTGGGCAGTCGCAGGCTTCTCAAAAGGGTAGTGTGGGGGCCAAGAGCTCAGAACTAAACGTTAAACCAAGAAACACTATAACTCAGTGTCCAATGAAGTGTTTGTCGTATTGTCAAAAAAAGTACTTTTATTCACACAGCATAATTAAATACTACACAGTTCCATATCAACTGACTGTATTAAAGTTGTAGGCAGTGCTTAATTTGAGCTGGTGGTTGCCAGTAGGGGCCACTGGCACTTATGTTTGTGGGCTGGCACTTATTTCTCCTCATCAGACGTTTCCTGAGAGCAAGAGAGGGAAAAAACGCACAAAACGGAAAGACAGAGAAAGAGAAAGACAGAAAATCCGTCACCAAGGGAGAAAGCAGAAAACTGTAAGAGTGAGATAATGGGGCAGTCAATGCCTGGCAGCGAATTAAAGAGGCCTGAGGTGGATTCAGGACTACACAGTCTTGGTATTCAGCACGCTGACTTTTTATAACGCCGGCCACGGGTGTCTGAGAAGCGCTTAGGGCAACGGCCCTTATGATTTTACAAATAAACCACTGGTTGTATGCCCTTTTAAGCTTCTGGGTATTGCATGGAAAAGCACTTGTTTTTACACCTACTGATTTGATTGGTGGAATAGGTTTTCAGGAGTTAATGCATACAAACTGCTACGTGATATTGTACTTAAAAAAGTAACCTATAGTACAGAACAGAAAACCCCCACTTCTAGACGATGATCCATAACTCGAAGTAAAGGCTCCTGTTATCAATCATGTTATCTCCATTTATGAAGGTGTGGGCATTTTAAAGCACATTTTTCACATACATTTGCTAAAAAGCATAGGCTCTGACAGGGTTCTCATGAAATATTCCAGTACTCTCCTGGTGTGCTAATTAAGCCTGACCCATTCCCATAGTGTTGCAGGTTCACCATCTTTCAGATGATTTTGAAAAAATGGTGGCAAAATAGTGCAACAAAGTGTTCATAAAAACTCTAAAAAGTCATTAGCAAATTAGTTGTTCAGTAAATGTAATTTTATTTGACTTAATATCATTGCATCAAACTTAAATTCAGCATTTAATTTCCTTTCCCTTCCTGCCCCTTCCACGTACATTTCCCACCATCTCCTTGAAACGAGGTAGGGTAGCAAACAATATGCAGATTGTGCAATCTCATGCATTAGACAGCACACCTAGGCTAGATTTTTACGGACTCATACAGCAGTGCTTGGACAGCAGTACTGAGTGCCACTGAAATTTCTGCTTTAGATACATAGAAAATCCAAAACATTTGTCTCCCAAACATCAGTTTGTTGGTCTATGTCTGATAACATAATTTTTTTATCAAATACTTGTTTTTCCTCTTGGAACAATAAACTTGATTCACCTAAACAAAATCTTAACGTTTTTTATAGAAAAAAACTGTTTTTATCTTGAAATACACACAGCCTGTTTGTGTTTAGGTCTAGCTACTGGAAGTAGGGGGGTCAAGAGCTCAGAACTCAACAATCAACCCAGAGATACTATAACTAGCGTTGCTATACATCCACCCCACACTGCACATCTAACATACAACATACATACACATAGGGCCGGCTTTTGGTGTAGGCTGGCTGGGCCCAGGCCCAGGGTGCCAATTTTCAGAGGGGCGCACGGAGCTGTCTGCATTAAAGTCCAGCAGACAACAGCATCCCTCTTACTTGACTCCAATGATTCAGACGGAACTGTTTTTAATCCTTTTTACCAGTACGCCAATATGCAGTGGTGGGGCGGCAGGGCAACAGCGGCGGGGGGGGGGATTAATAAAAAAAAGGCTTACCTGATGCTGCTGGCCGCCCCGCGTCTCAGTGCTCCTCTGTGCTCTCCTGCTGCTTCTGGCAGTTCCTGGGACAGACTCCCAATCCAATCCAGATGCTGCTCTCATGCTATGAGAGCAGCACCGGTATTGGTCTGAGCGGGTTGGTGTGACCCTCGCTCAGGCATAGGGAGTCTGTGCCATTTCTTCACCTGACTGCAGAATACAGATGGGTTGGAGAAACCTAAGGACACATGTCTCTGACACCAGACTCTGAGAACATGTTGTACGTGTTAAAATGTCACGACATTCGCACAGTAGCACAGAAAGCTGCATATATTGGGCCTTTAGTGTGAAAAATACAAAATTGCTTTGTGGGCCCCTTGCCATATAATTCTTTCAACCTATCACTTAAGTTGGTCCTTTGCTGCTGCTGCGTGTGTTCTTCCAATGGTCCTGAACATGTATGGTGGCCTCTTTAAAGACCTGTTGTGACCGCCCATATTTGATTTAAGGGCTACCAATTCTGGTAATAATAGGACTGAGGCACACTTCAGTCAAGTGGGGTAGGCTAATTAAAATCCAGGCCTTCCTGCATTTGCAGACATCAGTTTAGCTGCCAAGTGGTGTGTGTCACGTGTAACACCTGGGAGCACTGCTGCCTTTTTATACAACAAGTTTCTGCGTCCGAGGAAATGTAGGTCCATACGAAAAACAAGCATTGGCAAAGACACTAGGTCTCAGCCCTTCAATGTGAGCACTGAGCTGTTGGCTTAGCTAATGTTTGTTTGTAAAGTATTGTATTTTTGGGATACGGTGGTACTGAACCTACTGCACATAATGATGAACTTACAACTCAGTAGGTGTAGTAGTGTGGGGTAGGGACGGGAAAGAACAACTTATCTCAGTAGTTGGTTTTGTATGAAGAGAAGACTGTGTGTGAAAGAGCAAAGCTTACATTCTTGGAAGAACTGGATGGGCACGAAGGATGGAGTGTAATCGGCGTGGAACAGAATTCAACTAGAACCATAAACAGCGTGTGAATGTTTAAAATGTAATTGAATGCGGTGGCAGGTTATGGACAAAACGAACGTGAAGGGTGGTTGTGAAGGTTTGAAGTGGAACAGGAAGATGGAGAGGGGGTGGCCTTCCAGAAGGACAACAGTTGTGGTTTGTGGTTATTTTCATGTAACACGGGTGAAAAAAGCACAACACGCAAGGTTTGAGATGAAAAGCATATGTGAGAGAGGAAGTTGTTGTGGCACCACTGCACCTGCTGAAACAATGGAGGCTACGCCCTTGGAAATGGGGAGCAAACACTAGGGATGGAAGACAATATGCAGATGGGTGAAATGAAGCAGATGTGTGGTTAATAGGTTTGTCTGGGGCACGGTGCTACTGCACTTGCTGCACAAAAGGAAGCTATGGTCCTGGAAGAGTAGCTGTGCTGGCTACGGACAGAAGAGGACGGAGAGGTGTGTTGGGGGAGGGGTGCAGGGAAGAAGGATGACAGCTGCTTGTGGTGTTATTATAGCGCAGGCGTGAAAGAGGACACTTTGTAGTTAACAATGGAGCCAACTACAAAATGTGTGGACGCGAGCACTGGGGTAGACAGTGTGTGATGGCCCCAGTGCAAGGAAGGAAATAGGCTCCTTGGGTGCTTTTAAAATCTAGAAGGAAGCATTAACTTGTGGTCAATTGGTCCCTGAAGCCACTGTGTCCTGGTGCCACTTCACCGGCTGCATGAATTGAAAGTACTCCCGTGGAAGTGCAATGTAAAGGACAGGGATGGGAGAGGCGCCATAGAAAATAAGTATTGGGGGTTGATGTTTCAGAAGGATATATCCTCATAGCTTTCAGGTGTTAGCCACTACATAGTTGATATAAAAATGCAGCGTCATGGCCAGCATGCCATTGGCTGCAGTGCAAGTCAAGAAATGGGCAGCTGTGCTTCTGAGATAGAAGAAAAAAAAGGGCCCAATTCACAAAGGCAATCTGAGACAAAAGTCTAACTTTATGACTTTTGGTATTCAGAGAGGTCATTTACGAGTCATATCTTTACGTTCGCAGCCGGGCTGAATCTCCAGCTTGGGCCGCACTCTCCGCACACGGACCGTACTCTCCGGCTCGGGCTGTACTCTCTGGCTCGGGCCGGATGAAGTGTAATCAATAGGCCAGAATGCAATTTTTACAAAAAGGAACATTAGAAATGTGTGATAAATGGTAGAGAAGGTCATAAAAATCAGTTTGGGCAGGGAAAAGGGTGTAGCCGGACACTACATCATATCCCAGAAATGTTTGCTCCTTTGCATCATGGTACATGCAGTCCACGATATGTGCTCCCCTCAGTGTTGAGTGTAGTGTCAACACTACAGTCAACACTTCCCCTTAGTACGGAGAGTACGGCCCGAGCCGGAGAGTATGGTCTGAGTGCCGAGAGTATGGCCCAAGCCGGAAATTCAGGCCAGACTGGGGACGTAAAGATACGACTTGTAAATGACCTCTGTGAATACCAAAAGTCGTAAAGTTAGACTTTTGTCTCAGATTGCCTTTATGAATCGGGCCCAAAGTGTTCAATTTTTTTGGGGGGGAGTACGGTGGCACTGCACCTGCTGCACATCTTAAAGTTATGGTAGTTGTGTAGGGCAGGGATGGGAAAGGAAGACTTGGAGGCGTGTTTGGGGGGAGGAAAGAACATGCCTCGCTTAGGTGGATTTGTAAGTAAAGGACAAGGCTTAAACAAGCATAGTTTGTATTTTACAACAGGCTGGAAGAGTATGAATGATTGAGTGCAATTGGTATAGAGCAGAATTCAACAAATGCTAAAAGTAAACTCCAGAAAAATAGGCAGCCTCTGAGTAATGAGACAATGTAAGTAGAGGCAGTGGCGGCAAAAGGGGTAAAAGGGCATTAAGGGGGGTTGTAGAGCTTTAAAGTGGAACAGGAAGAGGTAGAGGCGCATGGGGGGCTTAGAACAACGAGGGGGCTTCTGGTTGTTTACAAGTAGCAGAGTGCTATAAATCACAACTTGTGCGGATCGTGATGTAAAGCACACAGGAGAGAGACTACTGTCCCGGAGCCACTGCACCTCCTGCACTAACAGAAGCTACGATCCTGGAAAGGCTGGAGTAAAGGCTAGGGATGGGAGAGGGCTATGTAGAAATAAAACAATAATCTGGGTTGAATGGGTTTGTGTAGGTAGGGCACTGTCAATCAATCAATCAGCATTTGTAAAGCGCACTCTGTCACCCCTAGGGGTATCTGGGTGCTCTGTCTCTGTTGAAGAGCCAGGTCTTGAGTCTCTTTCTGAAGTCTGCCAGCAAGGGGGCTGTACAGAGCTGGAGGAGGAGGTCGTTCCAGGTTTTGGCTGCGATGTAGGAGAAGGAGCGGCCGCTGCTGCAGGTGTGGTGGATGCAGGGGGTGTGTGTGAGGGCGAGTGAAGAGGAGCTTAGGTTTCTGGTGGGTTTGTGGAATAAAGTTGATGGTTGAGGTAGGCAGGTCCCAGGGCGTGAAGGCTTTGTATGGGTGTGTGAGGATCTTGACCTGCCATCTTACCTGGATGGGGAGTCAGTGGATGTCTCTGAGGTGGGGGGCGATGTGGGTTCATTTGGGGAAGTCCAGGATGAGTCTGGCATCAGCGTTCTGCATGGTCTGGAGTCTTCTGAGGAGCTGGATGGGGATGCCGGCATCGAGGGCATTGCCGTAGTCAAGGCGGCTAGTGACGAGGGCCTGAGTGACTGTCTTTCTGGTGTTGGTAGGGATCTATCTAAAGATTCTGCAGAGTATGCGAAGTGTGTGAAATCAGGAGGAGGTGACTGAGTTAAGTTGTTGTTTCATGGCCAGTTGGCTGTTGAGGATGATGCTGAGATTGGGTGCGTGGTCGGTCTGTGTGGGTCCGAGTTCTGCAGTCCACCAGCTGTGGTCCCATGCGAGGTGTTCTTCCCAAAGATCAGTACTTCAGTTTTGTCGGAGTTGAGTTGGAGGCAGTTGTCTTTCATCCATTTGGCTACGTTGGCTATGGCATTGCAGAAGTGGGTTTTGGCGTTGGCGGGGTCCTCGGTGAGCGAGAGGATCAGTTGAGTGTCATCAGCGTAGGAGATTATGTTAAGTTGTGCACTGCCCCTGCTGTACAAATAGAAGATAAGGTCTGGTATGTGCAGTGTTGGACAGGATACGAAGGTGGGGATATGTTAGGAGTGGCTGGGCAGTAAAGAATGGTGACAGGTAGTGGAGATGTCACTAAAGCCCTGGCAACACACTTTGTAGTTAACAACAGAACCAAGTACACACTTTATGGGAGTGTACAGTGGGGTGGACAATGTACGATGCCTCTAGTGCCAGGAAGGAAACAGGCTCCTGGACGCCTGTTTAAATTATAAAATGAAGCAATAATCTGTGTTCAATATGTCCCTGATTCCTCTGTGTCTTGGTGCCACTGTACCTGCTGAATAAATAGAAAGTACTCACCAGGATATGCAAAGGCTACGGACAGGAGACGGAGGGGTGTGTGGGGGTGCTCTTAAATGAGTAATGATGGGAAGTAGTTCTTGTTACAGAAGCACATGTATGTGTTGTGTGTAGGTTAAAACCCAAGCAGGCACAACATATTTTAACAATCAGGGACGGCGTAGCCGCTGCAACATCCTGTGATTCTAGGCAAGTCACTTTTCTCTAAAAAGAAATCTGTCATCTGCATATAACATGATGTGCTATTTAAAGGTTATGTTACAGCCTCATAAATGGAGCATAGGAGGGCACCAGTGGGCTCCCTGCGGAGACTGATGTCAGCCGAAAAAAAAGTAAACACATAGCTCGTTGGAAGACACCGCTTGACATTTGACCTCTGTCTTTGAATGCACAGCAAATGTGACGAGATAGGAACAACATTTACAGGCCTCTTTCCAGAAAGGGATCTCTCGGAGGGATACTGGTAAATAAAGTTTTGGCATGGAGGGGACGAAGTGAACCTGGACAGCCTAAGCCAGCAACTGGAAAGCAAGAACATGTGAGTTACAAACCACAAAGCCAATGGCAAGCAATGGGCAGAATGCATTCCCAGGTCAACTTTCTGAAACTCGCCAAGATGTCTTTTGCATACCACACAGCTGCGCTGTCTGGTAGACCACGACCTAATGAGAAATGCAAAGCAGGGTGATGCTTTAAAAAAAACTGATTTGATTGATGGTGTACCACATGAATGTGACATGTGGTCACTTGGTGGCGGGATGACCTCTTCCTAGTTCACAGCAAATGTTAGACATGTATTTCAAGTGGCACTTTATCTGCGCTTGGTACTGCAATTCTTCTCTTTCTGAAAATCTGTCCAGTCCTCAGAAGATTTTGTAGAGTTGCCATTTGTACAAGTACAAGTAGCTGAAATCACACATGGCAACATACCAGCAGAGTGAGCTGGAATTTCTTCCTCATTTCATGGCCATTTCTCATCCATTGCAGTACTGCTGAGAAGTGCTTGTGGTGTCTTAAACCAGGGCTGCAGAACTACTGGAAAGTATTAATACTGCTTCATAGTCGGGTAGAAGTCCTGCTGAGAAGTGTTGATACTGCTTAGTAATGAGGCTGCAGTCCTGCTGAGAACTGCTGGAACTAGCTGGTAGCATTGCAGTGCTGCTGAGAAGTGCTGGTACTAGCTGGCAGCATCGCAGTCCTGCTGAGAACTGCTGGTACTAGCTGGTAGCATCACAGTGCTGCTGAGAAATGCTGGTACTATCTGGTAGCATTGCATTGCTGCTGAGAATTGCTGGTACTAGCTGGTAGCACTGCATTGCTGCTGGGAAATGCTGTTATTAGCTGGTAGCATCGCAGTCTTGCTGAGAAGTGCTGGAACTAGCTGTTAGCATTGCCGTCCTTCTGAGAAGTGCTGATACAAGCTGGTAAGATCACAGTGTTGCTGAGAAGTGCTGCTACTAGCAGGTAGCATGGCAGTCCTGATGAGAAGTACTGAAAATAGCTGGTAGCATTGCAGTCCTGTTGAGAAGTGCTAGTACTAGCTGGTAACATTGCAGTCCAGAAGTGCTAGTACTAGCTGGTAGCATCGCAGTACTGCTGAGAAGTACTGGTAATAGCTGGTAGCATTGCAGTCCTGCTGAGAAGTGCTAGAACTAGCGTTTAACATTGCAGTCCTTTTGAGAAGTGCTGGTACTAGCTGGTAGGATCGCAGTGTTGCTGAGAAGTGCTGGTACTAGCTGGTAGCATCGCAGTCCTGCTGTGAAGTGCTGTAACTAGCTGGTAGCATTGCAGCCCTTCTGAGAAGTGCTGGTATAAGCTGGTAGGATCGCAGTGTTGCTGAGAAGTGCTGCTACTAGCAGGTAGCATGGCAGTCCTGATGAGAAGTACTGGAAATAGCTGGTAGCATTGCAGTCCTGTTGAGAATTGCTAGTACTAGCTGGTAACATTGCAGTCCAGAAGTGCTAGTACTAGCTGGTAGCATCGAAGTACTGCTGAGAAGTACTGGTAATAGCTGGTAGCATCGCAGTCCTGCTGAGAAGTGCTAGAACTAGCGGTTAACATTGCAGTCCTTTTTTTTTTTTTAGTTTAAAGAGCTTTATTAAAGTAATTAGAAACATAGGTACAATATACAACAGTGCTTATAAAACGAGTAGCATTTAGATTAGCAGACAGAATAAATAACTTGATGGAATAAAGGACACAGGAAATCTGTCATACATCTAAAGATATGCCAAAGAAGAAAAGCAATAATAAAAATTTGTACCTAGAAAATAAATAGCATTTTACATTTTTGGGGGGATTTTTCAGAAGAAAGGAAAGTCTAGAGAAGGAAGAAGGGAGGAAATAAAAAGGAGGAGAAAGAGAGAAAGAACAGAAAAGGGGGAAAAGAAAAAGAAAAGAAAAGAGAAAGGAAACTAAAGATATAGTAGTATCTTCATCTAGTATTATAATGGAACATTAATCTTATAGTAAACATAGTGGATTCTAAAAGTAGAATAATAACTGTACATGTGACAAATAAAAGAAATTAAAATAGAAGAAGAAAAGAACAAAGTACTCATGGTGGTTGATAAACGAAGAAGCTATCTTGATTACGTAGTGCAGATGCAGATAAGTAATTGGTAAGTGGAGACCAGAGGGCTTCTTTACGAATAAGTTGTTGAGAAGTTTTGGAAGAAGCTCTGTCCAGTCTGTGGTGATAACAAAGAAGGTTCCACCAGGCAGAAAAAAGAAACCTTAGAGGCATCCTTCCAGTTAGAGGTAATTACCTGAAAGGCAATAGCAAGTAACAAGTCCACAAATATGCCCACCTTGCGAGAACCAAACCAGTCTGCAGAATTGCTTCCCAAAAATATGGAGTATATGTCAAAAGGGAATTTAATATTACAAATAGAGGAGATTGACTCACATACCTTAGTCCAAAAACGGGCAATATTAGGGCAAAGAAAAAGGAATGCATAAAAGAGCCGGGAGTAGTAGAACATACCCAACAATTCGGGGATAAATGTGAACTATACTTGGAGATTGATAGTGGAGTTAAAAATAGTCTATGATAGAAATAATAAAGGGTCTGAGTGGTGCTAGAATTACAAGAGGTGTGATGTATGCGTGTCCAAATGGAGTTCCATGTATGAACAGAAAGGGTATGTTGTAAATCAGATTCCCATAAGAGCTCAACTTTACTTTTAGGGCGACTGGGAGAAGAAAAATGCAGGTATTTGTAAACTTGAGAGGCTCTAATGAAAGGGGAAGTGGGTAAAGGTTCTAACAGAGGATCTTGAGAGGGAAGAGAAGGTCCAGAAAGTAGAGAAAGCTGATCCGTCAAGAGCAATCGTAGAGACTCGTATGTAAGTAACGAGGATGCAGGTAGGTCAAAGGTGGACTGAACCTCTTGTAGGGAAAGACAACAAGAATCCTGTATTAATTGCTTAACTTGGAAGATCCCTTTGGTAGCCCATGTTTTCCAAAAAATAGTGCGATTAGACAATTTGATATTTTTATTATGCCAAAGAGATGATTCCAAAAATATCTGTAAAGGACTATGAGATTTACATTTAATAGGATGAAAAGTTGAAATGAATTTTGAAATCGTTGGGATGTTAAAAGAACGAGGGGGGTGGGTAAAGCTTGTTAAGAGAGAAAAAGTGAAAGGAGAGATCAGAGATTCCTCCAACCTGTGCCATACAGAGGTGAAAGTTCCTCCCGAAGTAGATAGATGTGGTAACATTTGGCGAATTAAAAAAGAGGAATGATACTGTCGGAAATTGGGAAAATGGACACCACCCCTATCTTTAGGAGCAGAGCGAAGGGCCAGAGAAATACGAGCTTTCCGACCGCTCCAAAGAAATTTACTCAAAGTTCCATTAAGGGTTTTAAAAAACTTCAATGGTAATTTAACTGGTAACATGGATAAATAGAAGTTAATAACAGGAAGCAACATCATTTTAATGGTGTCCAATCTACCCCACCATGACAAGAAAAGGGGAGACCATCTATCTACCATATTATTTACTTTTGATAGAGCCTCTTCCAAATTAAACTGAATCGTTTTTGTAAGGGTAGAAGAATATTTAATCCCCAAGCAAGTAATATTATTAGTATTCCATTTAAAATCGACACCCTCAAACATACTCCTTAAACAATATTTATTTAAAGGAAGCACTTCAGATTTGGAAAAATTCAATTTATAGCCTGACAAGGCCGCATAAGACGAGAGAAGTTCAGTAAAAGCAGGCATAGAGGTGGAAGGATCAGAAACGTATAACGTAATATCATCTGCATAAGCAGTAAATTTAATTTCAACAGATTTGTGCGTAAAGCCTCGGAAGGTGGGGGAGTGTCGTAAAGAGTGAAGAAAGGGCTCCAGAGAAAGGATAAAAAGTAACGGGGAGAGAGGACATCCCTGACGAGTACCCCTTTGTAAGGGGAAATAAGAGGATTGAGAGCCATTAACAAAAACTGAAGTGGTCGGAGAGGAATATAACAATTTTATAAGGGACAAAATAGAAGGACCAAAACCATGCCATTTAAGGGCGCGCATCATGAAAAGCCAATGAACACGATCAAAGGCTTTTTCCGTGTCCAGGGTTATGGCGGCTATAGGGGAAGAACTCTTAGATGCAAGATGAATAATATTGAGGAAAGTTCTGGAATTATCAGAAATAGTCCTTCCCTTAACAAACCCTGTTTGTTCGGAACCAATTAAATAAGGAAGGACCTGATTGATACGAAGGGCTAATACCTTGGCAAATAATTTGCAATCAAGATTAATCAAAGATATATGACGATAGTTGGCACATCGAGACAGGTCTTTATCTTTTTTGGGGATGAGACAAATCATAGCTTCAAGAAAAGAGCCTCGAGCCTCACCGTTAAGAACAAAATGTTGAAAAAGAGATAAAAGATGGGGCAGAAGAACAGGAGAAAAGCAAGAATAGAACTCCGCAGTGAGACCATCAGGACCAGGAGCCTTATCTTTAGGTAACATGGACAATGCAGATTTAATCTCTGAAAGAGATATATCTTTTTCCAAAATAGAACAATCAGGAAGAGGGAAAGAGCGGGGAGGTAATGAGTCAAAAAAAGAGTCCAGATTTGCATCAGAAGGGAAGATTCAGGAGTATAAAGAGTCTTATAAAAGTCTGTAAAGCACGTTAGTATTTCTTCATCCTTAAAGCGGGGAATATCATTATCATCAATAATCTTAACTACTCTAGATCTTTGAGATTTAACCTTCAAGTAGTTCGCCAACAGCTTACCAGCTCGATTACGACCACCATAACATTTAGAGTTCATTTTAAGCAACGTCCCTGAGGCCTCTTCTGTGGATTTCCTATTAAAGTCAAGTTTTGCTTGGACCAGAGTCTTGAGGGTGTCGATATTTTTAGAAGAAAAATAAGCATGTTCCAATTCTTTAATAGAGGAGAGCAGAGAAGCGGATTCTTTACGATACTTTTTCCTTTTGCTAGCTACATAATCTATAATGAAGCCTCTGGCTGTCGCTTTGAAGGAATCCCAGACAATATGAAAGGGCATATCAGGACTAACATTGAGGAGAAAGAATTCAGAAACAAAAACTTTAAAGCGGCTTAGAAAGGAGGGATCTTTAAGAAGATAATTGTTAAAGCGCCAACGACGAGATTTAGAAGGTAAAGAAGGGAGATCTAAACTAATCAAAACAGGAGCGTGATCGGAAATAAGAATGGAGCCAATCTCTGCATGTAGGAGGTTGGAAAGGAGGTGTGGGCTTAAAAAAATGTAATCGATTCTAGAAGTGGAGTTATGAGTGGGGGAATAAAATGTATATTCTAAACTATCAGGGTTGAATATTCTCCAGGCATCCACTAGGCCCCTCGCACGGATGGTCCTAGCAAAGGTTTTTTGCATTTTATTAGGAATGTACCTAGAAGAGGATTTCCTATCCGTGAAAGGGTCCATAACTTGATTACAGTCACCACCCACTATGAGATTAGAGCTAGAACATGCATGAAGAGTATGGGACATGGATTGCCAAAATTGTGAGTCAATTCCTGTGGGGCCATAGATGTTAAGTAAAGAAACAGGGGATCCATTAATAATAGTATGGAGAAGGAGCCAACGTCCATCTTCATCCTTCTCTTCTTTTTCTATCGTAAGGGATAGTGATTTGCGAAAGAGTATTACGACACCATTCTTTCTGTCTTTGGATGGGGAACTATAAACATGACCCACCCATTGCTTTTTAAGGGAATTAACATCACTCTCCTTAAGGTGTGTTTCTTGTAGCATAGCAATTTTACATTGAAGCTTAGAGAGATGGGTAAGTACCCGTTGTTTTTTAACTGGATTACGTAATCCCTTTACATTCCATGAGATAATCCGAACATTATCAGTCATTACAAGGCAAAATAAAAGGCATTAATACTAATAATAATATTAGAGAGTTCAACAAAATTATACAGTAAATGTAAAGGCTACCAAAAACAAAACAATGAATGTATTGAGAAGTGTGCAAAGGAACATGAAGATGAATATGTAAATGGTAAAAAATAATGATTACAAAGAAAGAGAGCAGAATAAGAAAAGATGAAGGTACAATCAAAAAAGAAGATACGAAATCAGAAAGTGAGAAAGAGATAGAGAGAAAAAGAAAAACTGAACAAGGATGAGAGAATGCGAAAAGAAAAAGTGAGTGATAGAAGAAAAAGGAGAAGCAAATTCAGAAAATACGAAGGGGAAGGTGAAAAAGGAAAAAAGCAGGAAAAGGTAAGAGGAGCAAAGGAAAAAGCAAAAGAAGTAAGAGATAGGTAACGAACAGTTGACTAGAAGCCGAGAGACTTCAGTCAAAAAAGACAGAGTAATTATCCAGGATAGAGAAAATAACATGGGGAAGCGGGAAGACGCAGAAGAAGACAGACAGCCAAACCAACCAAGACATCCGAGAACAACCGAAACCTCTAGGTAGAAAAATAAATAAATAAGAGAGAAGGAGCTTAGTATATGATAGCAAATCGGGAAAGACCAACTTCATATCAAACAAAACTAAGAAAAATGATAAACATTACAACAGGGGAACAACATACTGCCATGATAACGAATGGAATGCTCAACATTTACCAGACGTAAGGGGTAACCATGAACATTGGGAATGGAACGGGAGGGCAAGGAGGAGGGAGGCATCTGGGGGATAAGGCAACACAGGAAAGAAACATCTGCGGAGAAAAACAAGGAAAAATCACGTAGTGAAATAGCCTCTGAAAAGGCTAACGAGCCATAGTGATCAAAAAAAGACGACAACAACGGACCATTAAGACAACAACAGGGAAAACAGATATCTTCAGAACAATTGAATAGTAAGCATTAATCTCAGAAGACCAAACATAAGCCAGATCGACAATGTTGTTCAGGGTCTTCCAAAGTCCATCTCGTCCCCTTTATGGCGAGAAATGAACTGTCTCAGATCTTCAGGACGATCAAAAGAGTAGGACCTCTCTTTATAAGTAACCTTGAAGAAGCAGGGATGAACTAGGCCATATCTGGCATTCATGGATCGTAGAGCCGTGCGAAGAGAGAGAAATTCCTTGCGACGAGCTGCAGTGGCGCGGGCCACGTCCTGAGAGATGAAAACCTTTTGACCTGACCACAACATCTGCTTTCTTGACTTTGCCGCTGAAAGGACCATTAACAATTCAGTATATTCCAAAAATAAAACGATTATCCCTCTGGGACGATTTACTGACGATGAAGAAGATGAACCTCCGGTTTTAGGGCCAATGCGATGAGCGCGCTGTAAATTGAGAGTGGTGCCATCTTTAAGACCGACAATTTTAGGAACATGAATTTTAAGGAAGGCAAGCATGTCTGACCTCTCCTCTCCCTCGGGAAGACCATAAATTCGAAGGTTATTGCGTCTATTGCGATTTTCTAAATCCTCCGTTTGCATCTTGAGGAGTGCAATCTCTTTAGACATAGTCGCAACCTGAGGCATCACGTCTTGAGTGTCACTGATCCTCTGTTCCACAGCAGACATTCTGGAGTCCAGGCTAGACCATTTCTCATCTAACTTTTGAAGGCTGGCATTAGTTTCAATAACAAAAGGCTTAATCAACTTTATCTCTTCCATAAGATCTTCCATAGTTATGGGTAGCGGCGACTTGGTAGGTGAGTTAGGTTCCTTCTTATGACGTTTAGGAGGAGCAACAGGATTGGGTTCCTTGCGGGAGGACATATTTGTCGAGAGAAATTTCTGACCCAGAGAAGAGGAGGGCTCCATACATGTGAATTTACTGAAATATTGGGGCTTTCAAAAAGATATGCAGCATATATGAACAGGTTATAAGTCTTATAAGCCGCCGTCAAATTTTTGGTCCTCGTCCAAACTCAGCTGAAGCAACCTGACTGACGCAGCTAGCACAGACAGCAAAGAACAAAGTCAGTATCCATCCACTAGAATTATAGCAGCCACCCTGTACTAGAAGGTATCACTGGACTAGTAAAGAAGGCATTTCCAACATGAACAGCCCGGCTCAGTCCATCGACCAGGGAAGGAAGAGATGTGAAGAATAAAGCATGAGCTATGAGGCACTACACAAGTTGCGTCGCCATATGACTCCAATTGTAACCAGTTCAGTGGCACTTCAACGTGCGTCACAAGATATTGTCTCGCATAGAGGAGCAGGAGAAATACATAGGCAATGCAGGCGCAAATATTCAATTAAGGAAACCTGTGAGGACAATGATGCAACATTAAGCTGAGCTGCTTTAACTTCAGGTTCACCAAAGGAGAGCCCACCATAAGGAAGTTAAGAGTAATGCCTGAGTAAAAAATCTTCAGAAGAGAGGCACAACCGGCACATTTCTTAGTGGCAGAGCATGTCAGGAGTCCCAGAGCAGTAAGGAGACAGGTAGCACCTTGGCAAAGCAGATGAAACCTTGTGCGCCCCCACAGGAAGCAACACCTCCCAGGTGAAATCAGAGCGGTGTCCTGAATAACCTCACCGCGGGCAGCGCCGGGGATGCAGCGTTGAAAAGTCGCGTCCCGCCGAAATTCAAAATGGCGGGCGCCACGAAAAATAATTGAGGAGAGTACAATGCGGGGGAAAACAGGCTGAAAACAGCTCCAAAAATAAAATAAAAAGAAGCTACCTGTGCCCCCGCGCCTGCTCCGTATATGCCTCAGCTCATGCCCGCAAACAACGCGATTCGCGGCTCCGACGGTCGAAGAGGTTCCGTTCGAGGCACGGAGCCTCAGCTGGAAGCGGCCATCTTGTGCCGGCTCAGACCACGCCCCCCCAGTCCTTTTGAGAAGTGCTAGTACTAGCTGGTAGGATCGCAATGTTGCTGAGAAGTGCTGGTACTAGCTGGTAGCATCGCAGTCCTGCTGTGAAGTGCTGGAACTAGCTGGTAGCATTGCAGCCCTTCTGAGAAGTGCTGGTATAAGCTGGTAGGAACGCAGTGTTGCTGAGAAGTGCTGGTACTAGCTGGTAGCATCGGATTCCTAATGAGAAGTGCTGGTACTAGCTGGTAGCATCGCAGTGCTGCTGTCCAAAGTCGAGCCTCTGGCTGCCGCCCACTGAACCTGCCTTTACTCTCTTTATTTGTGTTTTTCAGGTTGGATGACCTTAAACCGTCACCCGGAGGCAGTGTCCTCTGCCTCTCCCTTCCAATTATTGTGTCTCCAAGTCACGAAACCTCTGTAGGATTTCTGTTCTCAGCAAGAGTGGTGGAGGTGCTTGTGATGTTGGGCCTCAGGCCCACATGGTGGAGAATAACGGACACGGACACTGAATAGTCTGGTGCAGTAACTGGCCACGAGCACGTGCACCCGGGCGCTTTTATTGGCGGGGCCACGTCACTCGTGACACCCGTGATGGATGCATGTGGGGGTGCAAGTGTGTCCAGCCCTCAAGGGAGTGGCTAGGAGTACAGCTTCCTGCCAGACACTAGAACGTGTCCCGCAGGACACTACAGTGCTGTGGAGATGGTGCTGTGGTAAGGGAGGGAGGACTCTCCCGTTAACGCCAAGTACTCAAGCGAAAACAGCACAGTAAGGCTGTATTGTTCTTTGTACGCCCCGGGCTTCTGTTTCTTCCATTCGGCTTTGGTGTTTGACATCAGTTCTAGCACCCTTTCTGGGCGTGAGGTCAGTTTCCCTGATCCTGCGGGGGAGCGGGGGGGGGCAGGCCCAGGCGCGGGACCCTTGTGTCCCAGTGAAAAGGGGGGCTGTGCCTCTGTGCTTCGTGTGAGGTGCGGGCTCAGGAACCTCTACGTTGCTGTACACACACAACCACAAAGCTGCCTAACGGTACATACAAAGTTAAGATTACACACTGAGGCCTTTTTTCTTCCGATGTGCACCCTTGTGCTGCATACATTTGTTACTACACACAATGCTGTTACTGTACACAAATGTGTGCTACAAGGCGCAAAGGTTTTTACTACTCACAAGAGTCATATCACACAATATTTTAAGGTGCAAACTCAGGCATACAAAAATGTGCACAAACTATCGGTGCCATGTCTCTGTACAACCTGCCTGTCTCCTTATGTGACTCCTATGTTTGCGCCGTGTTTTTCATTCTCCAAGCTTTCGCTGCTGCTTTTTATTTCTTACGTTTTCGGTGCTGGTTTAGGTGAACAGCAAACTTGGTAAATAAAAATATGGCGCAGACACAGGAGGCCGAGAAACACGCAAGAGACAGTACACAAATAGTCTGTGTGCATTGGTGCATACCTGTATTTGCATGCAATAACAATATTAAAGGCAGACATATTGACTTTGCCAATGCTTGTTATACCTAGCTGCTCAACTAATGGAGGTTGTTCCAGCTCCTATCAGCAGTTCTTTTCAATCATATATCATTTTCAAATAGGAAAATATGTGGCCTTATTCAGTGTAGGTGCTTGCTGACTGTGTTACTGAAGGCTTAGGGAGGGTCAGTGCCTAGACATCGCCTGGTGAATGTAGCGCTTTCAGTTTCCTTTCCATGCCATTACCATGCTATACTTGCCCTTTGTTTATTAACTACCACTACCAATAACCTGGAATTATATAGAACCGTCAGAAAAGGCGAAGATGCTGGCACACGTCCATTTGAGGCGCGTGGGTGTTGCAGCATTGTTTCAAGGATATGAAGGCCCACTCCATTTTCATCATTTGCTCATGTGTAATTTGAAGCGTTTTCTTAGATTGCACATGAATCATAAAACCTGATGTGGAAATGCTGAATGCCAGGGAATCCAGATTCCTTTGGAATGCCCTTCCTCCCCGTTTGCTCCAATGTCTGTGCTCTAATATCTGTTTTAGTTTTTTGTGGGCAGCATGTGTGGCCGGCGTCCTGTCTATCCGAGGTAGGGCAGGCTGTGCCTGTGGTGACTGTAGCCCGTCACCCCGGGAGCACTCAAGCACCAGTGGTGCTGCAGATGTCTGCGCTGACTTGGTCTCACTGGTCCCTAGATATGTCATCTGTAATGGCAGTTGTTGACTCGCCTTAGTTGACTACCTCCTAAGCAAGACAGCTGGTGAGTACTTCTTCCACCACGGTACTCACCAGCTTCCCCCGCCCCACAGCCTGGAACCAGACTTCTCTGGTTGCTCTCCAGGATGTATTTCCACCTCTTTTAACAGTGAGGATCCACCTGGCTTCTTGCCTGATTCATCACACCCAGCCTGATTGCATTGGGCATGCACCTTCAGTTCTGACCTCAAACATTCCTCAGGCTCTTAAGCTTTGGCACATCCAGTGTGCGTAACCAGTCTGGGATGAGGAGACACATAGTGTCATTATCTGCTTCTCATCGGTAATCCATCTTGGACTGATACTCATGTATCTGGAGCAGCTACTTTTCGGTCTGTGGGGTGAGGGCGATGCGTGGATCCTTTGAACAGTGGTACAAGTGGCTTGTGATCGTGATTCGGAAAGGATATCCATGTATGTAAACACAGAAGTGGCGGCATTCCCAGAGGATTGCAAATTGACAGTTATTAGACAAGGCTGTGACAGCATTTGCCATCTGGCAGAGCTGATGTTATCAACACCAAAAGCATTCATAAAGAGGATGTAGGAAGATGGCTCTGTATATACCATACCAAAGTGAGGTATAGTGTGCACAGAGTCCAGTGGAACCCCAAAGGTAGGCAGAGGTAAAAGCCGATAGCACCTTACTCTCTATTTGTGGTAGTGTGGGCGAGCAGTCAGGCTTTATCAGAGGACAGGGTTAAGCATTTGTTGTGCACACTCAGTCAGCAAATGAATTCACACACTCAAAGACTGAACTCAGACCAATTTTGTTTGTATAAAAATATTCTTTTAGTTATTTTATTTCCTAGAACCAAGCAAGCCTGGCACAGGTAAGTGATTTATACTTTGCAGTAATAATACAGTTTGAATTGCAGTTGTATATATACTTTGGTTTGGTTACAGTAGAATCACTGGTAATGCAATGCTTTGAAATATTGTACATATACTATGTATTGGCTTTTCAATAGAATGTCAAGTAGATTACTTTACAGATTACTTTTCTTACACAGTGTAGTATACCTGGATACTACACTGGGACATTTCCTGTAAACAGGTAAGTAAAAGCGTTTTGGTTATTTGGTTATAGTTTTAGAGACTTTTATAGATTTTCCAGCTCTTCACTTAAGAACTTTTTCATAGAAAAACAGTCAATGTTATCCTATGGGAGAAAATAGTGTTATCGGTTCAGAGGTAAGTACTTTGTTGTGAGAGTTGGGTTTCCGGGGTTAGACTCAGGGGTCCCCCAGGGTCAAGGATGCACTCTTATTACACCCTCAGCAGCACTAGGGCGGCCGGGTGCAGAGTGCTGAGGCCCAATGTTATACAATGGGGGATAGAGGGCCTCCGGTTGGTGGCTGCTCACGAGCAGGCCACAAGGTTGTGGGAGCAAAGCTCCTGGACTTAAGCTCAGGACAAATGGGGGTTCAAGATAGCACCAAAGGTGCACCCTCAGTGGCACTAGGGAAGCTGGTTTGTCGTTGGGTGCCCTGTTACTTTCAATTGGGAGTCTCCGGTTTGCAAACACACTGCAGGCTCGGGGACGAAGGTCTTCTGGGTGCTACCACCACTTGGAGAGGTAAGTTGGGATGCTGGGGGTTGGTTAGACACCGTCAGTTGGGCCACCCAAGGCCGTGGGGCATCGGGTGCAGGGGTGTCTTTTAGGGTCAGATCTTCTTACCAGCTCCTGGTCGCGGTTGGGGGGACCTTCCGGATTGAGGCTGCAGGCTTCGGCTGAAGGCTTGAGGCAGGTCAGGGATCACTGGATCTTGGGTCTGGATCGCCGGGGAGACCTCCTTGTGGTGTTGGGCTACTCGAACTCGGGCTGTGGGCGTCGGGTGCAGAGTGGTGCAGACTCGCGGATTTCGCAGGAGCCGGAGTCTGTTGGTGAACAAATCCGATGTTCACAGGAGACAAAGTCTTTTCTTTGGAAGGCAGGGAAGGTCCTCGTGGGTTCTTGAAGTTGCTGGCTGCAGGACACACCGGAGTTTCGCTTCTGCAGGTTCGAGGTGGGGACAGGCCGGTAGGGCTGGGGCCAAGTCAGTGGGCGTCCTCCTCTTCTTAGCTTCGGCACGGCTGTTTGGTCCTTCTTCTTCTTTTCTTATTGTAGTTTCTTGTCTGCCTTCTTGGTTCGGGGCTGCCCCCTAAATACTGTATTTAGGGGGCGTTTTAGGGGTCTCAAGGTAGCGTGACTACACCCTTGGTGTGCTCACCCCACATGGGGGAGTGAGCACAATCCCTAATCCTGATTGGGGAGTGCCTGCCATCTGCAAGATGGCGGGCACTGGAGAGTGGGCTTCACCTCGCCTCCCCTACCTGAGAGGTGGAGTTGGCAGAGGTGGGCACACCTTCTGGGCTGGCTAATTTTTCCCGACTGTCTTCCTGCCGAAAAGGAGGAGAGACAGGAAGGAGGCCTGCTCCTGATAGCAGGAGAGGCTGGGGGTCGCATTACAAAGGCTGCAAGGCCTTTGAAGCTCCCCTGCCACAGATGGCTCTTCCTGGCCTGGGGGAGGTGTGAAACACCTCACCCAGGAAAAGCTTTGTTTCTGGACACAGGGAGCAGAGGCTCCAACCCCAGGGGTCCAGAAACATGTCTCGTGGTGGCAGGCTGGTGTGTACCAGTCAGGGAACCCACCAGAGGCTGGTCATTTTTCAGGGGGCATCTCTAAGATGCCCTCTGAGTGCATTTTTCATTAAATCCCACACTGGCATCAGTGTGGGTTTAATGTGCTGAGAAGTTTGATACCAAACTTCCCAGTTTTCAGTAAAGCCATTATGGTGCTGTGGAGTTCGTAATGACAAACTCCCAGCACCATATACTCTTAATGGCATTACTGCACTTACAATGTCTAAGAATTGGCTTAAACACTGTAGGGGTACAGGGTGCATGCACCTGTGCCTTCACCACTGGTATAGTGCACCCAGCTAGAGGGGTGGCTGACCTATGCCATGTCAGTGGGTTGTAGGCATGGCACACAGGGATGTGTGCTATTTCGACTCTTCACTTTGTTCTGCACCACAACACGCAGCCTGCAAAGGCAGTGTGTGAGTGTGGAGGTACAGGACCTCTAAGGGTGGCACAATAAGTGCTGCAGCCCTTAGAGGCCTTCCCTGGCCACAGTGCCCTTGGTACCCATGGTACCTTTTACAAGGGACTGACATGTGGCCAGAGAGGTGCCAATTGGGGGTACAAGGTACAGTTTTGGGAAAGAACACAGGCCCTGGGAACCTGATTCTCAGGGACCCAGGGCACATCAAGTCAAAGTCAGTAGTCTGGCAAAAAGTGTGGGGGGGGGGGGGTTACTGCAACAGAAACCCAGGTTCCTACAGAGGAGCTTTGGGTTAGATCCCTTCAACCATATATATATTTTTTTATAAGATCCATTCAGCCATTGTTTGTGTAATTCTCACCTTTGATCAGCCCAGAGGAAATCTTACTCTTACTGTTGGTTCATGAGTATCTTAGACCGACTGCCTAAAATAAACCTTCAATGGCAGTGCATGGAGGTGCATCTGTGCTCTTAAGTTTGTTGCAACAGGGGTGATTAAGGACCGTAGTGTGATTTTGCAGCTAAACATGATTTGAAGCGTAAGTGTACTTTGTACTTCTATACGTTTTTAACCGTCATGCTGATGTTCCACCTAAATGTGTTTGTGCACATAAATTTGAGTTTTGCTCCCAAATGTGTTTTTGCACCAATAAGTGCCTCGGCACTCTGATTGATGTTGCACTGTGGGTGGGAGAGGGGTGAGGGGGGGGGCAGAGTCACCTGCTCTTGGACAGCGTCTCTAGCATCCTAACTCCCAGGCACCATCTATAGAGATATAGAGAACAGGTTAGGTCAGGAACATGTAGAAAGACAAGACAGGCTAGGCACAGAAAGTACAGAAGGGGAAGAGAGACTAGGTAGAGGTTACAATAGACTGGAGAGGGAAGAAGGATTTGGGAGAAAGAACTAAGAAAAGAGATGACAGAAAAGGAGGAGGGGCTAACAATGGTCTCTTGGGACAAGACCTGGAAGGAGGCTGCCATTGCGGACGCTGTGCTGAGGGATCACAAAACATCAAGGGAGACTGACCAAAGATGAGTGCTGGGTCCAAGAATGCTGGTGACAGAGGTCTCGCAATGCAAAAAGAACAATTGATGGACAGAATGCTGAACAATGTCAAACATTCACTCCAGTACAATGATCTGGGCCTAAATCCATCGTTTCTTTGCTTCCCATGCCATTCCAATTTGGACCCAGCCATATGCAAATCATTCTTGAGCCTGTGCCCCATGGGACCAGTCCAGCCCGAACTGACAGGCCAGGTCCTCTCCGGACCGGAAACAAGCATCCTGGGACCGGTTTCGGGGTTTCACCCATCATCAGCCAGGATTGCTTGACTCCAGTGGCATTGTGAGTGCGTCTGGGCATACCCGTCCCACTTAAGGTGACAAATGCAAAAAGAACAATTGATGGACAGAATGCTGAACAATGTCAAACATTCACCCCAGTACAAAGATCTGGGCCTAAATCCATCGTTTTTTGCTCCCCATGCTATTCCAATTTGGATCCAGCCATTTGCAAATCATTCTTGAGCCTGCTCCCCATGGGACCAGTCCAGCCCGAACTGCAACTCAGTCCCAGATGACGAAGAGTGACCAGAGGGGTGGTGGTGTCCAGGGCCCAACCCAGAAGTGCCAAGTCCCACCACGACTTGAGGACAGGCTGTATCAACACCAGGTGCATTTGAGGGCCACCTCGGGGTGGGGAAACAAGGAGGAGACTGAGAAACAGAGAGGCAAAGATGGTAAGAAGGCCAACAGAAGTGAGTTGGGAGGGACGGGGAGGGAAAATGTAGGAAACCTACTGGGCAGAAATCGGCCATATAAATAAGAAACCAAAGAAGGAAATCCAAAATGAGAGGAGATACACGTAAAAGGAGAGAGAGAATAAAAGAAGACAGTCATAGAGCCAGAATAACGTGGGTTTAATTTTTCTTGTTCCTAATATTAATGTGTACCTGTTGTCTTTTTTGAGGGGATACAGTGTCCTGTTGAGCAGGAAACGAGATCAACTTACACCCCTGAATACTCCGTGATCACAGATTCCATAAAACATCGTATTACCACAATCCTCAGAACTATATGCCCTAAACACAACCAATAGTCAATCCGCTGAAGCAGACTGAGAAGAATAACCTCTTCTCAACCTAGTGACGCACCTCTTATGCAAAACATCACGTCACGTCACATCACGTCACATTTCATCACATCTGCCTCCTGAATTTTGGTCTGCGGTCTCTAATGCAACTTTCAGAAACCTGGTTCTGCTCATCCTCCACACCGCTACCTTACCTCTAGGATACAACATCCTCCTACTCGGATGAGCCGGAAAAAAATTGTGGGAGGTTGTCTTTTTCACGAGGATCCCTTCAATGCAAATAGATTAACTCAATAGACTCCTCTTCATTCCAGGGTCTCACTAATAATTCTCTTTTGCTAAGCCTGGCAGAACAGACCTCTCTAGAACATGCAAGTTGTCCCAAATGCCACAGCCAGGCTGGTGCTGGGCCTGAGCTGGACAGAGTCGGTCTCGGATCATCTATGTAAACTGCACTAGCTCCAGACTGGCAACAGGGGCCTTTACAAAACTTTGTGCTTATGTCACAAAGCAATTCACAGTCAGAGTAGGGACTACATGACTTCGCTCTTCTCCAGATATACTCAGCCTAGACTAGAGCCTGGCGATCTGGCTCTCAGTTTCAGCTCAGTATCCCCAGATTTGCAGAGTCAAGGGTGGGAGGGCAGATGCTCTCTGTAATTATCCCACAGTTCAGTTCAGAGCTCAAACAAACTTTCCAGGTTCAAAAACAGCTGAATGTCTGTCTGTTGAATCTGCGGTTATTAGCATACCTCTTTGTGGTTTCTTTTCTTCTTTCCTTATTTTGATAGGTTTTTCCTTCCGGGCTTCCACTGGCACAGTGCCAAAAGTGTCTGGATACCTCTTGTCGAGGTCTAAGTTTTGTTGTGCTACATAAATCTCAAACATTAACATTCACTGTGGAGATTAAAAACACAACACCTAAACCATGGAGTCTGAACATTTTATATCGCTCACCTGGCAGCAAAATCTTTTTTTTAATAATGGTTCCTTGACCAGTAAGGTGGAAGTGGAATAGGTCAGTAAGGTGGAAGTGGAATAGGTCAGTAAGGTGGAAGTGGAATAGGTCAGTAAGGTGGAAGTGGAATAGGTCAGTAAGGTGGAAGTGGAATAGGTCTGTAAGTATTCAAATCAGCCAAGTCTGAGCAAGTCATTTTCAATAAAGGTTTAATAGCTAGCTGCAATTATCCATATGTCTGGAAAGATGCCAGATTTCAAAAAGCTATTGAAACAGCTACCTGTTCTTGTGTGAAGGATCTGCAAATCGAATGTGCCCAGGTCGCCGGTGCAAGATCAAAGGGAGAGCCTGAAGGCAGACAGTTGTTTAAAACATCAAGAGGGAGGTTTCAGAGGTAAAATTCAATGTGTCAAGTTTACACGTTGCTGTATCACAGTTTGTCTGGATATAAACCCGCAGGAGGACGAATATTAATAAATCCCATCCATACTCCCTGTGACTCATCTCAAACCTTCTGACTACTATGAACTCCCAAACGTACTTCTCAATCTTTCAATCCTCCTTTTAGCCATGCTAAACTAACAAGCACTCATGACCATTACTTACAAAACAACTCCCTACTTCCCCTTTTCAAAGCCACTCCTATCACTCTATCCCTACCCCAAACTCTACTAAACACTCAAGAAGTCAAGAGCACAATGCTAACAAAACTAATGCACAAGAAAAAAACAAAAATAATTGTTCTGACCTACTAACCACTAATCTTAGGTTCCGGAGTAGCGTGCTACTTGCCGAAAAAGCACTCCAGTGCCTTATGTGGGGTCGTAAGAACTATATAAATACATTTACAATGATATTTGCACTGATCAACCCACCTTCTTTTCTGGTCAGACTTTCCAGGGCAATTCCATTCTCCACTTTGAAAGACAAAGACACTCATAGCTTGCTCTTTAAATCTATCATACTGGACAACAATCTACTATAAAATTAGAGCTCTACCTTATCTATAGAAATACCACATACATATATCTAACCACAAATTGGATGGATCAGATCACGTCTGTTTTCAATATCCTCACCTTAACGCACCGTGCCCATTTTGAATTGGAGATATCAATGATAAAGTCTGGAGATCTCATCCACCACCATCTCAACCAGTGAATAGGTCTGACTCAATGTGCTACCACAGGGATACTCAAAGTACAGTGCGGCGGCCCCTTGCAGCCCCCCTGACCGTTACATGCGGCCCCCTGGTGACCTGCAGCACTGAGCTGCTGCTTACTTAACAGAGGATCCACATTCAGAAAGCTGTTAAATGGGCAAGTGTTTATTTACATATTAACTAAGGTAAAGGAAAAGATGCAAAGAAACTGTCTGCAACACTTACCTTTCGGAACACGTTCATTTTTAAAGACATCGTGTAACAAACATGTAAAAATATGATAAACTCTCTTCAAAATTAAAAAAAGTGTATTTCCTTAACACGTGGAAGCATTTTACCTAAGTACATCAGATGCATTGAAGGCATTTATTAGTAGTGATAGTTTTCAAACATGAACTTAGAATTATTAATTCCCCCTCTCCCCAACCTGCCAACAATGCCATTAGTTAACCAAGAAGCAAGTCATTTGTCATGTGCACCCTCTAGGTGGCCTAGATTGTTGTTATGCTTAGAACAACATTATTGTTTATTAAATCAAACACAAGAGACGATTTGTACAGCACGCATCATGAAATTATGTATTTTAAGGTTGCTCACACATGTGGTAATGAAGAAAAAGGAGGTAAAGTGAAATAAAACAATTGCCTCAGAATACACAATTTGGTCAAGTGAGGAAGCCAGGTTTTCTGGTTTCATATTTTGCAATTCAGCCACTATATGGGTATCGCTTTCCCTCTCACATTTTACATCAAAAGTTAATGCTTTGCCATTAATTATTGGTGCAAGAGGAGAGCCTGGGGGGAGACGGAAGCCACATGAAGGCTCGTTCATTTTGAGCCCGAAGATTTGAGAGGACCTCGAGCTGAGCCAGAGCCAGGCATCTGGCTCAAGCCTTCTGTGGCTCACCCACCTCTATCACATTAACATAATGGCAATTAAGGGGCCAAATGTATAGGAAGGATATGACTTGACCCGCAAAATAACTTCATGACTTACTGTTCACTTTATATACATGCTACACTTTCCCCTATGCACACCGTACACTACCCTCTCCATGCTAGCATTAGGGGTGGGCCGAATGTTTCAATCCTCCTGCGGAATTGGCAGAATTTGGTGACTCTGCGTTACTCTTGTAACGCAGAGTTCCAGCCAAATTCCGCCAATCGCCACGTGGCCTAATTTTTTCCCAATAGGCTCCAGAAATGCGAGTGAGATTTTACGTCTCTTAGTGCCATTTTCTAACGCGGGTGGTCGTGGGAAGAGCGCTGCTTCTTGAGTAGATTTGCTGCCGCTCGAATAGATTTTCTACTGCAGCGGCAGCAAATCTACTCAAATGGCTGCACGCTCTTGCTCACCGCACGGTGCCGTTTGGGCTGATTTTTCAGTGCTGCTCGCGCTACTGGCGCTAAATTGCAGCCGGCATCAATGTGGCCCTCAATTATGACACAGACCATACTTTTTGGCCGCTGGGAAAATATCTGCAAGTATCATGTGCTAACATATGCAAAGATGCACAAAGACTGTTTTTGCTGCTCTGTCTTTGTGCGAGCTGTCTCATTCTGTGCCCCCTAAGTTTGTGCCCTGGTATTTTACTCTTGGAGCAGGTGGAGGCGCCTCTTCTTTATTTCCCAGGTTTATAGTGCTGGTGCCACGCGGCACGACAAGGTTGTGGAATTAAAAATACAGCACAGACGTGTGAGGCACAGAAAGAGGCAGCCATTTAACAAAACGTTTGTGTGTGTTTGTGCATACCTGTCTTTGCATCCATCAGCACATTAAAGCCAGACCTACTGGATTTGACATTCTTGTTTCAATGTGTGAGTACCTCTGTCCGATGGGTATTAGAGCCATACTGGCACATACAATGCACACAACTCCTCCTTATTCGTCCTCTTGCAATAGCCTAGCTGCAAGGCCAGGTGGATCAGCATCGCCCATGTGTTCTGTGTTTTTATCTTTTTGGGTTCAATATGTCATCTTGCTGTCAGCCAGGAATGTCAGCACACAGCACTCTATTGCAAGCAGAGAACGTGCTCTGTACCCCTCTCCAATCCTCATCTGCCTCCCCCAGACAACCTGCACCTGCCAGCCCCATGCACCCACCTCTTCCTTGTGAAGATGTGTGTTTATGTCTCTACAGATACCTCATTGTGCAGCTTTGAAGGCGGTGACCAGTACAAACAGTGCAGAATAAAGCACCAGATCCGATTGGTTGCAACCGGTCCTGAATTACAGGAACTAAAAATAAGTCAACAGCAGAGCTCTCAATGAGTCCTCATTACAAAAAGAACTCGAACCCACAAATTGTATCACTATGTACATACAACACTACTCAAGTCAAATAATGAGGTGTGGCTTTGTACCTAAATTGCTGCTTACCGAGCCAGCGGACGAGGGGTCTGATCCCACCTTCGCAACGTGACACATTGTGTGATCCGAGGCAAATAATTTGCTTGCCTTGTCCCACACGCCTATGTGCCAAACCTGGGAGACAATTTTACTCCTGCACATTCCGCATAGCCAACACTCCTGACCTTGTTTCCGCATTTCCATGGATAAAAGCCCTTTCCGTTGTATTCATCACTATTTATAGATTTAATTTCCTGAAGTTGTTTGTCAGATGTTTATGGTGAATGCGTTTTTTGGGTAGTTCCGACCCAGTTGAAGCCTGTGTTTTATATATTTTATTTTCGAGCCCTGGTGTAATATTCAGATTCACATCTGAGACAGCTGAAGTACCCTTGTAAAATTAAATGCAGATTCCTGTTTTTGCTGGTTATCTCTTTTGATTGCATTAAGAACAAACACTGCATTGCCATTTTGCTTTAAATTCAATACTTGTTTACTCTTACAAAATATCTTGGGTTGCTAACGTTATGCACAGGTGAGTACGATAGATTGGTGGGTTAATAGTTGGACAACTTTGAGTGTATGTTGCCCCCCCAGCTGCCCTATGAAAAGAAAACAGATATCTAAAAAGTCAAGTAGAGCAAACAATTGCATAGTGGATACTATTGACTAGGGGGCAACATTTCTGTTGCATTTTTAATAAAGTTGTATGGGCACACATCTTTACTTACAGACACAAACAGTGGTAACAATAACATGTAATCTTGGCAGCAAAGTAAAACAAACAAATGTGCAAGGGTATTTAGTGAATAGAACTGCATCTTTATGACTGGCCAAAGGATTCAAACATCATGCATTTCCTAAACAAACCATAAACCAGCAATTAAACTTTTGCTAAGTCAGCACTGTATAAATATCTACAAACACCTGACTACCCATCAACAAAAGAATTACCTTCAAGCTCCTCACACACGCATACAAAGCCCTCCACAACGCCGGACCCGCATACCTCAACCACCGCCTCTCCTTCTACACTCCCACCAGACATCTCTGCTCTGCCCAACTGGCCCTGGCCACCATCCCACGGATCCACAAGACCACGCCTGGAGAACGATCCTTCTCCTACCTCGCTGCGAAGACCTGTAACTCCCTGCCTCTGCACCTCAAGCAATCAGAATCGCTGCCGCAATTCAGGAAGGATCTCAAGACCTGGCTCTTCGACTGAATCGCAGATCATCTCCCCACAATCAGCACCTTGAGACCCTCACGGGTGAGTAGTCGTGCTTTAGAAGAAACCTGATTGATTGATTAACAAACATACACAGCTGCCCAATTACAAGCTACTGGCCATGTTACCTCTTGTCTCCATACTTCAAAACGACACTTAATGCCCTGTCACCCAAACCTAACAGGACTACAAATGGAACAACGTAACCATTCACAAAATGCCACGGCCTTAATGCACAGCCCCTCCAGGCAATGGCAACCTCGAATAGTACATGAAAGCCAATGTCTTAAGAGGGTTCATCCAAAAGCAGCCCTCTCACTCTGTCTGTACTTCTTATTGTACTTTTTTTGAAGAATTTAAGATATAAGATCATGAAACAGCTAAAGCTACATGTATCAACTGTTATGATATATTCTGAGACTATAAGTTCTGAGACACTGCCTAAAATAAATAATTCAAACCAGCGTTATCCCTGCAACAGTGAATGGGTTAACAACTGTGTACTCAGTCTCTGCTCTATCTCTCACTTAGTGCCAGAGCACTCTGTCCCTCACAAACACCTTCTGCACTCTCTCTCCTTTGGCAACAGGAGACATGTGGCTTAGAGACTGGAAGGCGGAAATGGCAGAGATGAGATGACAGATCTGTTAAAGATTTAGTTTCAAGGCAAGAACTGATTTGAAGAACAGTTAGAACAAATGGTCACAAGTTTTCAAAGGCCGGACGCATGCCTTACCCTACAAAGGTAAGAGCAGCTCCTTAAGTTCATGAAACAACCTTACTTCTGTACCAATGCACAAGGTAAAAGCTATGGCCTTAATGGAAGGTATTTTGGCAGTTTTACAGAAGAAGGCGACTGTTCCAGTACCTATGTTACCATGATACCAGGAAAAACTATTTATGGACAACTAAAAACATCCCTGCCCCTCCCCCTCTCAAAGGGCCCAAACAGCCTTGGGAGTTCACACACCGGGGGCGCACACATACCACCACTTTGCAGTCCAGGACCATCAGTCATTAGTATTCCTGCCAGAGGATGCCTTCAAAGACTACAAGAATGATGGTGCAGCTTCATCCTGGACAAAAACACAGAACATCCCATTCCTCACCACTTTCAGTCAGGTGAAAAACCACACAGAAGCTTAAACTCCTCTGTCCTCCAGTTCCTTACAGATCAGGAGCATCTTCCTCCTAGTCTGCATCTCAGAGCAGGAAAAAGGGGATCCGTTGTCCTCCCATTTGCATGTCACGCTTTAGGAGAGAGAGCAGCACTCTTCAGAACTGGATTCTAGAAGACCCCAACAATCCTGCCTCCGTTTTGTGTGGCCAAAAAGTCAGAAGTCTTGGAGGGCAGCCTGTATGCCTCTTTAACCAGTGCTCCTCACTCAAGAAACTTGCTCACCATACAGAAGAGATGTCAATTCAAGATGCCGATCCACACCTACAAAGCCCTGCACAAACAAGAACCAGCTTACATCAACCACCGCTTGAACTTCTACCAGCCCTCCAGACATATGCGCTCCACCTCCCTCTCCCTCGGGCACACCCCCAGCATCCCTGAAGGGGATCCCTGATAGGAGGACGCTCCATCTACTACTTCACGGCTACATCCTGGAACGACCTCCCCCTGCACCTCCGGACCTCCACCTCTCTCCTAGAATTCCAGAAGGCACTCAAGAACTGGTTGTTCAACTGAACCCACTTGGAGCAGCAAGACCCTCAGCGCATGGACACCCTCCCAGCTGAATAGTAGAGCTTTATAAATCCTGCTTGATTGGATGGTGGGAGAAACAAGACTTCCTCACTTGCATGACTAATGTTTGAGCACAGAGAGCAGGGAAGCCCAACACCTGTATATGGGGTTAACGCCTCACATTCTCTAAAGTTTCAGCTCTGCTTCTCAAGTGCCAACATCGTTTTGGTCACTCCATTCCTAAAATCCACCTGCGTCCCCATCGCTACCTCTGCACAGGTCACCCGATTCTCCATCTGCAGTAATGTGGAATTCAGTTCCTTCACCGGAGCCTCCACCTCAGTCAATTTACTTTCCACGCGATGCAAGGGAGTTTCCACTGCCCATCTCCTTCTCTACTGTGTGTAGCATGCAGAATATCTTGTCTAGAGCCACCACCTCACTTTCCTGACTGCCCATTTTACTGCCTGTCTTGCCCCCAACCTCCTTGTCCTCACCTTTCAAATGTTTTCATCTCTCTTGAGGTATAATAAGTCCGTCTTTATTCTTCTATACCCTTTTCCTGATATATTTGTAGGGGCAGAGCATATCCCTGGTTGTCACACTGCAACAGGGTGGAACCTCCCCCCGCTCCGGTCCCCTCAGGCTCCGTCTCATTCAGTGCTTAATTTGTAAAAAAAAAGTAAGTGCCAGGGCCCTCGCCAGGAGGCCACTGCAGTTTGCACCACCCACTGCCTGTGCCAGCGCTGCCAATAACAGTACTTGTGCGTAAGTGTGACAATTCAGACGATTTGAGGACCCCAAAACTATATGGATGGCTTGGGCTGCAGGTATAAGTTTGTTTTATTGTATACTGAATTAATGAATAACTGTTGTTCTGCTCACCTCTAAATAACACAAACGCAGCCACCATGTGGCAGCTGTCATAAGTACCGGTGTTGACAATTAAGTGACGGTGCCGAGCACCTGAAATCACCAATTCAAATTAAGTACTGGCCTCATTCTTACCACATGTATCCCAATACGTTGTTCTTCCCTCAGAGGAGGCTTGATTGACATGGTATGAAGTGCAGCTCTGGTTCAGCCTACATGCGCCAGTGAATTGAGGGAGTGTCTCTGCTTTCACCCGGAAGCAGTGCCACGGCAGCCACCCAGGGGGTTCACAGGCCACCACTTTCATAGACAAGAATAAGGGGTGTACGAATTTTGCTTAATATACTTCTGCATAATTATGCATAATTTCAGGAAAATTATGTGAAATTACACGCAATTACATGAAATGCAAATCAGTCATTTAGTGCTGTATTTTAGCATGAATTGCATGCTCACGTCAAGGATGCATTTTTGGCAAAAAAATAACGTGAAAAACATAACTGCAGCAAACTGCAAGCTGTGGTTGTTTCTGTGCTATTAATTTGCCGCAAATAGCAGGTATTTATGCAATGTGGTGTAATTGCAAATTTCGAGAATTTCGAGTAACAAGCATCAAGTGAAATTCCGCAATTAGACTGGAGTAATTTAAATTTTGTCCGGGCCTAACAAGGACGACTTTTATCATGCAGAACACAGTCGCTGCCTGCTGTTTTCAAAGAAAAGAGTGCACGCCCCGCTGCACGTGCGCAGTCTTTCCAGGCCCTTAGTTCAACATGGTGGCTGGCAGCTACCTCTCCATCTTTTCAGTGCTCCTTGATGTGCCAGAGGATGAAAAAAAACCTTTATGGCGAACCTCTGGAAGGAGCTCTGAAAGGTGCCGCCATCTTGGCCGCATCCAATTCTACCCTTAGCACCACCTCCTCAACCCCGGGCTTTAAGTTTTTAGCAATAAATGCTTCTTTATCTGAGTGACATCCATTCAGTCCTTGAATACTCACTCCGAACTTACCTAGGATAGGAAGGGCTTCAACTCACCCCCATTACAACCAACATTGATTCAGTCACAAAGGTTGAGTGGAAACATTATTTACAAACAATTTGTCTAGGAGAAAAAGGAATTGAAAGTACAAAGCGTTGGGAGTGCGCCTCTCAGTTCTGCATGCAGTCTCAAATTACCTTGTATTCAGCCACATGCTACCAAAGCTTCAAGTAAAAATTATTTTTTTGTCTGAGAAACCTGAGAAATATGATGAATATTTTACTTGCTACTTCTTCCACTGATATCCATTTATGCTTAAAACAGATGATTAGAAAAACAAATGACACAGGCAGTGCTTACTTTGAGCCGGTGGTTTCCAGTGCTCAGCATTGGCACATAATTGTTAGCACCGGCACATGGTGGCGATGTTTGTCTAATTTAGCGAAGACCACAACAACTGCTGTTTATTATTTCAATATACTTTTTAAATGACTAATACCTGCCTCCCAAGCCATTCTTATAGCTTTGGGGGCCTGGAATTGTCAGAATTGTCACACTTGTAGCAGTGTGCTGGTCAGTAGTTGTGTTGGAACTGTCCTTGGCAGCACTGGCAGGGGCAATGGGTGCCACACGCAGCAGTGGGCTCCTGACAAGGGTCCTGGCACTTATTTTTTTTTACAAATTAAGCACTGGACACAGGCAAGTGTTTACTGTTCCATGTCAAAACTGTGATCCTCTTTGGTACAGTCAAAAAATGTTTTAAGTCCTTTTCTCCTTGAATTCTCCCTCCCAACTGGATGTGATTGGGCATAATTGTCAGCCTTTTAGTGTTAACTGCACAGGGGTGTGGGTCTTCCAACAGCCCAACTAGGCATGTTAGCTTGGCTCCTTCCGACCCCCAGTAGATGCAATCAGGAACTGGAGATGTTTTAACATCTTGAGCAATCTCTCTCACTAATGCTAAAATGGTGGTCGGACCAACAGGTCTGTAGACTTTTGGTACCTTTGCTTCTCCCTCAGAGTAACTCTTCAAGGGCTGCATTTAGATGGCACGCTCTTCCTGGTGGCTTCAGTAGCTGTCTAATTGAAGACATTCACCCATTGGTCTTAAGGACCCTCAGCTTGGTTGGAACTATTTTAATGTAATTTGTATCCCCACAAAGCAACAATGCTCCTCTGCTCTCTTTCGTCCGACCAACTAGTCTTGGGCTCTTTAGGGTGTGTGAGATCAGTTTTATCCAGTGAGCACATGTGCCTTGAAGGCTAATCCTTGTCTCTCATTTGCAACCCTCACACTCTTCAGACTTTATGTAGGTGTGTAGAGGTTCCTTGTGCCGGGTCCATGGCACATTTAGCTGGACATACTTATTCATGAAGCAGCAAACCACACAGCATTCTAACCCTGGATGGATCTTTGCACCCTGCCATTATCTCTTGGTCCATGGATCTCTTTTGTGGCAGAGTTCTTGTACTCATGCCAGGTGGTGCTTGTTTGATGGGGAGGCCAGCAAAAACTCTTTCAGTGAGAACATTCATCAGTTGAGTTACCTGTGTTCTTTCCTTAACCAGAATCCGTTGTGGAAAGGGCTTTCCATTCATTAGAGCCCTTATTTATTACATTGACAGAACTAAAACTTTCACCAAAATCAAACACCATTGTTGCCTTTTCGCCCCCTCATAAAGTCCCATTAATAAATCAATCTGACCTGCTAAACCACCATCTGCTGTGAATTATTTCAGAAAACTCTTCTCAATTGATTCCACTTCCAAACCTGCCCATATCCAAATCGGGCATCGCCAGATGGATAGTTGAATGCATTCAGACATGTTACGTTAAAGCCAAAAGGACTTTACCTACACCCCCTATATCACACTCGCAAGATGGGGAATTCTATGGTTTTCTTGGGCAACATCCCAATATCTGATATATGCAAAGCAGCTACATGGTCTATGCCACACACTTTCACTAAACATTATTTTGTGGATGTGCTAGCATGTCAATAAGCTAATGTAGGTCAGGCAGTGCTATGTACACTCTTTCAAACAACTGCAACACCCACAGGGTAGCCACTGCTCTGGAGGGCACTATTATAAGCATAGCATGAGTATCTACAGCCACACATGCTTCTAATGAATTATGTTACTTACCCTGTAAGCATCTGCTCTTGCATTGTAGTGCTGTAGATTCACTTGCACACACCCTCCTCCCCAGACACTTGTGGCCATTGCAGTCCCTTTACCTTTTCATATGCATGGACATCTCTTTACTTGCACTTACTTTACACTCCATTCTCACCCACCTGCGGGAAAACATTCTAACAAAGGAGTCGATGCCCATGCGCATTATCACCAAGAAGAGTAGTCACTGTACCTCATGACTGGAAAAACTTCTTCGAAGAAAAACAACTTGGATACATCCGAACCCAACACTAGATGGCAGGAGTTTGCAAAGCATGTGAATCTACAGCACTACAATGCAAGAACAGATGCCTACAGGGTAAATAACATAATCCTTACAAGCTCTACCTTCTCTCCAGGCCAGCCACCACAATGAAAAAACCACTACGAAGTCAATGCACAGCATGTGAATCCAGAAAAGATTTGCATTGCAAAATGAAATGGTTACTTACCTATAGTAGTTTTGCAGCTTGAAGAATTTTCTTGAATTCACATGAGACCCACCCACCTCCCCAGAAAATGAGGCGAAACAAGTAAACAGGGACATAGAGTACAGACAAAGGAAACACAACTGTAAAATAAATACATCTGAAAATGGCAACTATGAAAGGAGACTTCTGGGGATGGGGTCTGATGTCAGGAGAGGCTGGACTAAGCACCAAACTGTGAGTTACTTCAATGCTCAACAACAACAAAACAAGTATTTGCAATGCCATAGGTCTCACATTACTGAAAGTTTGAGCTATAGGCAGTGCAAATAATGATGCTACGCTAATAGCACAAACTTTCAGCAATGCAAGACCTATTGTATTCCAAATGCTTGTTCCATTTCATAAGGACTATACTTTTGTTTGATACAAAACAATTAAGTTGAAAATTACAATGATTTAAACATTGTTTAGCCTGTTTTTTCTTTGTTATAATTTGCGTAGCAGGATCAAGCGTGGCAATATTTTGAATTTGGATTACTGTACACTCATTAAGTGGGCACCGAAGCAAGTTGTCACACGAACTTTCAGGAGAAACCAGGGCTGTTGAATTCAATGATGTAGGGGTGAATGAAACAGGGTCAATTGTTGATGTAGTTGTCAAATTTGCCAATAGTACGGCCTTGTCCAGATGTGTTATTAGTTCACTTAGGTGAGAAAGATCTGGTGCAGCTTTTGGGTTTAGGTTTGATTAAGGCAATGAAAGTAATTTATCAACGATTGGGAGGTTTTGGTGAGGGACATTTATTTTTTGGACAACACTGATTCTCAGAGGAGATTGGCGAGATGTATTAAAATATAAACACGGTTGAGAAAACCAGGCAGAAAGTTACCAGAGAGGTGGATGGTTTTTGCCAGGCTAGAGGTATTGGACTGATCAAGCAAAGTAATATTACAAAAGAGGACTTTGCTTAATTTCGTCAGGATGGGGTACATTTGTCGTTTCTAGGTAACGAGTTTTACTTGCTGGAAATGAGGGACAAGCAAGCTAAGAAACTGGTTGTACGGCATTGGTGTTGAGGGTTTTGAAGAACTGGCTGTTCTGAGTGTTAGATTACATTGGCTATTGAAGCACAGTCAGCTAGCAAATAATTAAAAATACTAAATAAGGGGGGTGGGGTCAGGGAAATGCCTGTATTTAGGATTTTCCTGGTTGGCAGACAGACACAGGGCTCAGGCACTTGGCTGGAAGAGTTGGGGGACTTGCCGGGAGGTCGTTGTTAGATGGAGCATAGGGGAGCAACACTTGGGTCAGGTGTGGAATGATGTTGAATGAACGGGGGTGATGCTAAATATATGGGTTGTTTGGTTAGGGGGTTTTCTTGTTGGGGGGTATTTAAGGGTGATGGGAATATGTTGTTTCAATGTATTATTGAGGCAGGCTTTGCTATAAGAAGTATTTAACTGTGAAGTTCTGTTGCATATCTGTCCTCATAAAGTGGCATTTTACTCTGACAAGTGGCATGGTAATTTTGCAGTGTTCCGCAAGATACAGTGAACAGGGAAAATGAAAGCCATTGATTGAATGTAAAGTACTTTTATGGTTCACACAAGACATGTGACCACATGACAACTGTAAACACTGTCAGATGATGATGAGTATAACGTTGACATGTGAAATAAAGAGATGCATGTCATCTTTAACAAATCTTGGGGAGATTTGAGTTCAAAATCATAAGCAGAGGCACTGTTTCAGAATCCGGAACACAAGTTCAGGATGAACTGGGCACTCTACTTCAGGGCTCCTGGCTTTTAGTCAAATATTTGAATACAGGAAATTTCACATCAATGCGTAAAATGCTGAAGGCGAAACTACAAATCCCAGAATGCGAAGTGCTTTTGCAAAATGCCTGGGTAACTGGCGGTTTCACATGGCACTAAAGCCACTTAACATCGCCGTTACTTTGTATACCTACGAAACCTCAAAGTTCCTAAACTAGTTTACAGCTTTGAGGTCACGTGCGGAAGTTACATCATACGTACCTGCCCCCACCACAAGCGTCGAGGCACCACAGCTGTTAAAACAATGCAGCAGTGACCTGGAGCGGACGTTTATATCGAGGAAGGCCACCGTGCAGCCCGGCTTGGCCAGCGCCAGCCAGACGTGCACAAAGTTGGGCTCATTGCTCATGAGTAGGGCCACCGTGTCACCTTTCTAGAACGATGCATGGCGAAGTAAGACCTGGGCCACCCGGTTGCTCCTGTGGTCCACTTGCCGGTGAGAGTGACTCTGCCCTTCGAAAATCAGAAACGGCTTTTCGGGCAGAAAGCGATCCAGTACTGTCTCCACCCAGCCTCTCCGCTTGAAGACCTCCACGCGCATCCCTGCGCGGAGCACCTTCAGCAGGTAGCGCAGGCCCAGCCAGAAGTAGGGGAAGAAGAGCCGCTGCATGAGGTGCAGGGTCAGCAGCATGGGTGCAGCCGTGGAGAGCAGGGGCCCGCCAGAAGGGAGCAGCATCAGCCTAGCACGGAACTTGATGCACGTGGAATTAATGACTTTGGGAACGGGTGAGGGGAAGACAAAAAGCAGTCTTACAGAAAATCAGCGCGTGTTCCTATTCAGATAGTACACACTTCAGTGCAGCCAGTAGCAGCAGCACTAGCTAGCTTCAGTCCAAAAGTGACGCGCAGGTGCTATCCCTTTAACGAAAAGCAAAACACTCCAGAGGCGTCAGCTTCCCGCCCTCTCTCCTGCCCGCGGCTGTCTGTAACAGGCGATCGTGGGTCTTTCAGTACAGAATGGGCATAAAGTCGGCATCAAAGCACGTCGAGCCTACAGTAAGAGAAACTGGCAAAGAAAATAGTGCTTAAAAACAAAATACCAGGTACCGTGTAACAACCGAAGTAAAAGGGCCAGTCGCCATGGGAGGTTACAAATGAAGACAAGGAGGTACTAAGGAGGTTCTAACAAGCCTATTTACGAATCAGAAGCCAGCATTTAGAAAGGACAATGACACAAGCCAATGGCAAATATGGGCGGAGAGTGGGCGGGGATTCTAATCCCTACTCCACCACAACAAGTCTTGCAGAGCAGCGCATGTGCGCTGACTCAGGCTCGACCTAAAAAGAGGCGAGACTACTGTACAAGGGGAGAGTTCCAGACCCAGCCACTAAATGGCAAAATACTGCACAGCATGTGAATCCAGAAAATTTGTCAATTGTATAGTAGTCTTGGTGGAGACATGTAAGCCCACCATGCAAGCTTGCTATGCTGTGAAATGGAAAACATTTGTCGGCTGTTGTAGGAGCAAGCAGGTCTTCAATGGTAATCCTTTTGTGATCTGTGCACTAAAACAAAAAAATCAACATACAAATTAAGTGAATTGTGCAAACAGTTATGATTCACTAATTTTACCAACTCCATAAAACAATTGAGAACCATAGCAACCTTTCCATTACGCCTTTGAATCACAAGGAGAAAAAACTAAAACTATTTGTCAAATGTTCTCTAGTCAGATACGTTTTACAGGCTTAATATCAGATAGGGGCACAAACCCACTATAGAATGATAGCCCCTATGGCCCAGGTGAATATGGGTCTGCCCACCTTATGCTCTGCTTCTGAAACCGATTCATTCTACGGTTCTGAAACATTAAACAAATCTGATCTGGCAAACCATACAGTATGCCGAGGGATGACGCAATGGGAGCTATTAGTTCTACCCTATCGAAAATATCTGCAACATTAATCAATCAATCTGTCTTGCTAAACCACCCTCTGCTTGAGACACCTTGAGTGAACTATTTCAGAAAACTCCTCTCCATTGATTCCACTTCCAAACCTACTCCCTAGTCTCACTATCAACCTAGACATCAAAAAGAGAATACAGACCTGATACAGCTGCTTCTGACAAAAATAGTATGGCAATTAACTGAAACTATAACATGATATAGATTTATTCCGGTTGATCTAAGTCATGGAATTTCTAGACCGTTATCTAATAGCAAACTTATGAATATTACAGCTCACCCAGTTCCTTAATACAATCTGAAAGTCAAGGTACAATTAAAGCAATAATGACTTTACCAACTGCAAAAATATTAGTACCTTCTACTGAAAAACTGAATGTTGGAACCGAAGATAACCTTGCAGAAAAGTCTGTAATTCACCCAGAATAATATGTAGTATATTAAAGCTTTGAAAAAAAAAAGTGTGTGTGCGCGCGTGTGCGTGTGTGTGCGTGTGTGTGTGTGTGTGTGTGTGCGTGCACGCGCGCGCGCTCCAGGCAGTCTTCTCCGTGGACATCTCAGCGCCATCCTCAGCGATAAGTGCCACTTCTTGATCTGCAACAATTTTATATTTTTTAATTTGCAATGCTTTGATTTATAAAGGGTCGGCTGGGGCCTGAGCAATGTATTTTTTATTTTACACCTGAAGTGTCCCCATATATCGCGATATGCACACATGTTTGTTATATGCACCAGGCACCTGTGGTATCACGTTGATTTCAAGGCTGTGTGTACACGAGGCATCTGCTGCGTTGTAGATCCTGAACAGCGCTGCAAGGCCATACTGATAGCAATACAGCACTGTGCAAAGCTCCTCAACATGTAAGGCTAGCTGGAGAGGAATATGCATATATGAATATATATATATATATATATACTAGTAGACTGCGTAGCATCACATTATTATACTTTGTTTTTGAATGGTGTGTTGTGTTGAGAGCATTTTGATGTTCTGTTGTGTAATATACAGTTTGCAGAAACGTACACAACGTGTTGGTACTCGATATAGACATGTGTAATACATGCACCATTAACTGTTGTAATATTGGATTTATGTCCTAACTTGGCAAGATGATTGTATATACCCAGAGGCGCATCGAGGCTATGTTGTGTAATACAGAGCCTGCCAAACACATAACAGTGTATTGGGGCCAGCTAGACTCATGTAATGTATGCAGCAGACAGTGGCGTAATAACACCCTTTTATTATTTTATGAAGTAGTGGCATGATATCCCTTTATAAAAGGGTTTTCACTGTTTTGATGCTACTTGATAATTTCAACAAATTATTGTACTGACCGTTTGGTGTAGTATATGCAGGGGTTTTCATGCCAGTGGCATGTCACATTTTATGTATTCGCAGCTTTGCAAGGCAATTCTGCTCGGTGCGCCTATTCGCCATACAGTCCTATTGTCTAATACAGAGCAGGTGCCCTGGAGCCAGCTGTGGATAGACAATATTGCAACAGCCTTACTCATTATGTTCCAGTTTAACAAGGAGATCTGTGCATGTGTACATGTGTTGCGGGTTACACATGCTTTGTCGGTTGAGAAAATGCGTGTTTTGTGTGGTTGCACAGTAAAACCTATCTTGGTAATCGTCTTCATTACACACCCCGTCCCTGTTCTCTTCCATCATTCCATCTGATTACTTCCTCATCGCACACTGGCCCCACTTCTGCCTACCCCCCTCCCACTTGCTTCCATCTCTGTGGACTCTTTCTCTTCGCGCCTGGTTCCTGCACCTCTTGATCTTTTCTGCCTCAGTTCCATCCCTTTGTCCCGTTTCTCCCCCTCAATTCAATTGTCTGCCTTTCCTTACTGTGGGCCTCGTTCATTTCCATTTGGCAAGGATTAAAGACCCATCATGACTCCAGCAGCTATAATGTGCTGCATTCACGGAGGTGTCACCCACTCTTCCTGCCCCCACTTAGCACCCTGTTTCTTTACAATGGATGTCGGGCCTACTCCACACCTGGAAAGGGGGGGTTGAGCCTGGATCAGACCGGAGGTTGGAAGGGGCTAATCAACTCAGAGGCCATCTTACAACTCCACCCACCCTCCAGCAGCCCCCAACAAACAGCCTTTTAATTAGCAAGTTTCCGGCCCTACATCAGCAAAGCAATGGGTTCAGCCTCCCTTTGTCTTTCATATTGTATAGCACAAGCTCGACCGGAGGGTGTTGGACGGCTTTGTATGGGCGCCGGTTGCATTGCACAGGAACACATCGGTTTTGTAGGCACGAAGAGATGGGGTGGTTTGCCTGGAGTCATAGGATGTTGGGTCGTCGGCGGGACTCGAACCTTGTTCCTCGGCTCCAAATTTGGCAGCGTCCACCGTTACGCCACTCCCTCTCTAAGCATGAATGAAAGAGGGCATTACACAGCGTACTGATTTTATTTTACAATTTTATATAGCGCAAACTCGGTTGGGGGGCACTGGAGCGCTTTAAATGAGCATCACACTTTTTGCAATATCTAGGGCTCTTAATGTTTGAATGATGTATACGCTTGCCATCACATGTTTAAGCTGTCTATCCTGGATATACAACACTATGTAGAATTTTACACTCTACAGCTTACATTCTCCAACTACTTGCTAGCTCATAAAGCCTTCTCCCACTATACTCCTAAACACTGCATGGAGAAATGGCATTGATTTACTCTCGCTTGATTCCTCTTCTTTCTTTCTTCAGAGTGACCCTCTTCTTGGCTTCCATCCTCTGCATACCTTCTATTTCTGAGAATAGTAGTTTAATTAAACAACAGTCTCCTCTCAGTCTCTTGCCTGTCTTTCTCAGTCCTTCTTATTGTAATTCTGCAATTGGCTGAGACCTCATTTCATAGATCACAACCTCTCCTCTCTAAATCGCGATCACTGTAATCTAACATTAACTAATCTCTGCCAGCCTATCTATCCCACCAACCATTCACCTGAAACCACATAGCCCCCACTAAGGATCACACTTACCTGATATTAATACATAGCAAAGTAACTGGATTAAATGGATGCAATTTCTCTTGAGAGCACCAACAACCAACATTACTCACTGGACTAACCACTAACCTTGGGTTCCGGAGTAGCGTGCTACTTGCTGTAAGTGCTTCGACTCCTCATCCGCTTCACTGTGGCCATCAGCGATATGCCGGCCTCGCTTAGAGTAAGAGAGTATAATTAGCCACAGACCTTAGGTGCTGAGGGTCATCCAACATGCAGGTGCTACCCAGTTCCCGCTTCCTACAATGAGTGTTATCAGTTGACTCTCTTGTGCCTGCGTTGTGCACCATAACAAAAATTTCTTATCATCGGTGATGACATGAGATCCAGAGTGCCAACCAAAATGGGCATTCATGGCTACCACTGCTTGCTTGCACCTTAGTAGCAGTCAGCAACTGAGTGATCAACTCTGAAACCTGTACTCTCCACCTTGCTGTTATGACCCAGACCATTCTGGAAGATTGCCCATACTAAAGACCAGGGAAGCTTAAGACGGGAGAGACCGTAGTAACAACGACCATGGACCCAGAAAGCCATCATTCTAATTAGCTGAAAAGGAAACTTAGAGCTCTCAAGTTCCCCTTTCCCGTGTGTGACAGCTCATCCATTCCATGATTTTTCTTTGAATTCTGGGACATCTAGTTCTGGATTTATGGTGGATCAAAAAGGACTATGAATCCCTGCATGCAACGAAAAAGACACAAATGGATGAGCTACTTGTGCATGGAACTGAGTACCTTGAGAGCTCTCGAGATGAAGGGACACAATGCATGGGAACGGGAATACTGGGCCAAGTGCCTTAGTAAAGGAACAGAACAGGTCACCTAATCAACAACTTCCTTCTATGTTCTGCTACAAAACTCCTACACCACAAAAAAGTCCACCCACACAAACATGCAACCAGCTTCTACGAAAGGGCAACAATAGAACAGTGCAGAATGAAGTCTGACATGATCCTAAACAACAGACTTCACCACCCAGGGCCAGCATTAGGGCGGTGTGACCGGTACCACCGCACCAGGCGCTTAGTTCAAAGGGCGCTGTGTTTTAAAATTTCTTAAGTGATTAAAAGCACCCATGCAGAGTGAATTTTTGTCGAGCAATTTTCAAGCAGATAACTCTGGTGATTAATGTACCTGCTGGAGAGAGATCAGAGTTTTATCTAGTGTCATTTCTTTTTTTTTTATAAAACTTTTTATAGATGACAAAATAAAACATTGCACAGGTATTCATTAAGTTGTTGAGCAAGGTAATTTGCATATAATCAATATACATTTCCTTTGTTATTACTCCCGCTTCCCAACTATATCTACCTCATCACTCCTATCCTTACTCCTTCACACTAAGTCTGGGGAGGGGGGGAATGCAACAGGTCGAGGGGACTCACAAATGTTTCCTCGATATATGTTCCAATTGCCCAATATTTGTTTCCATTTCCTTGGGCAGCCTCGAGATTCATAAACATTTTTTTCGGTTATCATGCACCAATCCATGTCCCTCATCCAAGCATCCACCGTTGGTGTCTCCAGAGCCCTCCATGCCCTAGCTATATTGCGTTTGGCTATTACCATTCCCAACACTGCCCAAGTTTTTTCTTTACTCTTTAAGTCTGTGGGCTCCCAAACATTCAAGAGGCTCCTTTTGGCCCCTGGTTCCAAGTTCGTCCCTAGCACCTCTGTCATACATCGGAGTACTTCAGCCCAATATCTCTGTATGTGTATACATTCCCAAATGATATGGAAAAACGTACCCTCCTGATTACACTGTCTCCTACATTTGGGATCCTCCCTATACCCCATCTTGACCAGTGTGGGACCTGAGAGGTATACTCTATGTAAAACCTTGAGTTGTATTAATTTAAGCCGTGAAGAGATCACCACCTCCTTTGGGGAGGCCAGCCCCTCCAGCCAATCATCATCCTCTAGATCCCCAATATCTTTTCCCCAGTGGCTGCAGAGCTGTTGAAGGGGATCGGGCGGATTATTGACAAGTTTCTGATAGGTCAGGGAGATTGCTTTTTTATGCATGAAACCAATGAGGATTCTGTCCTCCAAGGGGGAGGACTCCGGGGGCACCTCACCCATGGGGATTGCTGCCTGCAGGGCATGTCTAATCTGTATATAGCTGAACCTTTCTGTGTCTGCAAGTTCATAGTCTTGTTGCAATTGTGCAAAGGTGAGAACACCCGCCCCGTGCCCACAGGTCTCCCACCCGAGAGATTCCAATCGTGTCCCAGCGGTCGAATCCCTTAGTTTTCTTCAGGGTTCCCAGTTGTTCCATATCCCATAATGGGGTTGCTTGTGTGATCTTCCCTGCCCATCTCAGGCTTTTGTTAACTGTGTGCCATATATGGACTGCAAGACTGGTGGGGCCTGTGAGCTGCAATTGCGACGGTTTGGTGTAGAGAGCTCTATGGAAGCTCCCTCCTGGAAGGATCCATCTATCCATTCTGCAGCCAGGGTCATCCTGTGGCTTATATATGCAGTGATTAATAGCTGTGAGCTGTGCCGCCCAATAGTATTTCTTAATGTTAGGGAGTCCTATGCCTCCGTCGTACCACCCCCACACTAACTTCTGGGCAGCCACTCGAGGAGGCTTCCCCACTCGCAACAGCTCTCTCTCTGCTCGCTGTCAATAGCTTTGAAGTAGGAGGTGGGAACTGGAAATGGTACGTTATACAACACATACAAGAAGCGTGGGAGAGACATCATCTTAAATAATGCTGCACGACCCAAGAGTGATTGCGGAAGAGTTTTCCAGTGTCGTACGTCAGACCTCGAGCATTGCAGCGGGGGCAAGAGGTTTTGAGCATAGAATCGCTCATGATCAGTAGTAATATATATACCGAGGTATCTAAACTCCTCCTCTGCTCTCTCCACCGCATATCCTCTAGACAGCAGGGGAAACCCTTACCTCAACATGAAAATTGTTGACTTTGTCCAATTAATTGAAGTAGCCGGAGTATTTTCCAAAATTTGAGGATATATTGAGGACTCTATTGATTGACGACTGGGGCGACGCCAAATACAGCAATATGTCTTCCGCATAAAGGGAGACGTGATCCTCCCAACCCTCTGCCCATCTAAGTCCCCAAATCAGTGGGTCTCTGCGTATCCATCATGCCAATGGTTCTAGTAGCAATGCAAAAAGCAACAGCGACGGGGCAGCCCTGTCTAGTCCCTCTGTTGAGAGCAAAACTTGGGGATTTTTTATTATTAACTACCACCTGTGCTAACGGGTCATTATACAGAAGTCTTATCCAGCCTATGAAGTTGGGACAGAATCCCATTTTACTCAGTACCTCACCACTGCATCTTCCCTCATCGTATCTACCCTGCCCAACACCCCATGCAGCCGTCGAAGGTTAAGAGATATGTTCCTTTCCGGCATGAAACCCGATGGGTCGGGGTGTACCAGATTCGGGATAACCTGAATCAGGCGTGTGGCCAGTAATTTCGCTAAGATCTTGACTTCTACGCTGAGCAGAGAGAGAGGACAATACAAGGAGCTTTTGTTTTTGGGTTCACCTTCCTTATGAATTACCACTATGGTGGCTAGTCTCTGGTCTGCATGGAGCCTACCCTTGTCCCTACTTTCTACATACATGTATTTGAGGTAGGGGTCAATGGTGTTAGGTGTCAGTTTGTAGAGTTCTATTGGGAGGCCGTTGGGTCCCATCGCTTTTCCAGACTGCAGGCCCCTAATGGCCTGTGCTACCTCCTCATTAGATAAGTCATTTTTAAGCAATGTTAGATCCTCAGCTGTGACTGTGCTTAATTTGTTCCGGTGGTTTCCGGTGTTAAGCACCGGCACTTATTTTATAGGGCCGGTACTACCGCTGAGCTTTCTCTTCATGCGGTGTCATGGTCCGTCAGGCCATCCCCAGATAGAACGTCCGCAGACTAACTTGCACTGTAATGTATGCTATGACAATATATGCACTGTTCTTCTCCCTAGTAGGACTACGTAGTTATGCGAGACACTAAGTGTTAGAGCTAAGGAACCGGCATGCTTGCACTCTGTGGCAGGACACTATTCTGCGCCACACGTTTGCTTAATGTCAGGAATACTAATCCCGGTAATGCAGCTAGTGCGCAGCTCTTCCTGCACAGGGACACTATTATGTCATTAATCAACAGCCCTGGTAAATGCTCGGATGAACCTTAAAGTACCTAGGTTCGTATGAGGCTTAATATACAGTAGGTACCGGACACTAATGCACTCCAATGCAGGGAGCCATTAACATCATTGGTTTCAAGTTGCAGGTCATGCCCGCAACATCTCGTGAGACTTCAGGAGTTACAGCCACCGTTTAAATACAGATCACGCCCTGAGCCACGCCTTTTATTTTTATTTTATTTTATTTTATGCGTTTTTATATAGCGCGGACTTTACCCGAAGGTGCCTTTGTGATTAGCGCAATTCTGGCTCCCGAGCAGTGCAGTAACTCCCTGCTGAACCAAGGTAGGACATGTGATTCGGTTCTCATCTTCGTTTCGGTAGCAATGATAAGAACTGCATGACTACCAATAAGCATGTCCTGGCAGAAGCATTTTGTCCAAGCAAGAGTTGACAGTATTAATGAGGAGCGCCTTTGAGGAGCGCTAGCCAACAGACTCCTTGATTGTTTTTAAGAACACTGGTGGTGACAGAACGCTTTTGATTATCGCATTGTAAAACCCTTAGTAAATGCACGAGTATTGGACATTGAGATGTGCACCATTGAGATGTAGACTTGAGGGTACTGAGAGTGCGTATTATACCTTGGACAATTCCCACTTCACTAAATCTGAAAGTACCATACCTGGGCTTCTAACTGTGTATTGGTGCTGGCCAAAAGAGTGTATAGAAATCAGGTAAATGTCTCTTCAAGGCACGGGATAAATAACAGATCTGAGTACAAGAGACACACTTGTTTGTTGCTAACACCTTTTAATCCCTACAGATAAGGTTCATTCTCAGGTGTTATATATATTATGCATGCTGCAAAGAACGTGTACCATGCAGATTACAGAACAGTATTTCATGTGCAATGCTCAGGGGGTGCTACTTTTGTCCTAGAGATCCTTTTGTTACTGTGCAGTTCATAAGTTACTATCATAATCTAGCACAGTGAGCTATGAACTGCCATCAAAGCGCTAGATGCAAACAGCATGCTACAGGTTAGAATGTTATGTTTTTCCCCAGTCTTTGACTATCCTAATTTTACTAAAAAGTGTTTGTTTGGGTAAAAAATAAATTGTTATTAGTAAAGTCAACCCTAACCACTGTGTTACGTTGCAGAAGTTGTATTAGTCGTTTAAGCCAATTTATTCCAAAATAGTGCTTTAAATGCACTTTTGCATTAATTCTTTTCAACATTTTCTCAGGGTCGGCAGGTGGGGGAGCACCTCCAATCAAAACCTTACTTGAGGAAGGCTCCCTTGCTGAAATTTAGATCGGGTATTACATCTAGCTTTCAGCAGTGCCAGTTGAGGGTGTGGGTGGATTCAATACAGTAAGTGAGTGCAGCCAGTGGAGGAAGAGGGTGGAGCCGGGGGAAGTGGGTGTGGCCTCCTAAACAAAATTGAGCACCTGGACTTAATATTTTACAAATTAAGCACTGAGCTGTGAGTGTTGGTAGTTGCATATCCGCCAGTAAGGCTCTAGACTATGATTCTGGCATGGTATTAGTGGACGCGTATATCTTCCGATAATGCATCCCGAACTCATCTGCTATTAATTGCGGATCGCATAATTTTTCTCCTTTCTAAGTGATAAGCTCTGTTACAAGCCGATTCGCTTGATCACGCTTGTCAAGCCATGCCAGTAGTTTCCTTGCCTTGTCCCCGACCTCGTATACTCTATTTAAGGTTGCTCTGCTTAGAGTTTTTGCTGCCTCTGTAACCAGATCTTTATACGCCTTCTTTTTTATTGCTAACTGATGTGTGACATCTTCCACACGGTCACTCCTCAACTCACCCTCCAGTTGCAATATGTCTCCCTCCAACCTAGTGATTTCTGCGTTTTTCTCTTTTTTGGCCCCCGCTATTGCGGAGATAGCTTGGCCCCTTACCACCGCCTTGAAAGCCTCCGAGAGCATCTGAGCCGACCCTACTGAGCCCTCGTTCTCCTGGAAGTAAAGTTCTATACTGTTTGTGACTTTTTCTCTTACTAAAGGTATTTTGAGGCTCCACGTACTAATTGGCGCTACTCTACCCACCTGCCGCTCCCCAGCCACAACCCTGGACCATACTGGGGAGTGATCCGATATTCCCCTTGCCAGATGTTGCACCTCTTTAATTTGTCCCACCTGGTCAGCCGGAATAAGTAAATGATCTATCCTTGAGAGACTGTTGTGAGCCCCAGAATGGAACATAAATTGTATCTCAATCTGTAGATCCGAGCACTACAATAATCATTAATACAATAGTATGTAGGTTATAGTCCACTTTAATCCATGTTCAGGCCCATAAAATGTAGTCCAGGTCTTCACATTGATTTAATGACGATTGTCATTACAGTTGTATCCGAAAGGAAAGCAGTCCAAAACGACAGTTCACAACATCGAACAGTTGAGAAATAAATTTAGGAAGAAACAAGCCATAGGAGAAAGAAATAAATAAAACACGAAAGAGGAAAAGGAAGAGAGCCAAACCACCAACAGCTAATTCCAAAATAAGGATTATGTGACCGAAACGCAGCGTTCACCATGCATCACCTAACGCATACACTACACATCATAGTGAAAAGGTAATACCGCTCTACAAAACCTATAAAGAAACAGAAAAGGTATATATATAAAACATATATGTGTCCATAATAACCTGTTCGGGCGATATGTGGATAACCATCCACCCGGTGAGTATCAAATCCGTTAGGCAAAATAGTGCCAAGGTTCAATCAAGCCACAGTTGTGTAAATCCTAAGTCACAAAATATATCAGAGATCAGGGGGACGACACATAAAACTACAAACCATTACATATTCAATAAATTCATCGTATGCACATAACAAAGCATCTCCAATATTGCCCGTACTGCCTCGTATAGCATCGGCAAACAAGTGTGCATCCACCTTATCTGATAACAGGAGTGCATATAATTATAAAAGCACAGGCTACATACTAATATATTACATTCCGTGAGTATTACAAACGCACGCAATAGCGTGTCTTCAATAATATTAGCAGCACCTAACGTAGAAGTAGTCCAAAAACAGCGCCTTAATTTTACATATTTAAGAAAGCGCGTAATATTTAAAAAGCACATGAGCACAGAAGTAAAAAGTCCAGTACTATTTTAACTAAACACCCGAATACTATATCTCATTGTTTATATCTGAAAATCTATATCTATTAACTATGGGAGTACTCTACAAAAACAACAGTATGATATTCAGTACAAAAGGCGATCGCCACATACAGTGTACTTACATAAATTCGAGTAAAGATCCATGTCTCAAGGAGAGTGCTCCTCGTGTCCGTATCACGTGGACCATCTGCGCCAACTTAGGTGTCTAATATATAGCCCTCCGTACCTCACGTCGTCACCCATCTATTCTCAAAAACCTTTGCGGCCATCTTTGAATGGTACAGACAAAGCCCCGTATTATAACAGAAAAAGGGGGCACGATCAATAACGAACTTTTCCCCATAATAATTTCGATTTATATTACTAAATAAAGAAAGTCCTTCATCCTAGAGTAAGTACTGGGTATGACGAAAGATGTTAAGTACTCCATATTCAACACTCTAATGCATCTTATATAAGAAGGGGTCGCGGCCATTTATAAATGGTATCACAAAACCTCTCAAGAAGAATAAATAATATAAAAACCCGTCAAGACCTATATTATATGTTATATTATATTAATCACGATAAAAAGTATAGACAGTGTGTAACATTTCCTTATTCGACAAATGTAATCTCCATATATAAAAATCTGTGCTCACGTATCTGTATTTATGCTAAATTAGTACATTGTCTCAATACTGGTATATCATCAGTGTTTAATATTAAATTAAGTAAAACATATCTATATAACGACCAACATGGTTAACTTCCCAAATGCATACAACACGGCCGCCATCTTATAATGCGGTCCACCTTTAAAATTTGTGTATTACGAACACTTATTTAATAAGCGCCCAATCTCCCTCGATCACCACTATGCATATCCCTAGAGCCCGAAGTGAGAGGGAAGGAAAGCAAAAACGTGTGTCTACAAGAATGTTAGAAACAATGGTGAAAGTAGCGTGTAACCACACCAAACTCAATACCTAGCAAGTTTTACATCCTAAATGCATTACATATATGTACAATAAAGCAGATCACCTTCATTTAACAATAGTCATACACATAGTATAAGTCCATAGTATATACATAGTAACTCATGCATATAACAATAATGATCTCATTAATACTCTATCACATTTGGAAATCTTATACAGTTCCATCTCATAACAGCTAAGCCTGTTCATTTTACTATGGCTGTACTCCAAAGGGTATATTAGATGCTCTATTCCCCTAGGAAATATTGCATCTCATTATCTATGTTTAAACCCTGTTCCACTGCACGCAGTTTCAACATCCATGACGCTTCACAGCGTCTTAGTTGTAATTCTCTATTTCCCCCACGGATATTGCTCTTCACATGGTCTATTGCATGGAATTTGAAGCTATGTGTCTGCCCCTGTGTGCTTGTATCTATAATGTGCATAACAATCAGATATTTATAATCGTTACTCTTAAGTGCCCTAAAATGTTCAGCAATACGTTCTTTTAGGGGTCGTATCGTACTTCCCACGTATATTTTCAGACACGTACACACAATTACATAAACCACAAATCTTGTTGCACAATTAATGACCATGGGGATTGTAAAGTTACCCGCATTATTGAAATTAAAGCACATGACTTTATCAACCGCCCATCTACATTCATTTAAATGACCACACTTATGGAAACCCTTAATGTGATCAGTAAGCCGATTGCTTTGTCTAGGTGGCAGTGGGTAACTAGGACTAATCATATTAGCAAGCGTACGTCCTCTCCTAAAGGTCAAACTCGGTTGTTCAGTCAAGAAAGGGGCCAAATGTTTGTCCGTGGTCAAAATGTGCCAATTTTTTCGTAGAATATTGTATAATTCACCACTGTTCGGATAATAGTTAGTCACAAGTCTAACCTTATCATTAGGGCCAAACATTTTCCTAGAACCTTGTTTTGGTCTCAATGTATTATCACGTGGTAAACTCCAAGCTCTTTTAGCTGTTTTGGTCACAATAGGTTCTTCATACCCCCTCCTGAGGAATCTAGATTTGATATCCGTCAGTCATATTAAAATTTGCATCCTCACTTCAGTTTCTTCGGGCTCTGACCATTTCGCCAAAGGGAATTGAGTTAATCTGAGACTTCGGATGGCAGCTGGAAGCATGTAATAGAGCATTACACAAGGTATTTTTTCTATACTTACGACTGCATATCCTATCCCCTATTATAAAAAGTTCCACATCAAGAAAAACAATACTGTCAAAACTATACTGGTAGGTGAATGATAGATTCCAATCATTATTATTCAGATAGGTAAAGAATTCCACAAGTAATTGTTGTGTACCGGTCCAAATCAAAATGCAGTCATCTATAAACCTTCCCCAAAAATATATGTATTCCACCCGCTTGGCCCCCATGGTACCCCAGATACGCTCTGCCTCAAATCACTCCATAAAGAGGTTAGCGTAAGACGGGGCGAATTTGGAGCCCATGGCGGTCCCCAGTAGTTGCCTGTACCAACTCCCATTGAACATGAACACATTGTTCTCCAATATCAATTTAGTCATACCCAGTAGCATTTCAGTATGTTGCAAAAATTCCACTGGTCTATTATGCAGAAAATATTTTAAGGCTGCTATTCCTAAGTCATGTCGAATATTAGTATAAAGGGAAACCACATCCATGGTTGCTAGTATCATCCCTGGTTCCCAAACTACATCAGAAAGCTGATTTAAGATATGCTTAGTATCCTGGATATGGGACGGTAATTTTGTCACAAAAGGTCTAAGACAGATGTCCACAAATCCGTGGGACCCCCAATACCGGAGACAATTGGTCTCCCTGGGGGGTTCACTGGATCTTTATGGATTTTCGGAAGCGTATACAGCCAAGGAAAGCGTGGATATTCAATACGTAGATATAAGTACTCATAATTCAAAAGACCTTCCACATACCAGAGTTTCAGGTCTTTGTTGACCACCGTCATTTTTTTAGTCAGGGGGTTCAAGTCCAGTTTCATGTAATAGATTTGGTCATTAAGTTGTAACAAAACCGATTGGTCATAATCTACTTTATTCATTGGGACAATATTGCCCCCCTTATCTGCTTCCCTTATGATAAGATCCTTGTTATCCTGTTATCCTGTAAAGACTTCAATGCACTCCGTCAAACGTCAGAGCCTTATGAAAGATGTCAATACTATTTCCCGTTGAAAGTTGCGGTGTCCATTTTGATTTCAATCTCAGTCCACTGTCCCCACCTAAATCAGTATTAAGTTCTAAGTCTGATAACAGTTTAGTCAATGTTATTGGATTTTCCTCACAGTCTGTAAGTGTTAACAATGTGTGGGTGTCATGTACATCTTGAATAGTTAAATTACTCACTTTAGAACTCGCGGCCAAGTACGGTTCTTTCATCGGATTTATTGAAAAAAACTTCTTAAGTTTCAACAATCTCGTGAATTTATACAAATCAATTTTCACTGCGTACCAGTCACACTTTTGGACTGGACAGTATCCCAAATCCCGTTTCACTAGTCAAAGCAACATCAGACAAATTAATAACATTGATTTCCTCACATCCAGGATCACATTGGTCAATATCTACTACTTCTTCCATGAGCGTGTTTGCATGCCCCTTCCCTCCTTTTCCTGACCCCTTCCCTCTTGATCCTCTTCTGGTCTTAGTTTCTTTTCCTCTGTTTCTTGATCCTGTCTCTCTGTTGCCCATTCTTATCCGCATTACTTCTTTTAAAAAAGTATTTTCCATAACTTGGTTAGATGTACCCTCTCCTAAGTCTTCATCTTCGCTACTGGAAAGGTTACTTGAAGGAGTAGAGGCTCCACTGTTAAAGGAAGAGCCACTATTCTTATCAATGGCAGTATCCTTTTTAACTAGGTGATCAAACTTTCTTGCAAAAGTAAAAATTTTACCTGAGTTATAATCGATTTCGCCACGTTTTAGCTTCTTCGCTTTCCGTTGCTTGATTTCATCTTGCAATTTTATCAGGATATCCTCTAATATGGCATCATTCTTTTGAGTTGCTTTGGGCAAATTGAGCGCTTTAATTTCTAACTCAAGTGCACTAATACCTAGAAGTAATTTAGTTATTTTCCTCTCCACATTCTCAATGAGTATATTGATCAAATTGTTGGAACTGTTAGTCAGTTCTTTTTCCCATTGAAACAGTAAATCTGCTTCCAAGTCGTCATAGGTAGGGAAAATCTGTGACCTAAGGCCACGAGGAATCCTATTCAACCTCAAGTATTGTTTCAAAGTGGCTGCATCCCACCACTTCGACATCTCTGCTCTTTTCAATTTTTCCAAATGTACAAATTTATCTCTAAGGCCTTCCTTTCTATTTGGGTTACTTTTACCTAAAGCTTTTCCTACAGTAATGCCTGAACTTAAATTCTTAAAGAGGTCCTCTGCAATTTTATCACGATTCATTGTAATAGTGGCCCCTGCGGCTGCCCAAACTTGTCGTGAACTTAATAGGAAAGATATGGTAACCAGGTATGAAACAAACAAAATGGGTGCACTTCACTCTTATTAGGGGAAAAAGTATTTAACGTATACACAAATTATGTGGTGCTCCTAGGAAAGGATTGGTTACCATCCACAATCCTACACTGCCCCCCGAAAGGAAGAGCACAAATAAGTCAATCTGTAGATCCGAGCACTCCAATAATCATTAATACAATAGTATGTAGACTATAACCTACTTTTCCCCTAATAAGAGTGCAGTTTAAAAGCACTGCATAGTTTCTTGTATAATCAGCAGTTTTCGGGCAATGATAAAAGTGTCAAGATAACTCTAGTGATTATTGTACCTGCTGGAGAGAGATGGGAGTTTTGTCCAGTGGCAGCTTTGACTCATGTTAGGTAGCGCAGATGGTTAATTTGCCTGCTGCAAAGAACGTGTACCATACATTTAAAAAAACTGTATTTTATGTGCATAGCTCTGTGGGTTACTGCTTTTGTCACAGAGATTCTTTTGTTACTGTGTAGTTCATAAGTTACAATCGTAATCTAGCACACTGAGCTATGAACTGCCATCAAAGAGCTGCATGCAAACTGCATGGTACAAATTAGTAAGTTATTTTTTTTCCCAGTCTTTTATATCCTGATGCTGCTAAAAAAGGTTTGTTTGGGTAGAAATAAATTCTTATTGTTAAAGTCAACGCTAGCCACTGTGTTATGTTCTGAATCCTGAGTTTGCGCTTCTCCAGACCAAGCACTCTTAAAAAATGCCTACCAGTATGGATGACATGAATCCTACACCTTGTGGTCCCCTTTGCCTTATGTAACATTTTCTTTACACTGATTTACACATGTATGATCATTCTCTTTGTATGGGTGTGTGATGTAAAGTGCTTTGACACCCTGCACTGGTATGAGAGGTGCTATAAAACAAATGAAATGCATGTGACAGAGGGGCTATGGAGAGATGGGAGGCACTGTTTGAGGGTGATAGTGAGGGAATCATTGAAGAGCCCCAACAAAGATTGTTGTATCCTAGTGCACAGTAAGGTCATCATTTACTATGCTTTAAAAGCTAATACAATTCAATATATAAAGACAAATGTGTTGTATAATGCACCATTTTCCCCCAAATGTTCTTGGGGGGAGAGCCCCCCAAAGAGCCCTTTGTAGTGATCAGGCTCACTCGCTGCACTTTGTGAGCCCCGTACGGGGACTGTTCTGACAACTTTTGCCAGGGCTGCTTTGGGTTTCCAGACCAGCCCTGGCAGGAGCAGGAGCCTCGTACCGCGAAATAAAACCAAACTTTGAAAAGTTAGTCGCCGAGCTCCAGCACCAACCTTCCCATTAAAAGTTTTTATTTTTGCAAATTTTTTCAATATAAAATCTTTAGTAATTTGAGTATTTCTTTGGTGTGCACTTGTTTGTGTATTTTTTCTGAATTACTATTTTAATGTTTGAAATTTAAATCGTACAAATTGCTTGGGGGGCCCCCGTTTCCAGTAGTGACTCAGTGGGGGTCCTCAGGAGTCAAAAGTTTGGGAACCACTGTTCTAAATGTTTTCCTCCTTTTTTCACCTTCCTTCCTCCTCTGTTATCCCCAGGGCCAGACTGGGAACCGAAACCGGCCCTGGCAAACTGCTCGGCCCCCCCCCCCGGGGTTAGGAGGGGGTGCAGCCGAGCTGTTTGCGAGGGCCGGTTTTGGCCGATTTTGTTACAGGGGGCGATATTGCCGACCCCCGGTAACAAAAACGGCCTCCAGGGGCCCAAAACCGTCCCCCACCCCAGCGGCCCACCGGGGAAACGCCCGGTGCCCGCTACGGCCAGTCCGGCCCTGGTTATCCCCCCTTCCTCCTTTCTCTTCCCAGTCTTTTCTTGCGCCCTCTTGCTAACTCTCCACTTGAGGTCTCCTTCTGTCTCTCTCCCCTGCGTAACTCTGTTTCGCGCCCTTTTCTCTTATACGTGGCAACATTTGAGGACAACCAAGAAGGAGATTCAATTAAAAAAATAAATCAGAGGGCTTTAGTTTATCCCTTAACTTTAATTATAATTCAGGCAATTCCAAGCTTAGGAATGGCAAAACATTTATCCCCCCCCAAAAAAAAAATCAGGAGCCTCTTGCCTGACTCAGGAGAGCCGAGGTTTGCGCTTTTGTTTGACTCATGAACGTTTATTCATCAAAATGCCAGGAGTAGAGGAGTGACATCACATACATTTTGACCATAATGCCATCACAGGAAGTGACATCATGTGACCCCAGACGCCCCCTTCGAAAGCTCAGTTAGTAGAGCGGAGGAGTGTAGTGGAGGATGTGACCCCAGACCCTGACAACCCAACATAACGCAAAGTTGCACTAAGCACTGTTTTGCGTTATTTTGTATCAAGGGGCGTTCCATGGGTGGTGCATGGGCATTCCCATGCAACCACACATGGGTTTTGACACAAATCCCCATCTACAAACATGGGAAGACATGAATTTGTGCCAAAATCTTACACCTCCTTGATGCAGGTGTAACAAGGAGAATTTATTTTAATTCTCCTCATTTTTCCAACTTTCCATGTGTGCTAAATAATACAGCACACATACAAAGTGGGGAAAACCTTAAAGCATCGTTTTTTTTACTGGAAGGGGCCCCTTCCAATATAAAACATATGCTTCAGAGGACACACACACCCTTGCACTGTGACCCAAGGGTGTGTGAGGTGGCACATGGCTGCCAACAGTGCGCCAGCACACTGGAATGGAAAATATCGGCCATATCTTATTAGATAAGGTGCATTTTTTCTCTCCATTTGACGCAAGGCAGTGCAGCACCTTTGTTTCTCCATTGCCTCGCGTCAAAGAATGTACACTTCCCTCTTGCCTTAACCTGTGTGTCTGTCGTTCTTTCTTATGACTGCTGTTCCTGTTGGCTCTACCTTCCAAACCTAGCTGGGCCTCGTTCCCTCTTCCTTTACGCTCTCATCCCCCGCCTTGGGCTTTCTGTCTCTCTATCCCAGTTACTATTGCTCCCTTTCTCCCAAAAGGACGATGTGTCCCCGGGTTGTTCTCTCTTGCAAAGTTCTGTTCCCAGTTCCCCTCGTCTCCATTCACCAGTTACAGCCGTCTCGCGTCTCCCTCCCATCTGATTCTCTAGTGCCTTCCCTCCCTGTCCGCGCTAAACACAGCAGGCCCACCTGATTGGACAAGATGTAGCCCAGCTCCACCTTTTACAGGTAGACGCGAGAACAACCGCACTACAACTCCCGGCATGCCCGCCTAATCGCTTCTAGCATGATCGGTAGTACAGGCCTTCTGGGAGATGTTGTTCCCAAACGAGAAGCCTTTCCCTCAAGCAATTTTTCAGAACAGGGGCATTGAATTACAGTTTCCCAGTCAGACCTCAGTGTAAACGCTGCTATCTGAACTTCACTCGGTTTGACGTCAATGAGGATCTAATTGAGGACAGGGGAAACATTCACAGGTAAGGGGGTAATGTGAGAAGAGAGTGATCGTATAGGCGAGGGGTTTTATTTCCATCCCTGCCCAGTGCACGCCCTATGCTTGTGCTGTGCAAGGAAGCTTTCCACCCCTTAGTCCGTTTCACAAACCTCATTGTGTATTAGTGCACAGGTGTGTTTATTTAAAACGAACCAGTGCTGGGAGCCGGAGCACGCGGCGCCTGGTGCTTTGCCTGGACTATTAATCTTCGCTATCACCCAGTTGTGGTTTTTGAGGAATTACTTTTTTTGCACGTGATATAGTGTTTTTTTTAATGACTCGTCTTTAGAAGTACATGAGAAAACCAGGTGAAGGAAGGGTACATTTTCACTTAAGTATCAGGTGCAAGATTTATTAAACAAACTTTTAAAAGTATGTTTTGAAGTAGTTGCGAAGGTTCCCTATGTTATATTTGTCCAAATGAGTCAGTCTTGTATTTTCTCACAAGCACTTTGCAAACTGGATCTTTTTTTGTGCTTACTTGCAATGTTAAAAGCGAAACTACATGTCCCAGAATTCTACCAGCCATTGACTAAAACGACCGGACTGAATGAAGGCGTCACACCTGACAGTCCGTGGCATAGGGCAGCGTGGCATTTATGCTTTTAATAGCATATTTAAAAACAATAATTCAAAGCCTCATTTGTGAGGTCACAAATGAGCTGGGAAAGTTGCTTAGCAGGTAATTCATAGTTTTTTAATACCAAAAATAAAATTAAGTAATACGTTTTCAAGTGCCGAGAAACCCTTGTTGCGCTCCATCACGCAACCTGTTCACTTTGTGCGCTCTATGGGCCACCAGGATACATTCGGGTGCTTTGTGTAGGGTGACCCTATTAATATTATAATCAGGGCACGAGTCGGGGGTACGGTGTCCGCCCACTCTTTTCACAAGGTGGACGCCGTCCACGCAGCTAAGAAGTTGAGCCCCCACTATAAAATATTCTGACCTCGTCCCGGTGTAATTTTGAGACACCTGGACACATACAGCAGCGCCTGCTAGTTATCTTCTTTCCTTCCGAGCAGCAACGTTCAGACGGGGAGAGGGGTAGGTATTGTAATTTGAGACTCCACCTGGGCCATAACAAAGGCCAAACTTAAGGGGCCATTTGGCCTTCTTTGTCCGAGTATGGAGGCTGGGTGGGGGCTGCCTGTAGCCTCACACCTAGATGTAAATGCAGAGGAAGGGAAACAAAGCTGCTTGTTAGCACTTCAAAGGCGCTTAAGAGAAGCACGATTTTGACTTTGTTCGGACCCCCATATATAATAGATATTCATGCACTGTAAGAATGTCAGATGTGTTACTCTGTCCCAGTGAAAAATAACAATTTAAATACCAGTATTTTGTATTTGTTTTACAGAATTATTCATCCCAATGTAGGGTGTCAGAGCGCTTTACAGCAAACATACACATTATATTGACAATAAATCACACAAGTTTGTAAATAATTGTACAGGATGTGTTACATAAGACAGTGAGGGTTACTTGGTGTAGGTGTCACATATCATCTTTCATAGCTCAGGGATTACAGTGCAACTGCATGTCTTCTGCCTAAACCAGGAGTGTTTGTGTGTATACTCGTGTTCAAATGTAGTCATTATATACTTGCTAAACATATGTGTGAGGTCTTAAGATCCTGATGTCACTTCTTGTAAAGTCATGGATGTGATATCACTTCCTCTGATGTCACTACCTGTGATGCCACACGCAACGTCACGCGCCGTAATGTCATGGGCCATGATGTCACGTGCCATGATGTCACCTGCCTACTGCCTTAGTCAGTCCCCCCCACTTCTTTTTTTGGGACTTGTGCCCTGATTACAATTATCTAGGCGCTCGAAGGAAATAGCTTCTTTGCAGCTTATTGTTTCTGCTGCGAGTTTCGATAATTACGTTAAATTATAAAGCGTTTCCGTGTAGAAGTTTTTCGGTAGACACTGAATGGGTTCGGTATACCCTAGTTATAATCACTGCACCCCCGATGCCCACGCTGTGTGATCCTGAGCAAATTAATTTCCCCATCCGTACCCGCTGAAACGGTGGTGCATATTAACAGCTTACATCGGGGTAGCGAATGGTGTTCCACTCCGGGTGCACACATTTTATTTTGGTAAAATCACCTGTGCTTGCCGCTGCGAGGGAGGCGGTTCGGGTGCGGTCCCCCATGTGTCTGGAGAGCTGGAATGTTCGCCACGTGCGGTTGCCTCGGCTGGGGTTCCGAGCAGGAGATGAAAGCAATGCATGACTAGGGAAGGGATTAGGGAATGCCATGACATGATTCCAGACGGTACACTTCGTTTTATTCAGCAATAATTATTTATTAGCAGCGTACTCCCTGCCCGCTGCCTCCTTTCACCTTCTCGTTTTTTTCGTTCCTCTCCCGATGCCTAGCCACACTGTCGTATTCGTGGGTGTCAAGGGTCCGTTTCCTAGAACCTGAACCCACGGGCCATTCACTAACTCCCCGCAACAAAATCACTCGCAGAAGTTATAAGAGCAAGGGAGATGTGGCATAACGATCAAAGCTGTCGACCTTGGTGCCGGGGAAGAATGTTCGAGCGTCGGCCCAGCAGCCTGTGACTCTGGGCAAATCACGTAATGTGTCCTTGTGTAAGGTAACTGGTGCTCATGTAAAGTGCTCCAATACCTTCGAGTCGAGTTCGCGCTATGTAAAACTGCAACAAAAAAAACAAGCATTGGCATAGCCAATAGGTCTCGCTTTTGGGACCTTATAAGTATTTAGTTATGCAGCACAATATCCTTGATGCAACAACATCAACCGTTGTATGGCTAAACACTTATAATGTCCCAAAAGCGAGACCTATTGGCTATGCCAATGCTTGTTTAACATTGTCTTTCTTCGTTTTAATGATCAGCCAGGGATCATTAAGACAGCTATTTAACCCATCTAAAAGTGATCTCTTCTTATATGTGCCATAGACAAATAAGTAGAACTAGAAATTGGTATCAACCCTGAACACAGAAGGATTACATGGCAAAATCACTGACACAGGACTGCACACATCCACTGAGTTATAAGGCAAGCTAAACATACGAAAGACACAAAACACCAATGTTTTCGTGGTGGTGCACTTGTTTTTTCAGGTTTTAAAAGCCCAAGGGAAAAAAAGATACTGTGGAACTCCCAGGTCACAATGTAATTGAGGATGCGGCCTAACGGCTAGAGCAGTCGACCTTACAGCTGGGGGATCGGGTTCCAGTCTCTGCATGGATGTTCAACAGCCTGTGATTCTGGGCAGATCACAATCTCTTCGTGCCTAACAAAATGAATGTGTCTGTCTGTAACGCAACTGGTGCTCATGTAAAACGCTCGGATACCTTCGGGTCGAGTTCGCGATATATAAAAAAAAAAAACAGCATAGAATTGATTTTTGGGATGAGTAGTCATGCTTTTCTAATGGCAAGCACTAGAAAGTAAATTATAAAATATTTGAGGGAGGAGCTAGTGAAGAAATACGTATGGAATCGTAAAGGAAATGATTTGGATTGAATTTAAAAAGGAAAAAAACAGAGCTCTTTTTCCAGACTTGATTTGCCATTAAAATTATGTCATTTTTGTGGAAAGTGAGTTGAATAATGTATTGTAAATAATGATCTACGAAATAAACCCCTCGCCCTGTGTATTGGGATCAGGTAACCTGGGCCTGAAGTACCTTCAGTTGCTGATCACAGCTCTCCAACGCCTGCTACAATGCTACATGAATGAGGCAAGGGCCAGGAAGCGGAGCAGGGGAATGCCTTAAAACACTGTTCTGTCCATAGTGTGCTTTTTGTTACGAGAGAAAATAAATGTATGTGTCTTTTTATTAAAAAGTGTTGGCATGCAGGGAGTGTCTGGGACATCTAGTCACTCTAGACACTCTAGTGCAGGCCAATGCAGAACCCGCCTCCTGCGAGCCCCCGGACGCCTCTAGCTCTTACCATGCAATTGAAGTGAGCCGCTACCTCGTCGTCGGGGGTCTTGTACAGCACGCCGCTAACCGGGGTCTGCTCGCGCTGCTGGCAGAAACCGCAGGCGCCCTTTATTTTCTCCTTTTGCGGCCGCGGGGCCATGGTGCTGACTCAGGAACACGGCTGACAGAGGTAGGTCTGCGGCCAGGTACTGCAAGAAAACTATGCGGGATCTGACACCTCAGTACGCAGCTATCGGCGCTGCGAGTCACCTATTTCTGTCAAAAGCTCCCAAGTGTTTAGCTGCAGGCATAGTTTCGTTTCCAAGCCAGAGTGAGCTGAAACCAGCTGCGCGGGAGAGCAGGCCACGCCCCCTGCCAAGCCCAGTCCGTGAGATTTAGGTTTCGGTTTTGAAGTAGGCGGGATGAAGCCGTGGCGCGTTCGCATCTGTCCGACAGAGGGCCGTGTGCATCGCCCTTATGAGTTGTGGTACTAAAAGCTGACTAGGCTTACGAACGCGACTTCGCTTGTTGCTTTAGATTTGCATACATGCCAATGACACTCCTGATTCTTGAAGTACAAACAAGGACAACAATGGAGGAGCGGGGGCGAGCGAGCGCGGCAGCCTGCTCAGCTGACCAGACGCTCGTGCGTCATGGCCTTTTGCCGGCATGTGTTTACAATTATCGCGCACGCGTCTGGGCACGAAAATTGGAAACACATGTCTGCCGCGCGTACCCATCCCAAAAAGGCCAGCCACGACGCACGAGCGTTTGGACTGCTTCTGAAACTCCCTTACTTAAAGTCTTCGCCTATCAGCGCTTGCGCGCTACTCGAGGCTCGACCTAAAAACTGTGAAAAGGTCGACGTGCGGAGGATAGCCCCATACACAAAAGCTTTTCTAGCAACGCCAGTCTGTAGGTTTTGTTTCACAACGCAGCTCTCACCCGACCTTGTCTTATCTACCTAAAAAAGAGCTTTCAGTAGTACTACAGATAAGGGTTTTGGCTCTCCTCAGATGTTGGCGGACAGGATTACATGCTTTTATTGGGCAGAAGCTGTGTGCCTCCCAGACAGAGCCAGCCTTTGCTAAAATAGGCCCTAGGCCTGGCGGAGAGATATTTGGCACCCTTGCTGATGGTAGTGAATTAAACGAGGCAGCAGGGAGTCCCTTTTGTGTTCACTGGTCATTACCTGTATGAGCACTCATTGGCCCCTGACAGTGCTTAATTTGAGCCGGTGGTTTCTGGTGCTCGGCCCTGGCACTTAATTGTCAACACCGCTTGTGACAGTCCGCCACAAGGTGGCTCTGTCTGGCTAATTTAGAGATGACCACAACAGGTATTTATTAATTAAATATACATAAAAAAATACTATTGCCTGCCACTCAAGCCATTCTTATAGCTTTGGAGGCCTGAAATAGTCTGAATTGTCACACTTGTACGTGTTTGATGGATGGTTAGTAGTTGTGTTGTTACTATCATTGGGAGCGCTGGCAGGGGCAATGTGTGGTGCAAGCAGCAGTGGCCTCCTGATGAGAGCCCTGGCACTTATTTTTGTTTACAAATTAAGCACTGCCTGGCCGGTACAAAAATGAAGAAAATCACTTAAAACTGGTCTTTTTTTCCTCTGATCAATATGTACTTTAAATATTTACCATAAGGTGAACGCAGTTTAAAATGTGGTCTAAAGCTGCTTTAATGATCCATGACAGTTAAAACTAAAAAAGGTAGAAAAGCCATGTTAAGAAGGAATTACGGACGTTTTTATTATTGTATAAAGAATCGCCAGTGCTTAATTTGTAAAAAAAATAAATACCAGGGCCCTAGTCAAGGGGCCGCTTCAGCTCGTGCCACCCATTGCCCCTTCCAGCGCTGCCAATGACATTACAAACACATCTACTAACCATCACTCTCCTACGAGTGTGAGAATTCAGACTATTCCAGGCCACCAAAGCTATAAGAATGGCTTGGGTGGTGGGTATCAGTCATTTTCAATATATATTGAATTTATAAACAACTTCTGTTATGCTACTCTCTATATAAGATAAACAGCGCCACCATGTGGCAGACTGCCATGTGTGCCGGTGCTGACAATTAAGTGCCGGTACTGAGCACCGGAAATCAGGGGCTCAAATTAAGCACTGCGGCCAGGACATTAAAATACCGGTAATGGCGGTTAAGAAAACAGGCAGGTGGCAAACATACCCACATCAGGAGTTGTGGCCTTTGGGCCACCTTATTTCACCTCGCCCGCCCAGCCAAAATGTAGTGCTTCTAGTTTTCAACATTACTGGCTCTATGAGCTTTAAAATACATAATTTATCAAACATTTCTCTAAAACTGAGCCTAATTAGACTAGGCAAATGTTATTTTCTAGATCCGGGAAGGCGGGCCACTTTTTTTGGGGCTGCCCGGCCTGAATTGTGAGACCAATCTGACCCTGCACACAGATGATGGTTTTGTGGATGTGTGCCAGCAGGGGTCAGAGGGTGAAGGTAAGGCAAGGAACGGGTCTAAAGGGGTACTAAAAACATTGCCGGCCATAGGATAATGAAGGACTAAAACCACTTTAAACATTCAAATGACAAGGCTGGAGCAAGATGAGAAGAGCGCTTCTGTTGGCATAACCTTAATGCACACAGCCCCATGCACTCCTCAGAAAATTGGTGGCCTGGTCCCAGCTCTCCCATGCTAAAGGCCGGCCCTGCCTCAGACCTGTAATCAGTGTTGAACTGGAATTTCGGGCAGTCTGGCACAGCCAGAAGTAGCAGCTAGAAAGGACCAGTGTGTGGGCTGTTATTTTGGTCCTGTGGGCCTTTTCATGATTGAAAAAGGAAGCCTGCACACTTGCTGTTTCAAGCTGGCCTATGTGGCAGAGCCAGATTGCCCGACATTCCAGTCCAGTGCTGGCTGTTATGATTTGTTTATGGAGTTGCTTGAGCCAGAGCTCTTTATCAAGTCTAGCTATTGTGTTATAACAGAGCTTGACCTTTACTTCAAACACATACCAATGTCTCCTATATAATTATGGTGTTTGTTCTTCTCTTGCAGCAGCACAGATCGGGGGAGGGCTGGCAGGAGGAATGTTTTGCAGTATTGCAGTCCCAGCCTCCCATTTCCCTTTCCATCAACTTAAAAAATACCTTAACATGGCACTCTTTGAGAGAGTGGTGTTTTTTTCTTTCTAATTCATAGTTTTAAGATTTATTGGCTGGGGAGACTTTTTTAAAGCTCCTTGGCTCACAAAAGTTAATTTAACTGTACATGCTCTTTATTTAATTTTTTTAAACGACCTTACCGATAATATATTTGTTTACTTCAAATTACATTTTCTATATATTAAATTAATGTACTTATTTAATATACTGTTATTTTAAATTACCCTTTCTGAAACCTAAAAACACATTACTGCTGTTTACGGCTACTATTCCCTGAACCTTACAAACTCTTTGCTACCCCTTAACACGACCCTTCCCTGAATCTAAAAACCCTTACTACCCTTAAACTCTAACCTTCCCTGACCCCCTACAAACCTCTTACTACTCCTTAATGCTACCCTTCCCTGAACCCTAAAAAAGTCTTACTACCCATTAACCCTACCCTTCAATGAACTCGAAAAACCCTTACTACAACTTAACACTACCATTCAATGAACCTTAAAAAACCTATCACTGTTCCTTGAAGCTACCCTTCCCTGAGCTGAACAAACCAATTACTACCCTTAATGCTACCATTCTCTGAACTCTAAAAACACACACTACCCAATAATGGCACTCTTCCCTAAGCACTAAAAATTCCTTACTACTCCTTAACGCTATGATTCCCTGAACCCGCAAAACCTCTTATTACTGTGTAACGCTACTCTTCCAGAACCCCACAAACCCCTTAACACTACCCTTACCTGAACCCTACAGACGTTTACTATCCCTTAATGCTACCCACCCCTGATTCATGAAAACTCTAACTATCCCTTAACATTACCCTTCCTTCAACCCAAAAAAACCCTAAAAACCTAATACCCTTTTACTATTTCCATCCACGAACCCAAAAAACCCTTACTCCGCCTTAACTCTATCATTCCCTAAACCCTTACTACCACTTAACCCTACTCTTTTCTGAACCCTAAAAAGCTTAGTACCCTTTAATGCTACTTTAAGAAAGTGGGCTATTACTTGAGGGGGGTGGAAGCCCAACTCATGTAATGATCTCAATCCTTGTCTGGGTGCACCCCAAATGTCAATAAATAAACCTGTGCTAAACCCTCTGGTAGCTTGACACAAAGCATCAGGCTTAGCTTACAGGCCATGCGTAAAATATTTATGCAACATTAAAACATAAGTGAAAACACAACTTAAGAAAAATCCCCAACCAATTTAGAAAGATAGAGAATATTATAATAAATAAAATGACACCAAAATGACGAAAATTCAATAGGTTGAATTGGGGATGTGAATTTTAAAAGTTTGAATTAAAAATAACACCAAAAAGCACAAAGCGCCAACCGCTGTTATCTAGTCACAATACACAAGGTCAAAGTAAAAAATTACAGGTGAACACAACAGAGGGTGGATCGGATACAGGCAACAGGTTTGTCCCGGTGGTAAGTTTATCTTTGCACTTAGAAACGTTTTGGAGGAAAATTCTTGTCGACGGGGGTCGTTGGTGGGTCGGGCTGCAGGCTGGATCCGAAGAATGGTTCACGGCGGGTTGAGGAAATCCTAGTCCTCGTTCGGAACTTAACGTTGGCAGGAAAAGTGTTTTAGTCATTGTCGATGCAAGAGCTCCATGAGGGCTTAGTCCGGAGTGTGTATCCGGGAACATCTCGTCTGCAGTTAGATTCAGTTGCGCGTTGGCCTTGTTGAAGTCCGTTCACGAGGAGATACAAGACAGTTGTTGACGTAAGCAACTTAGTGCCTGACTTCTGGTCAGATGAATCCAACGTGTGATTCATCGACGGCGGCTGCGGTTCAGCAACAGGTCCCGTGGTACTCTCTAGTTCTTAACCTCTTCGATGCTCATGACGGAATGGTTCCGTCATGAGCATCGGTGCCCCTGTGCTCATGACGGAACCATTCCGTCATGAGGCCAGGGGCACGAAATCCCTCAGCTGCAGACAGCAGAGGGATTTCCTTTCTCCTCCACAGCCTCGGGAGCTGGGGAAGAGCTTCCCCAGCTCCCGAGGCCCCCTCCCTTTCAGTGAAATGAAGATCAGCGCGCACGTCGCGCTGACTTCATTTCACTGAAAACGAAACTAAAATGAGCCTTTAGGCTCATTTCAGTTTCACTTTCTACGTGCTCAGGGGTTATCTCAGCCCCTGATCACGTAGAAAGACGGGAGAGGTATCATTGGAAAGGGAGAATCTCCCTTTCCAATGGTACCCTTCCCAGTGGATCCCTGCTTGGGATCACCCCAGGAGGGCGATCCCCAAGCAGGGATCCACCCACTAAGGCACCAGGGAGGGGGAGCGGCCCCTTGGGCAAGGGCTTTTGCTCCCCCAAACAAATTGCCAATGTTCAGTCTTTCTGCCCCCCTGGGGGACAGATGGGAGCAGTAGCCCCCAATCTGCCCCCTGGGGGCAGAAAGCCCACTAAACACCAGGGATTTTTGGACGCATTTTTTTAGGGTTGGGGCTGCCCGATACGGGCACGCCAATGCCCCCACCCCCCCAGCCACCATTACAGCCTTTCTGCCCCCCCTGGGAGGCAGAAAGCCCACTAAATGCCAGGGATTTTTTTTGTGTGCTATTTGTTTTAGGGTGGGGGCTGCCCAAAATGGGCACGCCAATGCCCCCACCCCACCCGCCACCATTACAGCCTTTCTGCCCCCCCTGGGGGGCAGAAAGCCCACTAAACACCAGGGATTTTTTTGGACGCATTTTTTTTAGGGTGGGGGCTGCCCGAAATGGGCACGCTAATGCCCCCACCCCCCACCACCATTACAGCCTTTCTGCCCCCCCTGGGAGGCAGATGGGGGCAGTAGCCCCCAATCTGCCGCCCCGGGGGGGCAGAAAGCCCACTAAACGCCAGGGATTTATTTTTTGTGTAATTTTTTTTTAGGGTGGGGGCTGCCCGAAATGGGCACGCTAATGCCCCCACCCCTCCACCACCATTACAGCCTTTCTGCCCCCCCGGGGGGGCCGAAAGCCCACTAAACGCCAGGGATTTATTTTTTGTGTAATTTTTTTTAGGGTGGGGGCTGCCCGAAATGGGCACGCTAATGCCCCCACCCCCCCACCACAATTACAGCCTTTCTGCCCCCCCTGGGAGGCAGATGGGGGCAGTAGCTCCCAATCTGCCCCCTTGGTGGGGCAGAAAGCCCACTAAACACCAGGGATTTTTTTGGACGCATTTTTTTTTAGGGTGGGGGCTGCCCGAAACGGGCACGCCAATGCCCTCACCCCCCGCCACCATTACAGCCTTTCTGCCTCCCCCTGGGGGGCAGATGGGGGCAGTAGCCCCAAATCTGCCCCCCCGGTGGGGCAGAAAGCCCACTAAACGCCAGGGATTTTGTTTTGTGCAATGTTTTTTAGGGTGGGGGCTGCCCAAAATGGGCACGCCAATGCCCCCACCCCGCTGCCACATTACAGCCTTTCTGCCCCCCCCTGGGAGGCAGATGGGGGCAGTAGCCCCCAATCTGCCCCCCTGGGGGGGCAGAAAGCCCACTAAACACCAGGGATTTTTTGTGCAATTTGTTTTAGGGTGGGGCTGCCCAAAATGGGCACGCCAATGCCCCCATGCCCTTGCCACCATAACAGACTTTCTGCCCCCTGGGGGTAGATGGGGGCAGTAGCCCCCAATCTGCCCCCCGGGGCAGCAGAAAGCCCACTTGACGCCAGGGATTTTTTTTGCGCATTTGTTTTTAGGGTGCCCAAAGTGGGCACGCCAATGCCCACATCCCCGCCACCATTACAGCCTTTCTGCTCCCCTGGTCTCCCGATAAAATGGTACCTCACACGCGTGGGTGGGGCAAGTACTCGCGACAGGCAAGGGCCCAAAACCTAGTGAGGCGACATCAAAATTACCTATCACCAACCAACCTGGTTTCAAGGGGGTCCCATGAGTTTTGGCCCGGGCTCGCGGACACCTAGGGAAACCTAGCAAACCCACACATTTCTGAAAAGTAGACACCCGGGAATTCCAGGGTGGTATGGCTTGCGTGGATCCACCAACGTTTTCTTACCCAGAATCCCACAGAAACCTGACATTTTACAGAAAAAATCACTTTTTCATACATTTTTGTGTGGGAAAGTTGCGGCATCACCTGGCTGACACAAATTTCCTACCACCCAGCGTTCCCCCAGGTGTCCCGATAAAAATGGTGCCTTACTCGGGTGGGAGGCCCAGATACGCGCGACAGGCAGGGCCCAAAACGTATTGAGGCAACATCAAAATTGCCTATCAGAAAACTACCTGGTTTTGCAAGGGGGTCCCATGACTCTTTGGCCCGGAGCTCGGCGGCCACCTAGGAAACCTACCAAACCCACACATTTCTGAAAAGAAGACACCCGGGGATTCCAGGGAGGTATGGCTTGCGTGGATCCCCCAACGTTTTCTTACCCAGAATCCCCAGAAACCTTAAATTTTGGGAAAAAGTCACTTTTTCACACATTTTTGTGTAGGAAAGTTGTGGCATCACCGGGCTGACACAAATTTCCTGCCACCCAGCGTTCTCCAGGTCTCCCGATAAAAATGGTGCCTTACTCGAGTGGGAGGCCCAAGTACGCGCGACAGGCAAGGGCCCAAAACGTATTGAGGCAACATCAAGATTGCCTATCAGAAAACTACCTGGTTTTGCAAGGGGGTCCCATGACTCTTTGGCCCGGGGCTCGGCGGCCACCTAGGGAAACCTACCAAACCCACACATTTCTGAAAAGAAGACACTGGGATTCCAGGGAGGTATGGCTTGCGTGGATCCTCCAACGTTTTCTACCCAGAATCCCCAGAAACCTTAAATTTTGAGAAAAGTCACTTTTTCACACATTTTGTGTAGGAAAGTTGTGGCATCACCGGGCTGACACAAATTTCCTACCACCCAGCGTTCCCCCAGGTCTCTCAATAAAAATGGTGCCTCACTCGGGTGGGAGGCCCAAGCACGCGCGACAGGCATGGGCCCAAATCGTATTGAGGCAACATTGAAATTGCCTATCACAAAAGGTTTTGGGCCCTTGCCTGTCGCGGGTACTTGGGCCTCCCACCCGAGTGAGGCACCATTTTTATCGGGAGACCTGGGGAACGCTGGGTGGTAGGAAATTTGTGTCATCCCGGTGATGCCACAACTTTCCCACACACAAATGTGTGAAAAAGTGATTTTTTCAGCAAAATTTCAGGTTTGCAGGGATTCTGGGTAAGAAAACGTTGGTGGATCCACGCAAGCCATACCTCCCTGGAATCCCCCGGGTGTCTACTTTTCAGAAATGTGTGGGTTTGCTAGGTTTCCTAGGTGGCCGCCGAGCCCGGGCCAAAAGTCATGGGACCCGCTTGCAAAACCAGGTCGTTTTCTGATAGGCAATTTTGATGTCGCCTTAATAAGTTTTGGGCCCTTGCCTGTCGCGCGCACTTGGGCCTCCCACCCGAGTGAGGCACCATTTTTATCGGGAGACCTGGGGAACGCTGGGTGGTAGGAAATTTGTGTCATCCCGGTGATGCCACAACTTTCCCACACAAAAATGTGTGAAAAAGTGATTTTTTCAGCAAAATTTCAGGTTTGCAGGGGATTCCTGGTAAGAAAACGTTGGTGGATCCACGCAAGCCATATCTCCCTGGAATCCCCCGGGTGTCTACTTTTCAGAAATGTGTGGGTTTGCTAGGTTTCCCTAGGTGGCCGCCGAGCCCCGGGCCAAAAAGTCATGGGACCCCCCTTGCAAAACCAGGTCGTTTTCTGATAGGCAATTTTGATGTCGCCTCAATACGTTTTGGGCCCTTGTCTGTCGCGCGTACTTGGGCCTCCCACCCGAGTGAGGCACCATTTTTATCGGGAGACCTGGGGGAACACTGGGTGGTAGGAAATTTGTGTCAGCCTGGTGATGCCACAACTTTCCCACACAAAAATGTGTGAAAAAGTGATTTTTTCAGCAAAATTTCAGGTTTGCAGGGCATTTTGGGTAAGAAAGCGTTGGTGGATCCATGCAAGCCATACCTCCCTGGACTCCCCCGGGTGTCTACTTTTCAGAAATGTGTGGGTTTGCTAGGTTTCCCTAGGTGGCCATCGAGCCCCGGTCAAAAGTCATGGGACCCCGTGCAAAACCAGGTCGTCTTCTGATAGGCAATTTTGATGTCGCCTCAATACGTTTTGGGCCCTTGCCTGTCGCGCGTACTCTGGGCCTCCCACCCGAGTGAGGCACCATTTTTATCGGGAGACCTGGAGGAACACTGGGTGGTAGGAAATTTGTGTCAGCCTGGTGATGCCACAACTTTCCCACACAAAAATGTGTGAAAAAAGTGATTTTTTTCCAGCAAAATTTCAGGTTTGCAGGGCATTTTGGGTAAGAAAGAGTTGGTGGATCCATGCAAGCCATACCTCCCTATACTCCCCGGGTGTCTACTTTTCAGAAATGTGTGGGTTTGCTAGGTTTCCCTAGGTGGCCGCCGAGCCCCGGGCCAAAAAGTCATGGGCCCCCCCTTGCAAAACCAGGTCGTTTTCTGATAGGCAATTTTGATGTCGCCTCAATACGTTTTGGGCCCTTGTCTGTCGCGCGTACTTGGGCCTCCCACCCGAGTGAGGCACCATTTTTATCGGGAGACCTGGGGGAACACTGGGTGGTAGGAAATTTGTGTCAGCCTGGTGATGCCACAACTTTCCCACACAAAAATATGTGAAAAAAGTGATTTTTTTTCAGCAAAATTTCAGGTTTGCAGGGCATTTTGGGTAAGAAAGCGTTGGTGGATCCATGCAAGCCATACCTCCCTGGACTCCCCCGGGTGTCTACTTTTCAGAAATGTGTGGGTTTGCTAGGTTTCCCTAGGTGGCCACCGAGCCCCGGGCCAAAAAGTCATGGGACCCCCCGTGCAAAACCAGGTCGTCTTCTGATAGGCAATTTTGATGTCGCCTCAATACGTTTTGGGCCCTTGCCTGTCGCGCGTACTTGGGCCTCCCACCCGAGTGAGGCACCATTTTTATCGGGAGACCTGGGGGAACACTGGGTGGTAGGAAATTTGTGTCAGCCTGGTGATGCCACAACTTTCCCACACAAAAATGTGTGAAAAAAGTGATTTTTTTCCAGCAAAATTTCAGGTTTGCAGGGCATTTTGGGTAAGAAAGAGTTGGTGGATCCATGCAAGCCATACCTCCCTATACTCCCCCGGGTGTCTACTTTTCAGAAATGTGTGGGTTTGCTAGGTTTCCCTAGGTGGCCGCCGAGCCCCGGGCCAAAAAGTCATGGGACCCCCCTTGCAAAACCAGGTCGTCTTCTGATAGGCAATTTTGATGTCGCCTCAATACGTTTTGGGCCCTTGCCTGTCGCGCGTACTTGGGCCTCCCACCCGAGTGAGGCACCATTTTTATCGGGAGACCTGGGGGAACGCTGGGTGGTAGGAAATTTGTGTCAGCCCGGTGATGCCACAACTTTCCCACACAAAAATGTGTGAAAAAAGTGATTTTTTTCAGCAAAATTTCAGGTTTGCAGGGGATTCTGGGTAAGAAAACTTTGGTGGATCCACGCAAGCCATACCTCCCTGGAATCCCCTGGTGTCTACTTTTCAGAAATGTGTGGGTTTGCTAGGTTTCCCTAGGTGGCCGCCGAGCCCTGGGCCAAAAAGTCATGGGACCCCCTTGCAAAACCAGGTCGTCTTCTGATAGGCAATTTTGATGTCGCCTCAATACGTTTTGGGCCCTTGCCTGTCGCGCGTACTTGGGCCTCCCACCCGAGTGAGGCACCATTTTTATCGGGAGACCTGGGGGAATGCTGGGTGGTAGGAAATTTGTGTCAGCCCGGTGATGCCACAACTTTCCCACACAATAATGTGTGAAAAAAGTGATTTTTTTCAGCAAAATTTCAGGTTTCTGGGGGATTCTGGGTAAGAAAACATTGGGGGATCCACGCAAGCCATACCTCCCTGGAATCTCCCATGTGTCTACTTTTCAGAAATGTGTGGGTTTGGTAGGTTTCCCTAGGTGCCGGCAGAGCTAGGGTTCAAAAACTACAGCTAGGCACTTTGCCAAAAAAGGGTCATTTTCACAGTGAAATTGGGGTGTGTCCACGTTGCGTTTTGCGTCGTTTCCTGTCGCGGGCACTAGGCCTACCCACACAAGTGAGGTGCCATTTTTCTCAGAAGACTTTGGGGAACGTGGGGTGGGTGGAATTTTGTGGATCCATGCAGATTCCAGAACTTTCCACCACAGAAAAGTGAGGAAAATGTGTTTTTTTTACAGTTTTTTAGGTTTGCAAGGGATTCTGGGTAACAGAACCTGGTGAGAGCCAGTCAAGTCACCCCATCCTGGATTCCCCTGGGTGTCTAGTTTTCAAAAATGTATAGGTTTGCTAGGTTTCCCTAGGTGCCGGCAGAGCTAGGGTTCAAAAACTACAGCTAAGCACTTTTAAAAAAAAGGGTCATTTTTCACTGTGAAAATGTGATGTGTCCACATTGTGTTTTGTGCTGTTTCCTGTCGCGGGAACTAGGCCTACCCACACAAGTGAGGTACCATTGTTCTCAGAAGACTTTGGGGAATGCGGGGTGGGTGGAATTTTGTATTATCCACGCAGATTCCAGAACTTTCCACCACAGAAAAGTGAGGAAAATTTGTTTTTTTTTACAATTGTTTAGGTTTGCAAGGGATTCTGGGTAACAGAACCTAGTGAGAGCCAGTCAAGTCATCCCATCCTGGATTCCCCTGGGTGTCTAGATTTAAAAAATGTATAGGTTTGCTAGGTTTCCCTAGGAGCCGGGAGAGCTAGGGTTAAAAAACTACAGCTAGGCACTTTGCAAAAAAGGGGTAATTTTTCACTGTGAAAATGTGGTGTGTCCACGTTGCGTTTTGGGCCCTTTCCTGTCGCGGGCACTAGGCCTACCCACACAAGTGAGGTACCGTTTTTCTCGAAAGACTTTGGGGAACGCGGGGTGGGTGGAATTTTGTGGATCCATGCAGATTCCAGAACTTTCCACCACAGAAAAGTGAGGAAAATTTGTTTTTTCTGACAATATTTTAGGTTTGCAAGGGATTCTGGGTAACAGAACCAGGTGAGAGCCAGTCAAGTCACCCCATCCTGGATTCCCCTGGGTGTCTAGTTTTCAAAAATGTATAGGTTTGCTAGGTTTCCCTAGGTGCCGGCAGAGCTAGGGTTCAAAAACTACAGCTAGGCACTTTGCAAAAAAAGGGTCATTTTTCACTGTGAAAATGTGGTGTGTCCACGTTGCGTTTTGGGCCGTTTCCTGTCGCAGGCACTAGGCCTACCCACACAAGTGAGGTACCATTTTTATCGGGAGACTTAGGGTAACACAAAATTGTAGAGCAACTGTTATTATCTATTGACGTTTGATGCATTTCTGCCTTCCAAATGAAAGACAATGTGTAAAAAAGAAGTCATTTTGAAAAATGTCCTATAATTCTCATGCTAGTATGGGTACTCCCAATTTCGGAAATGTGCAAATATCTACTATTTCTAAACTCTATATTTTGTTCCCATTTCAGAAATACATAGGTGTCTTTCATACCGATTTTTCCATGTATAAATTTTCCCAGAATAATTACTATATACCCGGTACATAATAAAAAACCATTGCAAGACGCTGCTCAGTTATTGGCTCTGGGTTCGTCGGGTTCTTGGTGAACCTACAAGTCCTATATATCGCCACAACCAGAAAGGTCCAGCGGATGTAACGGTATATTGCTTTCAAATATCTGTCATAATTAGAAGAAGTTACAGGTGAAAACGTTGACACAAATGGCTGATTTTTTCAACTAATTTTCAATTTTTCCTATATTTAACTGTTTGTTTCTATAAAGAAAACTTGAAGGATCTACACAAATGACCCCTTGCTGAATTCAGAATTTTATCTACTTTTCAGAAATGTATGGCTTTCCAGGATCCATTATTGCTTTCATACCCATTTCTACCATTAACTGGAAGGAGGTTGAAAGCCCAAAAATAGCAAAAATAGACTATGTCCCAGAAAAATGCCAAAACTGTGTAAAAAAATTTGGTTTTCTGATAAAAGTCTGCTTGTCCCTGAAAGCTGGGAAGATGGTGATTTCAGCACCACAACCCCTTTTTTGATGCCATTTGCAGGGAAAAAACCAGACGCTTTCATCTGTAGCCCTTTTTTTCGCATTTTTCCCCAAAAAACCAAAATTTAGCTGTATTTTGGCTAATTTCTGGGTCCCCTCCAGGGGAATCCACAAACCCTGGGTACCTTTAGAATCCCCATGATGTTGGAAAAAAAGGACGCAAATTTGGCGTGGATACGTTATGTGGTCAAAAAGTTACAGGGGCCTAAGCGCGAACTACCCCAAATAGCCAAAAAAAGGCATAGCACAGGAGGGGAAAAGGCCTAGCAGCGAAGGGGTTAAGGGGCAACATTCAGAAAGCATTTCTAAGTGTCAAGTTTTGCAGTTTTTGGGCAGGAGAAGTACTCTAACACCAGCCAAGGGTCTAGGACCTCGGGGCACCTCGATGGGGTTAGTATAGAGTCCTGTAGCAGGGTCCAGGGCAGTTCTAGCTGGAGCTGGTCAGCAGGAAAAGCAGAAAAGTAACAGAAAAGTTGCAGAAGATAGCCTCTGGAAACGTGTTGTGTCCCTGTAGCTAACACAGGAGGTCAGACAACTGACTCTTGGAGTCACTTCTGGAGTCCCGGGTTCAAGACAAGCAGCTCCAGTCTTCCCTTAGGCCTCAGACATCAGGGCCTTCTTCTGAGTCTTCACAAATCCAGGAGTGATCTGATTCTGAGGGCGTCCCTTTTATACCTAGTGCCAGCCTATGGGGGGAAAGGCGACACTCCCAAAACTAGTTCTGGTCAGTTCTCCCCTCTTCCCTAGATTTGGCTGCAGTCTGACTAGTGGGACAAAGGGAGACTTGGTGTCAGGTTTCTCTGTATGAGCTGGAGGCAGATTCCTCTGAAGTGCAATCAGGGCAGAGCACAGCCCCTCCCCAGCCATCCTGTCAGGAAGACCCACTCCCCTCTACACCAAGACACCTTTGTCTCCTGTCCAGCCCCAATACACATTTCCCAGTGGGAAACCATCATCAGCCCCACAGCAACTGGCCACTCACAGAAAGGCCGTACACATTTTAGGCCGGGGAATGCCAGCATTCTAAAAATGGAGTTACAAAACAATGGGGGGACCCAAAAATCCACTGGACCTGGGTAAGGTATGGTACGAAAGGAAAGGAAAGTGGTCACAGTGAAAATGACTTCAACATGAGATTCAACATCACCTTTGAGTAAATCATAATCAACATTTATTAATGTTTAACACATAATGTTCATGTTCCATAACAGCACAATCGTCTGCGATAACGTGAAGAGGTGCTCCAAGGGGGGAGGAGGGAATGTGCAGCAATGTGCGAGACTGAAGGTTGGTGAGAAAGGAAGGGCAATGTGCAATATATACATCAAAACAATAAATGGCCTATCCAGCCACTTTCATGGCTAAACATATGTAAAAACCATGTTATTCTGGTGCTACAGTGAATCTATCACTGTTATCAATATATGGAAAACAGGTAAAGCCGTCGACATTTCAACCCAAAGGGTGCGTGTAGGGGATTCGGATCCTTACAGTAGGGTCTTCATCAGGACAAAGGGAGACACCTAGGGGTAATTTGAAAGTGACTTTATTAATTCTGGTGATGGGCAAAAGAAAGGAAATTTATTGATTAAAAAAAATGGGCATTAATGATTACCCTTCCATCCACCCGGAAGAATCCGGTGGGAATGCTCTCCCACAATTTGGCAATACCATTACACCAACCAGCTATTGTAACATTACAGTAAATTTAAAAATGTACAAGCATTGCTTCTGTCTTCTTTTCCACAATTATTGGTGTAAAATTGGCACCACTTGGCATTTCATCAGATTATTTTACAAATTCCCACATATTTTAAATGATTCACAAAGTAATGTTTGTGAATGACCAAACGCACCATTAGTGCATGATTATTCCCAATTTTCCATAATTATGGTCTATCTAGTTAAGCTATACGCCCTTTTTTTGGTCCTGGCTTAATAGCATAGCTGTCTGGATGACCCATTTTTAGCAATTCTTTAAAACATACATAAAGTAGGTTTTGAGTCGGCTCAACCGGGAGGAGTATTAATGTCTCAGCCCAGGCTATCAGCTAGTGATGTATCATTCAGCTTTCTATGAAGTGCTTCTATTAGAATGCACAAGGGATTATTGTAAATCTAAAAAATAAACTCAAATGAGCTGTTTGTCACATTCAGTTCTTTTTCTCTTATACAAATTCTACACAAAAAACAATATTTTTGCTACCTTTTCCCAGCATTGGCAAAGCCGTTACGAGAGGCTTTAATGTGATAAACAACAACTGTGAGTACAGTACACGCATTTGTGAATGCAAACAGTATTTGTGAATATTTGTGTTTACATTTGTTGGCACATTAAAGCCAGACTGTAAGAAAGTGCTTATTTTTGTAAGACCCCCGCCCTCTCAATTTTTGGACTGATGCTGCTGGTTTTTCATCTCTGAAGTGCACGGGGCCCTGCTACCCAGGCCTCAGTGCACATGCTCTGACCTCTCAAAGGAATATATGACGTTTTTTCGCATGCGTTTACAACGCATGCCATAACAACGCGGTCGTTACAACGACCGCGTTATTTCGCATACCGTTACAACGCAAGTCGGAACAACGACTTGCTTTTAGGGGGCTCTGGATGTTGGAATAGTATAATTTACTATTCCAACTCCAGTCTGTGCGGACACTAGAGAAGGTGTTGGATTTAAAATCCAACATCTTCTGCCCCCTAACGCAAGTCGTTGTTCCGACTTGCGTTGTAACGGTATGCGAAATAACAACGCGGTCATTGTAACGACCGCGTTGTTATGGCATGCGTTATTTAGCATGTGAACTAAACGCTGTTTACCCTCTCAAAGTGTATGTGCAATTTGCTAATACCCGATTGGCATATTTAACTTGCCTAGAAGTGCCTAGTATATGGTACCAAGTGTACCCAGAGCCTGTAAGTTAAAAGTCACAATTGGACTGCAGCACTTATTGCACCACCACTGCAGGGACAAATTGAAAACATGGCTCTAGGTCTGCCATTGCAGCGAAGGTGGGCAGCTTTTTAACCACCAACTCGACATGGGAAAAAAAACTCTTTTGCCAAGACAAAACCTTCCTTTTTCATATTTATGTCATCCCTAGGGAAGGCTTTAATAGCCCATAAGGCAGGGTGCTAAATATCAAAAAGCAGGACATGTTCCTTTTACATTTTAGATGTCTTGACAGTGAAAATTCGAAATGATCATTTTCAGTGTACCAAGGCTGGATGTCCCATTGGCTAACATGGAGTTACATTAGCCCATGAACTAAGTGCTATCTTCCATTTGGGGCCACCAAACATAATACTTCAAGGTATCAGATTGATCATTACATTACACCCGACACAATACTGAAGTCAGATTTAATAAAACTTTTAATGCAAAGATTTCTTTAGAAAAGTCACCAATTTCTTGCTCCAAAGTTCTGGTAGCCATTGCTGATTAACTGTAGCAATTCCCCCGAGACAGTCTGCTGCCCTCTTGCTAGGTGATATGAAGTGCTTACATGAAGGAGAACAAAGGGTCTGTTGGAGGGAGGAGGCGTGACCTCCTCTTGACAGGAAGCCCCATGGCCAGTAGCCACAGATGGCACAGCTTCAAAGGGGCTACAGCCTCTGAGAGGCAAATGTGAGTCACACCTTAGCATACCTGCTCCTTTGTGTTGGTAGACAGGCTGTGGAAACCTCTTGCAGAACTTGTTTTCCAGGAGAGGTGGCTAATTATACTGGACACACCTCGGGTGTACCGATAACTCTGATCCAGGGAAGAAAGTTCTCAACATCTTGGATTTGGACAGAGAGATGCACTGTCAGATTGTTTAGTACCAACCCAACAGGAAATGAGTAAGAGTAGGTAGGGTTTCCCCATGGGCATTGTAGCCCTATTAGCAAGGGAGTCCTCCTCATCCACAAACTCAAAACTGACATGAAAGTGAGTCCCAGCCTCAGGACACTGCTGGACATGGAGAGGACAGAAGGAGGACTGCATCTGATGAACCCGTGGACCTCAGAAAGAAAGCCTGCACCAAGGGTGACTGCACCTGCAGAATCAAGACGAGAATTCAGAAAGAGAAGTGCTGTTCCTACTGTTGACTTTGTGGCAAGAGACCCCAAGGGCTGGACGTGCTCCCACTTGTTCCAAGGACCAGTGAGTGGACTCCAAGGGCGAGTTGGATAGCTTCCTATTAAGTTTCAGCCTCCTAGTAGCCACCGGACTTGCCATGGACTCCTCTGGTATAGACCGTGAGATCGAGTCCTAGACCCCCCAAGAGGTACCTCCCGGGTCCTGGACCCTTGGCTGGTGCTAGAGTGTGCTCTCTCCCTACAGAACTGTAACTTGCAAGCGAATGGCAAAAGATACCCGTTATTGGGTAGTCTATGAGGCTCATAGATTACAGCTCCTTGCTGGTTTGTGGGTAGCCTTGAACCAAGACTTCACCAAACCGCTGAACTTCACCTCTCCGTTGACTTCAAGCCCAATGCCGGCCTCAAACTGTAGAGGACCCTACCGACCTCATTGTTGACAAGAAAAAGTACCTGAAAAGTTTCTAAGTGCAAAGGTAAAAGCTTGAGTGGACCAGACCGGAGCCCGCATTCAAACCCCCACCCCGGCTTCCATCGCAATTGGCCTGAAACTTTGACTTTGCCCCGTACCCTCACGTCTGAGGCTCACAGACTACTGCTAAGAGTGAAAAGCAGTGATTTACCAAACTTTTTGGAACGTTTACATTTTTTTTAGAGTGGAAAGCAGTGGTTTATGAAAATCTTGCAAAAGCCATATTTCCCTTTTTCTGATGTTTGCCATTTAAGTGTCTATTTAAAGACAAAAATAGATGCTATTGTTATAAATTGTAGTGGGATTTTCGATTGTCTCATGTTTCTTACTTATTGACTCTTTTGGTGCCAATAAATGCTTTACATTTTTTCCCTTCCCCTGAGAGCCAAGTGGGAGCTCAGGTACACAATGATTGCTTTGGAGTACCCAAAGACTGACTTACAGGCATACTCTGTCTGTACCCAAGCCTAATTTGTTCCTGCTGCTGTTTTCGATAGTCAAGTCTGTGCAGTGCATCTCAGTGGGTGGGCACCGATTAGCTGAAAGAAGGGCTAAATGTCCAGAGAACGGTGGGGTTTGCTTTTGGCCATATGAAGATAAATACAGGTCTACGCATTTCCAGAGTTATACCTCTTAAATGAACAGGTCTTGACTGTAACCGACACTGAGGGTTTGAGTCATGCAGGACATACTATCATCCAGCTCAATCCACATCTGACTGCTTCCTTCTGTGAACCTCCCCAGCTCGGCACAAGTGTGGATCTCGCTGTTTGGTTGCTAGTCCTCTTTTAAGAAGCCCATTCCTTAGCAACTGTAAGACTCTAATATATTAATCTTAGGTTGTCGTTTAATAGAGACATCTGGTCTACAAGCCTAGCCTAACCGTCATCCAGGATTTGACGTCCAAACATTTCTTGAAACTAATTCCTGGGAAGATCGAGTTCTTGTCAATTGCTGGTAAGTCATGCTTTGGGCTCATGCATGTGTGGATGTAAGAAGGAGTTCATGATAAGACTTCTCCCTCTTTGTCCAACCATGAAAAGTCTCCAGGGCTTTTTCTCGTGCTAGCCGCAGGATGACTGTTCACAAAAATCGGATAACTTTCAACCCTGTTTCTCCTAATTCACAAATAAGATGCTGGTGCAGGGCCCAAAGTTCGGTCTTGTTAGGGTTGACCCTGGTAGTAGATATGTATTTCTATATCAATCACCATTTGTGTCTATTCTCTATCTTATTGCATGTCATTAGCTCTTTGAGACAGTAATTAGGATTTCACTATATAAATAGTTTATTTTGGTTGGCATAGCCATAAAATATAACAAAACACTTTTACGTTTGCAATCTTGTCATGTAAAGTTGAGATATGCCTAACAGGCTCTTGGTTACTACAGCACAACCAGTACCAGTGATTATTATTAATTAGCATTTATAGAGCGCATGGCTACCCCAAGGCATCCCAGCGCTATCCTCTACTAACTCCAAACAGCCACCATCAGTTCTAATAATGGAGGTTGGTTGAAACAGAAAAGCAGTAATCGGGTAATATATTTAGAAAGCATAAGTATGAACATTTATTCATGAGAGAGATGCCTTGTCTTTATTAACAGATCATTGAAGAATACACTTTGTGGTCTTTTAAAGTAAAATTTAGTAGTTGGCGGTTCATGGAAATGCTCATCAATTAAAGGTAATCCACTCATTGAAGAGCGTATTATAAATGTTATTCTGAATAATCGTTTACAAATAGTGTGGGCAAACTGAAGGCTTTTCTTTTATCGAACAAAAAAATCATCATAGACTGAATGGCTCTTGCCTTACTGAAGCAAGTAGCCACTTCCAAGCATATCAGCTGTATGGGAATGGCCTTTCGAAGCCCAAAGGTCAATTTTAAAATCTAGCCTCCAATTTCATCCAGCCAATCCTCCACCCTGTTAGCCCTACTGCCCGAACTATATATTAAATAAGGGATAACGTTAGCCTTGTAGCAACCATAAAAGGTTGTAATTATCTGTTTTTCATAATACAACTAAGCTTAGTTAGCCTGACCATAATTGATTTAGTCATAGGCATTTTGGCAATCTGTGAGTATCTTCAATTGAGCGTATTATTAAATAAGAAGCCAAAGTATTGCTTGAAAACATCCTCCTTTAAAGCCGCACAAGTGCTTATTTGTGTATTTCCCAAAAGTCATACCTTACTCTTTACCTGATTAATAGTTAAGTCGCTGGAACTGCAGTATGTCTTAAGTCTTTGAAGACGGTGTTGTAATCTTACTGCTGTGTGACTGAGATGGCTCATATCATCCATGCAGAAAAATGTGGGTAAGGTGAGTGTTGCCTATTGTGGGAGAAAGGCTGTACATCTTCAGCAAGAATTCATGCAAGTTGGTAAAGGAATAGGCTAAATACTTGCAGAGTCAAAAAGCAGCCCTTTGTTGCTTCCTCTATTTGAAATCTTTCTGCTAAGCTCTAGTTGTTTCTCAGATCAATCAACGGCCAGTGCTTACTTTATAAGAAGCGGTATCTTCAAGTTATTCCACTTGCCGCTCCTGATTTCTGCATTTTATAAAATAATGGTGTTTTTGGATGGAATTGAAATCAGTCTTTAAATCAATGAATGAGAAATGAAGCACAGGATGTTTTCAGTCCTAAATTTATCTTAGTGAAAAGTGAAAAGAAGGTGGGTAAAGGTTGATTCCTGTCTGAGACACAGGAAGGCTGTGATTGCTCTTTCTCCAGTCTTGTAATGCCGATAGTAGTCCCTTTGCAAGTATTTTGCCCACTGCAGCCAACAATTGTTCATTCAATGAGGGCACCTTATTGCCTTCTTTAAAATTTAGGATCAAATTAAGTCTTCCCATTGTGTCAAAACCTGGGTAGGGTGCAAACCCACCTTCACTACCTTAGATTCTACCTTTGGCCGCCATCTTAGGAAATGCTGGTAAGAACAAACGTCTGAACCATCAGCGTTTCGCCTTCGAAGATTGGTGTACATGATCATTTTGAGTATGCTTATAAATAAAAATCTGTTAGTCTGCACCAAAATACCCTTTAGGGTAAACGAACGCTGTACAGATACACGTTATGATACACTCGCAGGTGCATAATCAAATGTACCTAGAAGAACAGTTGAGGGAAGTAGATTCTTAAGGTTTTCGCCTCTCTATAGCAAGCTGATGTGATTTCTCCAAGATGAACTATCAATCTTCTGACCAGTGATTCTGCCTGCTACCCTCCGTGAATCGCTGCTAGAATTTGCTAACCTATTCTACCTACTGATTTTCATTCCTCCCATTGATTGCAAGTGAACTCTTTCTTTTAAAACTTGATTGAATTCGTCAGATGTTGTCTTAATATATATATAATAAAAAATTCCATGTCTTAATATCTGTTTAATGGTCATTTCCATGACCCTATGCCTTCTTTGTAGTATATTGTCCCCTTTTTTCTGGAAGTCTGTATCATCTCAGCCATTTTGCTACTACTTTTTTTTATGTAAGCCATCTCCTTAACAACATAAAATTTGAATTTGACACAGTAGAACATTTAGCATACGCCTCTCACAATTTTAAGTGTGGTAAATTGCCTCTGATGATCTGAGCTCTTAAGTTCTGCCTGTAGTCCGCACTGGGCATTATTAACAGTTGTTGTAGTCGCTTCCCAGACCATGGGCTGGGAGGCACATTAATAACGTGAATATTCTTGTAAATGTGGGAAGCAATACTACATTAACTCACATAAAAAAGTATGTATTCCTTGTAGTATATAAGTATGACGGAGAATCTAAGTTTTTTAACTTCCAGGTTTCTGATCAAGATCTGTTTAGCACTTTGAAGTTTATTACTGCCTGCATGACCGCTAAAGAAAAACAGCACGCACTAACATTTAGATTTCTTTCTTTTTTTTTTTACTAATCACGTGTATCCTTTCCACAGGTAAATGGGCCATTTAGCTTAGAAGTGAATTAAAGTGTTAATATTTTTAAAAATTAAGAATAGGACATCTTTGTCATGTTTACCAGTTGCTATTTTTTTACAGAGTAAACAAAATGCACTGAATATTTTTAAAGTGATGATAACTTGGTGCTAATGCAACCCTGCCTACTTGGTTTTAAAAGACAATGCACATCCTTTCAGGATACAGCCTGACACACTACATAGCAGTCAGCCTTTCACTTCATCTTTATAGAGCCATAAAGTAAGATAAGAAGGAAAGGGGGGTACCTGACTCCTCACCCTGGTGCGAGGATATGTTGTCATAATACGTGCCAGCGTGTCCCACATCAGACCTTAAAGCGAGTCATCATTTTATGAAGTTTGTTTAATCACTTTCTATGTATTGCCTCAATGTCCCACAAGACATATATACTCTGAGGGTGTGAAGTTCCCCAGCTATTTGCCCTTTGACAATAAAGGAAGACTCTCAGACACAGGATGTTGAATAGATTCATTCTTTTGCTTTTATTAATCAGAACTCTAGATAATTGCAGTATTTATGCATTCTTAGCACTATCTCCTTTCTTTATTACCCATGGATATCATGAGGAATGAGTGTAATGGATTGTTTTCTAATAATATTCATTCGTTTCTACATATATATATATATTTTAGAAATAAATAAGAATAATGTAACAAACCCTTATTCAACTTGTATAGTAAACACCGTTAGGAGCTAATCATATATTAGCTCCTAACATAATAGTAAGATAATAGTAAGACAAATACGGTTTAAAAACAGTGTGATAGCTTTCAACAGAATAGCAGTCCTGGTAGCCAGAGAAATATACTCAAAAAAAGAACAGGAAAGTGGGAAAGGGAGAGAAAAATGTCACATAAACATATGTACGTAACCAGACTATTCACAGAAATCGCCCCATATTTCAATGTACAAACTGTCTCCACTACCCCTTGAAAACATCTATGCAATCTGCAACCGAGAGAAAGGTCCTTAATCCCAATTTTTCAACATCCGTTTTTCTGGTTCCCACACGCCATTGGTGGGTCATGTCCTAATTGCAAGGATGCCAATACGTGGACTATAACAACTGCAGGAGGCCAATTCACACTATGGCACTCTCCTACATAAGTAAAAGATTACTTTTTGTCCATTGAAACACACTTAGAGGAGACATTTCATCTTTGCAGGGCCGGACTGGAGACCGAAATCAGCCCTGGCAAAGAAGTTCAAGCCAGCCCCACGCTGAAGGAAGCTGTGACTGAGATGAGGTGATGTGTGAGGGGAACTTGGCAGCCTTCCTGCTCTGAGAACACCCCTTGGCCTGCAGCCCACCCGAACAGTGGCCAGAGCGGCTCTGACAACGTGGTTCAAGTGACAATTTGACAATGTCACCACATCTGCAACCACCACCCACCAGGCAGTTGTCTTGCTGTACATCCGGCCCGATAGTACGAAGACGCTTCCACGCATGTGCTCACCATTTCATACCTCTGAAACGGGGGAACCCCGGTTTCTAAGGGGGGGAGGGGCTGTGGGAAACACGCTCACCCTGATGGAGGTGTGTAAGTACAGGGAGGTTATGGCATGTAGCATGAGCTGGCAGTCTAAATAGCCCGCCTCTTGAGACGAATAGGCGAGGCTGGTCACCTGGGCCCCAGGCAGCTGTTGCCTTTTAATGCTGGTAAAAACGCGTCCCTCGTCTGCCAGTGAAGGCCTAGTGAGTGATTCCATGTTACCCCCGCTTGTTCGTATGTGGTCATATTGATGATGCTCCTACTGAAGCAAAGTTTGGACCAAACGGGCGTGCCATCTTTGCGCGGGAAACAATGAGTGCATGTGCTGAGATGGCGCCAGGTTCCCTCAGACAAGTGCAGGTATTCCTACCATTGGATGCACTCAAGAGCATCAAATGGTAGCAGTGCAAATTTCCTATGTTCTTTTGTCTTGAAAAGTAAATTCTGGTGCTGAAAACGTACCAAAGGAGCTGCTTCAGTTCAGTTACCTAAGAGGCATTTAAATCCAGTAAAATGCAACAATAAATATAATCTCTCTTTCATCCAAGTATAATGTCCAATTGGAGCAGCCAAGAAGTCTAACACTTCCACGGGTTTGCACTGTTTCTTGTTTTAATTGCAGTGGGGAAGTCTACAAGAAGTTCTTAAAATGGCTGATGACGGGCCTGTTTTGTAACATGTCCCAGATTTCCGCCATCCCCTATGTGTGCCTATGTTTGGGCTCCCAATAATAGAAAGAGAGGAGTTTCCGCATATTTTCTCATATGAAGCTGTCTTTTTGTTTGTTATGGAAGTAATCTGAACTCTCACCCCTGGCATCAAAGCATCCACATACTAACAGCACTATGGCTGTTTACTTAGACAGTATTGTGTTTGTATCCTCATAGTAAATGTACACGTGTTAGGAAGTGTACATGCCCCTGTTCAGCCTAGGACTAAGCCAGTCCTGCAGTAGGAGTGCAGCGCAGATGGGAAGGTGTACAGTACTCAGAGTGGAATAACAAAGTTACTAGTGCAATTGTCATTATATAGGGATATTGTAGAGTGCTGCCACGCAGACCTGTGGGTGCGTCATTGCTTTAGTTTGTCACCTTAACCTCACAACTGTTTGTTAATTTTTAAAGCCCCAACATGTGCCTTTATGGGCAGGTTCTAGTGACACTCGCGTCTCATTATATTTGAGATTATTTTGGTGTTCTTGTCAGCAATGTTGGAACCTAAACTCACAATAAAGAATGTTTCCCATGAATGCTTTACAGAGTTAGTGACAGCAATTCTGTGGCCTTATTCAGAGTTGAGAGGATACAGGACATCTGCTAAAGAGTGTCCCATCCACCATATTAAAAATGCATTGATGTCAATAGTGCTGTCATGCGGAAAACAGAGCATCTGCACTTTTTGGAGGAAGGTCCACTCTGCCAAATTATAAATAACCCCGTCTTCATTAAAGAAATTGAAAGTAAATCCGATGAATCGTTATAAAACCTCTCGAAAAAAGTGTTACTCCAGAAAAGTATCATGCAGATTGTTGGGGAAGGTAGAGAAGGAGATATCGGGTGGGGACACACTTCTGTTTCCATTCAAAATCTCACATGGCAAGTTTGGTAAATGACAGCACATTATATAGGGGATGGATCACCGCCAAACCATGAATGGGTTGGAGGGAGGCATTCGTTTTTTTTTTATATCTTGTGTAAATTTATCCTGTGGTTTTTGGGAAAAAATGCAATTGATGAACCGAGAAAGATTTGTAGATTTGTGATCGTTTCATTGACTAGTACGGTTTTAAAAAAACGATTCCAGCAAAGTGATTGGTTGAGATGGTCAACAAAGCCTGGATCTTGACCATATCACCGTGTATGCAGAAGCAGAAGTAGGGGTCGCTGTGAGGGACCACACTCCACCTTCACAGAAATCTCGGGTGAACCCCAGAGGGTTGTTAAATACCCATTTTACCAAAGCAAAGCAGCTTAATTTGGCTGCAAGACTCACAAATCCAAAATTGGGCTCATGAGACTTTAGGCATTTCTTTCTTTCCTTGCCACACTGAGTCAGGTGCATTAATTCACATAAATGTTCTAAATTCCCATACATTTGACCCTAACCATATCTCTGCACGGTTACTAATAAGTACTGCACCTAGGCCTGGGCTGAAAGCCAGCACTGTTCCCAGTACCAGTCGATGCTGGTGCTTACTCCTACTGCGTACAGCCACAGAAGAGCCACACAACTTTGGCCTCGTTTGATGAATCCACATGAAGTCTTGAAAAAGTAAACTCTGTCCACTTAAATTGGGTCCCCAAAAATGGGTGTCGATTGGTCAGAGGGGTGGATTTATTCTGTTTGTTATGGGGCAGAGACTGCATCGCACTGTCTCAGTTACGTGTTTTGATATTGGAAAGTATCGGTTAGGAAAACTCCGATCCATACACTCAGGAGTGCTAAGTCCTATATGAATTATAAACCTTATCATTAGGGAGCACGTATTACAGCCCAGAGCTTTGATTTAGCACCCACATGCCTCCAGAGTGATGCAGTATTAACCCAATGACACTTACAGAAGTGAGTAAGGATTTGGAACAAGAAGTACCAGGGCTGGGAGGTGTGATCAGCGTTGCCACGGAATCACCTGGCAACCCCTGCAGAGGCAAGTCAGGTGAAGACAAGTCAAATAATTTATAAGGGGCCTTAAACCTGGGGTATCCGGGTAGCAGTTTGCCCCTAGAGTACTTTATTTGATCTTAGGGACCCCAGGAATACTCTACTAAGAGGCCTACGGGGAGTGTAGTTATTTCCAATCCTTCTGAGAAAACAACCCTCCCTACACATAAGAGTATGGGCATGGCTTTAAGTAGGATGAAAAAACTGGAGGGGTCTCAAAGGGGCGTGGCCAATGTAATTAAGGGCGTGGCTTAAAATCACGTAAGCTAACAATCTGTGCTTAGCATAGTGTGCCGCCGGACTTGTATTTTACTGTTTCTGTCATTGCATCCAGATATATGATACAACAAGTAACATCATACCTACAACAAGTAACATACCTACAACAAGTCAGGACTATTGGCTTTGTCAATGGTTGTTAGTTGCATAAAATAAATAAGCAGCAACTATGGCTTGAATATAATATTGAAAAAGCCCCCACTTAACACCCTGGTGACACCACGACAATGTTGCTGCTCCTGAGATTCCAAAAGGGAAGGGAAATCCAGAGAGACAATGACTCTCTTTAAAGGATTTCCCTTCCCCTACAACGCTCACCTGCCATGACCTCATGCCATAACTTCTCCACTAGGGAGAAATGAGCAGTGTGAGCAGGCGCACAACCATGTGCCTGCTGTCACTGCAGTCAGGGCACAAAACAGAGCCCGATAGGGACCCGTTTCGAGGCCCCTTTTAAAAAACTGCCGGTGCTCAGCACCGGTGAGACCCGGCCCACTTAAAGCCCTGAGTATGGGTCTGAAACGTACACCACCCACAGTGTGGTGTCTTCTTAACCCAGGTGCTTGAAGCAGATAAAACCGGCCTCCAGCTAAGTTTTGAATTCTCTGACGACGAACACTTGGAGCAGGCGAGATGCCACCTTCTCTCCATGATCCCAGGCCGCTGCCTTCACTTCCTGTGGCCGCGCGCCCTCAGCAGCAGTCAGCAGGAGGCCCAGATCTGACGTAGGCGGTCATTAACCACCAGAGCCCGCCCTAGGCGCACCCAGAGCGTGTCCCCAGCAGTGAAAGAGCCAGCGGGAGAGTGAGAGTTTGATTGTCACGTGATATTCTGTTCTCTGTGCCTGGAGGTCCCTCTTTAATAACTAGACAGACTGATTACGGAACCAGTTTCCCTACAGCTCCACTAAAAATGCGGCTCTTCCAGTTGAAACAAGCATGCTGGGTGTGTAATAGTTTTAGACGCTGTGTTTCTTACGTCAACGGTATTACACACTGCCGTCGGCTGCCCTACCCTCCCCCTCCTGGACTCCAGGGTGTTTGCGCGGCCTCGATTATCTGCGCTGGAATTAGCCAATCGCACACCCCCTTCACTGATCCCAGCATTTTCTACTATAGCCCCTAGCCGTATCAGTTTTTGCTAAAACAATTGGGAATCTTAAAAAACAAATAGCCCTCTAGAGAATTTAAGGGCATACTTTAGGTCCCAAATAAAAGTTGTTTCTTCCTATGATTATTAGCTTGCCTATCATAAATGCTGCAGGTGCAGTGGCACCGGGCCGGTGTGAGGCGCCCCCTACATCCCAATGATATTCGGGGGAGCCATTTTCTTTGCTTGTGTGAGATTCAATGGCACTCTTGCTGCACCAATGGCCGCTGTGCATTTTAACAAAACCCTTTTCACTTTGTAAAGGTATAATTAAAAGGGATCAACACACAAAGAAACAATTATTGGCAAAGCTAATGGGTCTGGAGTTGGCTGCCAGCATTTTGACTTTGTCAATGCTTGTTTTGCTTTGTTATGGTTTTTGCAAACTTTGTTGTTGGGGAAGCTGCAATCCTCAATCTAAAAAAATAATAATACAATAAACATTGACTAAAAGCAAAACTATTATTTTTGTCCACAAAAGCACACATTGCCTTGGTACTCCATAACACTGAAAGGCGCAACCTTGTGTGGGGAAAGGGCAGAATGTTGTCACTCACAGTGAAGGGAGCCAATGGCTGAATTGGGCTGGCCCAATGCCCCATGGTGTATGCTGCGGTGAGCACAAGACACATTTGACACAATAACAGGCCAATGGATGAGGAGGGTTGGCTGAAACCCCATAAATATATCATACATATAATTCTAATAAAAGCAAGAGTTCTTAGCTAATGGCAGACCTAAACAAGCATTTACAATGCAATAGGTCTCGCATTTACGAGAGTTTGAGCTATTGGCATTGTAAATGACAATACCAATAGCTTAAACTCTCGCAAATGCTGAGACCTATTGCATTGTAAATGCAATTTCTGGAAAAGCGCCACATGCCGCGCTTTCACATTAATGTCGACCACGCCCCTTTCTTTAGACGAGCCACATCTAAATAAAGGGCGCAGCTATCATTAAAGTGAAAGCGCCGTGTGGCGCTTTTACAAAAAAATCATCTAATTATCAAGTTGACAAACAAATGTTTTTTTTTGTAAAAGTGGCCCATGCTGCGGTTTCACTTTAATAGCGACCTCGCCCCTTTCTTTAGACAAGCCGCGTGTAAAGAAAGAGGTGTCTGCTATCCAGTCATATCAATCTGGAACATGGCTATGTTTTGGTCCGAGTTGTTAGACAGAGATCACAAGCCGAGCATCATCAGCATACGAGACCAGGGAGAGACCCTACTTTTCACAACTCCCGCTAGGATTGTATGTATATATTGAACAGCGTAGGGATCAAAGCTGAATCCTGCGGGACCCCATGACGTGCGGTGTGAACCTGAGAGCCATAGGGGAGGGGAAATCACTTGAAAGGATCTATCCGATAGAAAAGATACAAACCAATTTAGAGCGGCATCTCCAATGCATATCTCTTGTAAACGATGCAGCAGAATCTTATGCGATAGCGTCGAAGGCGGCGCAGAGGTCAAGAAGGATCAGAGCCGAGATATTGGCCTCATCCAAAGAACTCTGCAGATGTCCGGTAACTGCCAACAGAGGGATTCAGTGCTGTGGCAAGGTCTAAAGCCATTGTGTGAGAGTCCAATATTTCGTTGGACTCAACAAATTCAGTTAGAATAGAGTTGATGTAAAACTCAGTGCCTTTGGCCACAAAAGGAAGCAATAAAATGGGGCAAAAACTTTGGCTTAGTCATCAAGGGTCCTCTTTTTTATCAGTGGAACGACCTTGGTGTATTTACATGAGGCGGGTACTTCTGTGGATGCCAGAGACAGATTTATCAGCTCACAGATGATGATCTGGTTTAATTGTGGATCAGTTTTGATCCAGATTTAATTTTGTTACAGGGGTACTCAATACTTCATGGGATAGTGCAGGGAAGGGGAGTAGTGAGGTGCCAGAGAAACTAGACAGATCTTTGGGACCTTCAATGCTAGTAAAGGGGGGCGGTAGGTTTTATAGATCTCCTCAACATTTTTGAGGAAAAAAAAAGGTGGCTAAATCCTTGCAGTGAGGGTTCGAGGTGATGGTGGATGCACTTGCCGAGGAGAGGTTTGTAAGATCATTCAGCAAGGAGAAAATACTTTTAGCCGGATTGCTGCTGGTTTTAATTTTTTCTGCTAAGTAGTCAGCTCTCGATTTACGTATATATTTATAATAAGCCTTAATTGCTCAGCAGTATTGTGTCTTGAGGGCAGGGTCACAGTGGCGTCTCCATGCGCGTTGTAGTACCTTGCAGTTTTTCCTCATCTGGGTTAGAGTCTCATTGAACCAAGGACTGGTCTGTGTTCCACAGCTATACGTATATTTGGCAGTAATACATTTGTCAAGAGTATGCATGAGCCATTCGTGAAGAAGGCTGTTTGCTACTTCTATATCAGTGGGCAATTGAGGCATGTGGGTAAGTAAAAGATCCCGAAAATTATTGGCGTCTAACTTGTGCCAAGGGCATTTCGAAATAGGCTTGGAGTAGATGCGTGATGGCGGGCCTTCACCATGAAGTGTCATGGAGATAAAAAAGAGGTCTGACCAGGCCATTGGGAGGGGAGAGCAAACTTTTAGGGAAGGTATATTAGTGAATAAAGGGTCTAAAAGGTGACCAGCAGAGTGTGTCGTACTAGGGAGAGTGAACAGCAAGAGACTGCCTGGTGCCGTGGTGGGATGGGATCGTAACCATCCATTGGGGTAGTTTATTCCCAATGTCACTTTCAAGGTGTAGTAGTTCTTAGTTTTCACAGTCCGCGCCAGCCTCTGGATATTTGAAAATAGTAAAAAGACAAACCAGAAGCCACAGAATCCTACTGGTTGTTTAGGAGAACTACTGCTAAATTCAGTTGTCCACTTGTATTCATTTTCTGAGTGGATTAGTGATCTAGGCTTCTAGGTCCAATATAAAAACCCTGCCCAAATCCCAGTTAAGGAGGTCTCTAGAAAAGCCTTACTTTCCATTGCCTTTAATTTGTCACCCACTTCTTCAAAGCTGCAGATCTGAGGCATACATTGCTCTGGCTCGAGGTCACCTTCAAGCTATGGCGAAGCCTTTAAGATTGCCTCCCAAGGGCAGCCACCTATGTGCTATGGGGTCACTCGCTCTGCTATATGCGGGCTGTACACCTGAAAGTGAATCACATATGTAGGACATAAATGCTTTATTATTCACTTGTGGGAAAGCTGCATCGGGTTTCTCCCTAGGGCACATCAGTACCATGGATTTCAACAACTTAACAGTCAGTGAACGCTCACTACAAAAATCTTGAAAGGAGCGACAAGCCACTACAATGCAACAGTGAGACCATCCCAAGTTCGGTGCATCACCGACAAACAAGGATGTAGAACGGCTGGTATAAGCGCGAGCGCGCGAAGGGCATTCACCAAGCAGCGACAGGGTCACAAAATGACACCCACAGAGACAGGCCGTCAAGAAGAGCGAGACGACTCAACGGGAGGGCAACACATACAAAGGTGAAGCCAGGCCCTCAAATAATGAGACAAGCATACTTCATCAACCCTTTCAGTGTAAACTATATAGACTAACAGGCGTAACCACCCAAAATACAGTGATAAAAACAAAGTCACTCAGTTATACAATGGCCTTACTAAGGGTTAGAAATGCACCCACCCACCAAGAGGTCATCTTCGACAAAAGCATACAAAACCTAATGCAGATGCACTTCCAGCTAGAGATGGTCACGGTGAGAAACTCAAGGAGAGATGTCCAGAACCGATGTCCCAAACGCACACGGACAGGCATAGATACACTCCCAGGGCCAATTACCCACCAGTTCCCTCACATGAAGGATACAGTCCCAGGGGTGAAGACACCAGGCACGCCCCTGATAACATCAAAACCAGGAGACACAACTCCAGTTTCAGTCAAGAGAAGAGAGATTCACAGGCTTCAATGTTATAAACAGACACACGCAGATCTCGACTTCAGATAGAGACAGGGACACAAGCAGACCTCCACTTCAGAGACAGGGATACACGTAGACCGGCACTTCACATAGAGACAGGCCTACACTTCAGATAGTAGTCTGTTGGCGCCTCTGAGCACTCGTCTAACTCCAGAGCACACCGAGACTCCAGTACAGACATACATACACCCAGAGCCCCGGGTCACAAAAGTCTGCATCACACTACAGACGGCAGTACTTCACTACGGAGCCGATCCTTCCATGGAGGCTGTCACCCACCTCAGCAGAGACTGTCCGCTGCCCTCCCTCGGACCCAGGGCCAGAGTCTGCCCGAACTTTGGCAACTCTCCTGCCCCATCCCTCGCCCCGCCCGCCGCTCACCTCTCCACAATAGCCAGGAAACGTGTCGCTCTGCAGTAGGTTTGAGCGAAGGAAGAGGCCAGGCTGTAGCAGGGGGCAGAGGACACCCCAGCCGGGGCCGGACGGGCGCCAGCACGGCCCAGTCTAAAGAGAGACAGAGAAGGAGGGGCCGAGGGGGAGACGCGAGGCCATAGAGGGCAGGTAGGATTACTGGATGGGAGGGAGGGACAACGGAAGGGGGCAGAGACACAGAGGGCATGAAGAATCATGAGGGGCGGGACAGAGGAGGGCCAAGGAAGAGGAGGGTGGAGCAAGGAACCTTCGTGCCTGCCTGCGAGAAAAGTGGCTGAGGTGAAAGAAAAAGGCAGCCATCACAAAACCAGCTAGATATAAACTTAAGGCCCCGAGATTGCTGCAAGCAAAGCACCGACAACCAGGCAATAAGGCATCTCAGGATTTGAAGTGGTAATTAACTGGGGGCGTTAAGGAGGCTTGGGGAGGGCAGAACGAAGACAGGACGAGCAGGAAGGCGGAGAGCCAGTAGGGGCCGGGGCGGCGCCGGTGGACAGAACCGAACCTTCCCAGTGAGGAGAGGACCGGACCACGAGGGATCGGCTCTGCCAGCAGCAGAGACCTAGGAGAAGCGCACGCTCCCTCGCTGCCCAGCGCAGAGACTCCCGGAAGGGGCTCTGGTCGCCATCTCCTGTGTGAGGAAAACCACTTCCAGAAGTGGCAGAACTCCGCTTCCTGCTTGGAGGAACATGTGCGTGCGAAGAGGGACCAAAGTGCGTCCCTGCCTGCCATTGAGGGGACACCGCTAGCCTGGAAGACAGGCGGGAGCAGACTGCTAAGAGCTATGTACAAAACACAGTAATGCATGCATGGCATGTCAAGGAGTAATTCCAAATAAACAGTGGTGCGCGCGCACCACAGAGGAGCGGGGGGAGGGAGCGCGGCAGCGACAGCGAGGCGAACGCGCGCTGCTGCGCGTTCTGGCCACCGTCGGGAATGGGAGGAGCGAATGCGGGACATGCGCCCGCCTTTGCCCAATCGCGTGCCGTTTTCTTTAAAAAAACGCACGCTCCAGCCAATGTGGGCTTTCGAAAACAAAACCAGACGCACGAGCGTGTGGGTCGTTTTCAGAAGCCCTTTCTAAAGGTCTCGTGCTGCGCACTGCAACGCTAGGCGCGAGACCTAAAAAGGGAAGAAGTACCAAAATTGGCCCTTGTAGGGTTCCTCCTATGTTTCTAGAACATTTCTGATCGTTTAGAAATCTCAAAGAATTTCAGAAGTATTCGGGGAAATCCAAACATCATACTATCCAGTACTCAAGGGTACAATGTCTGCCAGTGGAATTGTAGCCAGGTGTATAATTTTGCGGGCATAAATAAAAAGCAAATATGCATTTGCACATTTAACTTTTTACGTGTTGGCCTAATGGCGCTTCAATGACAATAGTGCGAAATGTAATGTAACGTCTAATGGTATATTGAGTGTAATTTGGGGAATGCCGCCAGTTGATTTTGTGAATGAAACCGCCATCTTGAAAAGGACCCTTTTCTCAAGGACCGCATCAGCAGCTGTGAACATATTAGAAATAAAGCAGAACCTGCCTTGAAAGCACAGAGCCTGACAGTCCAGGTTTTTAAAGTTTACATTATCAGTCTCCAGCATGTCGATGGCAGCTACCAGTAGCTCGAAGCCCGCCTTAAAATAGCTCTGTGCCTATCACTCCAGTTTGTGAAAATGCAGCTGTGAGGCCAGGAAAGGTGACTGTGCAGGAAATATGCAGCACGCCCAATCCTTAAATAAAATATGCAGCTGATAAGAATCCTTAAATAAACAATTAATACATTCCTCAGCTCAGAACACATTGCTTAAAAATCTTCACCCTGATAAAAAGATAGCATCCAAAATCATGAGTCTCAGTCACAAGTGGCAGTAAAATATTTGCAGCACAATTACACTACACTTAAATTAATCTTTCTTTCTTTTTTTTCGCATCATTCTTTTTCTTTCCCATCTTTCTCATTTTTTTTCTTTCTCATTATTTCTCATCATTCTTTCTTTTTTCTCTCAACATTTTCTCTTTTTCTATTTAGTTCTTTTAATTGCTTACTCTTTTCTTTTGTTTCTTTCTTACTCTCTTTTTGTTCTCTCTTGCTGTCACACTTGATCTTTTACCTTTTTGCTTCTTTTATTATTTTTCTTCTATCTCTCCCCTTTCCTTGTCACCGCCTAACCTTTGTTCCTTCTTTTCTTTCTATCTCTTCTTCGTCTTTGGTCGTTTATTCTGACCTTTTGTGGGCATCCTGAAAGCTTCCCTGGGAATGCATTCCGCCCATTACTTACCATTAGGTTTGTGGTTTGTAACTCACAGCTGCTTGCTTTCTATTTGCCTGCTTCATTTGTTTTAGGCCGTCCAGCATCGCCTGTTTATTGTATCCTTCCAAGTACTCACTTTCTGTAAACCGTGCTTTAAATCTTGTTCTTATCTTGTCACATTTGCTGTGCATTCAAAGTCAGGCTCTGTCATATGGGGGACCTTGATGTTTACTTTTCTTTCTGTGACTTTAAAGTGAGAGAATTTATGTGACAGTGCTGCTGGGTACCCATGTGTGAGGAGAGGCTGTAGGATGTATTTTTCCCTAGCACACAACAAAAACGAACTGTGCTGATATTTCAAACTTTATCAGAATTAGGAAAGTACCAATGAAGCACAATTGTTTTGTAATTCTGAAGTGTTGTGGAAACAAATATTAGAAATCGATCAAAACACATCAATACGCTAGGTAATGACATTTCCATACATTTTAGTTTGTTGGCAGTAGAACTGTATGTCTGTGCAAATGTAATGGTCATTTCAATAAAAAATGTGTTGTCTGTAATAACAGTGTGCTACTACACCATGCATACTCCACACTACGCCACTCCACTCTACGCCACTCCACTCTACGCCACTCCACTCTACACCACTCCACTCTACAACACTCTAGTCCACTCTCTGCCTCTCCACTGTATGCCACGCCCCTCCATCCTACGCCCTTCCAGTCTACAACCTGCCACTCATTCTACAACACTCCACGTCACTCCACCACAAGCCACTCCACTCTGCGACATGCCACTCCACTCTATGCCCCTCCACCCTAAGACACTCTACGGCACAACACTCCACTCTACACCACTCCACGCTGGATCACTCCAATTTACTCCACTCCACACCACTCTACCCCACTCTACGCCCCTCCACTCTACGCCCCTCCACTCTACGCCCCTCCACTCTCTGCCCCTCCACTCCACACCACTTACCCCACTCCACTCCAATCTATCCCACTCCACTGAAATCTACCTCAGTCTGCTCCAATCTACCCCACCCCACTCCACTCTACACCACTCCATTCCAATCTATCCCAATCTACTCCACTCCACTATACCCCAATACAACCCTCTCCACTTCAGTACAGTCTACCCTAATCTATCCCAATCCACTCCGATCTACCCCACTCCACTCTAATCTACCCCACTACACTGCACCCCAATCTACCCCACTTTAATATACCCCCAATCTACTCCAATCTTTTCCACTCCACTCCAATCTACTCCACTCAATCTACCCCACACCTACCACACTCCACTCTATCCAAATCTACTCCACTCAAATCTCCTCCAATCTAATCTACCTCACTCCATTCCAATCTCCACTCCACTCTAATCTACCCCACTCCACTCTAATCTACCCCACTCCACTCTAATCTACCCCACTCCACTCTAATCTACCCCACTCCACTCCAAACCTACCCCACTCCAATCTACTACGATGTACCCCACCCCACCCCAGTTTACCCCACTCCACTCCAGTCTACCTGACTCCACCCCAATCGTCTCCAACCTACCCCAACTTCTCCACCCTACCCCAATTTAGCCCACTCCAATCTACCCCAATCTACACCACTCCACTCTACCCCAGTCTTCCCCACTCCACTTTAAGTCAGGCTACTCCACTCCAGTCTACCCCACTCCACTTGAATCTACCCCACTAAACTCAGTCTAACCGACTCTATCACAACCCACGCCACTCCACTTTATCCTACTCATCACTACCCCAATCTACCATAGCCACTCAAATCTACCCAAATCCGCTCCAATCTACCCGACTCCACTCCAATACACCCCAAGCTACCCCACTCCACTCCAATCTATCCCACTAAACCCCAATCTACTCTACTCCAATCTGCCACACTCTACTCCAATTCACCTTTCTCCATTCCAACTACAATCCACTCTAGTCTACTCCAATCTACCACACGCCACCGCACTCTACCCAAATCATCCCCACTCCATTCCACTCCAATCTATCCCACTCCACTCCAATCTATCCCACTCCACTCCAATCTATCAAACTCCACTCCAATCTATTCCACTCCGATCTACCCCACTACAATTCTACTGCAGTCTACCCCACTCTAATCTACCCTGCTCCATTCCAATCTACCCCACTCCAATCTATCCCGCTCCACTCTAATCTATCCCACTCCAATCTACCACAATCTACCCCACTTTAGTCTACCACAATCTACCCCACTCCACTCCAGTCTACCCCACTCCAATCCACACAGTCTACCCCACTCCAATCCACAGTCTACCCCACTCCACTCTACCTCAATCTACAACACACTCTACTGCACTCTACACCACCTCACTTCACCCAAATCTACCGTACCCCACTCGACCCCATTCTACCCCACTCTACTCCAAACTACCCCACTCCAATCTACTCCACTTCCTCCACTCCAATCTACCCCAATTTATCCCACTCCAATCCACCCCACTAAACCCAAATCTAACCCACTGCAATCTACCAAACTCCAATCTACCACACTCCACTCCAATTTACCTCACTCCATTTAAATTTCAACTCCACGCCAATCTACCCGCTCCACTACAGACTACTGCACTCCACTCCAATATACCTCACTCCAGTCTGCTCTACCCAGTCTACCACACTCCACTGCACTCTACCCCAATCGACCCCACCCCACTCTACTCCACTCCAATGTATCCAACTCTATCCAATCTCCACTCTAATCTACCCCTCTCCACTGCAATCTATTCCACTCCAATCTACCTCACCCCAATCTACCACAGTCTACCCCAGGCCAATCTATCCCCCTCCACTACATTCTATTCCACTCCAATCTACCCCACTTCAGTCTACCACAATCTACCCCTCTCTACCTCCACTCCAATGTACCCCCACTCCAATCCACCCAATCTACCCCAATCTACCACACTCCACTGCACTCTGCCCCACCTCACTCATCCCGATCTACTGTACTTCAATCTACCCCAATCCACCCCACTCCACCCCAATCGACCTGACTCCACTCTACACCACTCCTCTCCAATGTACCCCTCTCCTATTTACCCCATGCCAATCTATCCCACTCCAATGTAACCCATTCCAATCTACCCCACTCCATCCTAATCTACTTCACTTCACTCCACTCCAATCTACCCCACTCTACTTCAGTCTACTCCACTCCATTCTACCCCAATCCACACCACCCAACTCTGTCCCAATCTACCCCACTCCACTCTCCCCCAATCTATACCAATCTACCCCATTCCACACCAATCCACCCCAATCAACAGAACTCCACTCTACACCTCTCCTCTCCAATCTACCCCTCGACAATCTATCCCATTCCAATCTACGCCACTCCATTCCAATCTACCCCACTCCATTCTACCCCAATCTACCCCACTCCAATGTACTCCAGTCTACCCCAACCCAATCTACCCCACTCCACCCCACCAACCATTAGACATGCTGAACAGCTGCCACAGTGGTGAACAACATGGCTAAAACACATTGCCAAAGCCAATAGCTCTCGAATAGGTTGCGACCTGTTTTCTTTGCCAATGCTGGTTTCCTTTTCTTCTATACTTTACTAGTTTTTTCTGTCCTTTTATTCTTTGCTGTTTTCCCTATCTTTTCATCTTTTTCCATTCCCTCTTTTCTTGTTTTTTTAATTCATACTTTACTTTTCTTCATTCTTTTGCCCTATCTTTCTCTCCTTTCTTCTCTCATTTCTTTTTCCATCTTTCTTTCCTCTCCTTTCTAGATTACTTCTTTACGTTCCTTCTTTTCTTCTTCACTGACCCATCCTCCATCTCTTTTTCATCCCCACTCTGTTTCTCCCTCCCTCCCTCCTTTCCTTTCTGTCTGGTGTTCCTTTTTGCTTTCTTTTCTTTCCTTACTTCTTCCTCATTCTTTTTTTTCCTTCTTTATTTCTTTGTTCCGTTTTCTCTTTTTTTCTTCTTCTTTTGTCCTTTCCTTTCTTTTCTTTGCTTCTTAAGCTTCATTCATTGTTTTTTTTAAAGTACTCAACGTCCTAAAGCAATCCCTTTGTTAATTAGAGGTATACTCATGGTTAAAATAATGGATGCAATAATATATTTACTTGTAGAGCACCATGAAGACTGATTGTAGCTATTTGTGATACAAAATCATTAAGGCAATGCCAGTTTCTGGACATCAACCAATGGACTTTAGAGCAATTAGTCAGATAATGGAAGTTTTTCAGGCCCCAGCTCTTGTAATGAGAGTAGTGTCACCCCATGTTTTCCATGACAGAGACCACAATTATCAGGGAGACACCTCTCACAGATGATTCATAAAGAAGAGTAAAGGGACAAACCTGGTACCTGGGGACCACACAGATAAGCCGTCTCCAGCCCCTCTTCCTCTTGTGGCAGTAATGGTGTGTGCTCACTGCATCAGTACTGGGCACTCTTAGGCACTATTTAAATGGCTTGCTCTTTTCTATGTTGTTATCTAATCCACATATTGGGCAGTAATTTATGATGTTTTTGATAGATCAAAAGTAGCTCCCACTATTGGAAAGGTTGGCGACCCCTGGTTGTACAAACAACAGTTTATAATGTTCTTTGCAAGAATAGGTCAGAATTTGATTACTTTTAAGAAGCTTCTAAAACTGTTAGAATGTGTTGTCTGGGGCTGAGATAAAAATAACCTCTTTAATAAATGTCTTATGTCCTGTCATTATGGTGAGCAGAGGCACACTTTTAGCTAAGTGCTCACAACCAGTCAGTTAAGCTGGAACATGTACAGCCGAAGGTGGGAGAGGTTGGTGAGCTTGAGTCCACCTCCAGCGGACCAGCTCCCCCCCCCACCACCCCCCCCCCCAGAGCCTTGAGACCCTAACGGGTGAGTAGTCGCGCATTACAAGTAACATGATTGATTGAGTTTACTGGGGAAGTGAAGGTAGATGTCGAATATATTAGGTGGCTGCCTGCCAGTGCACAGAATCCATGACATGGCCAGTATTGCGACAACTGGTAGACTCCAGCGGTCCAGTTGAATGGGATCGGTTCTGGTGAGTAAGCTCTTCACCAATGCTGGCTTAGTTTCCCTGTAATCCAACCCCACCCTGCAGCAGCTTCACTGGCATGACCCAGGACTGAGAGCAAATGTACATGGTGAGGAGAACACCACTTCCTGCAGTCACTCTCTCTGTCCCTTGCGCAGAACACTGCAGCTTCCCCCACCGACCCAGCTGCAGCCGGTGTCAGCGTAGCCATCATGGCAAGCTTCATGCCTACCCATCCCTCAGCCCCCTGCTGTTTCTACAAAGCCCTACCTTGTGTCTATGCCATGGCAGAGATCCTCAGCAAGTGTCCTCACTTCGGGTCTGTGCTGCCACCTAGGGCCACTATGGGTGATCCCTAGGCCCAGCCACCTCCTTCCGCTACTACGGATGATATGAGTTGTGGCATAACTCTCATATCCGGATACTTGCTATATCCCTGGTGGCTTTGCTGTAATTGGTTTGGGATGTTTGTACACTACAGAGGCTGTACCTGCTCTGTGTGAGGAAACTTGCACTGTTAGTTCTCTCATTGCCTGTGTTACTCTCTCTCTCTCTCTCTCTCTCACTCTCTCACTCTCTTCCTCTACCTCCTCTAGATATATACTTCTCTCTGTATCCTCTGATGCTGGTGGCCATTCTGAGTGTGTTTTTTGTGAGTAGAAGAAGCTTGTGTTGTCTGTTCATGCCTCTGCACTGCGAGGGTCTTTTGGGATGGGAATGTCCTCTGTATGGCGAATGGTTGTGTTCCCCTGCCCTAAGTACCCAACTCCAGATGAAACCCATTTAATGACTTATTATTTGGCCCTGGCATCAAGCTAATATAGCATGTGCTAAATGGCCTAGGCCTGTTCCTGGTAATGTGAGGGCCAGATCCTCTAATGTGATGTGCACGGGTGCACCAAGTGTACCCTCATAGCTGGCATAGGACTACTGAGCATGCACGGGTGAGTCACATAAAGCATTGGTGGCAGCATACCGAGTTTTTCTGAATCACTAGTGTTGGACCTGGCCCTCTCTGCAGGGTCACCCTCAATCCTTTTGCCTACTTCCTCCATTTTGGTGCTGGAATTCGTTTTTTGTCCTGAGGACTCATTCCCCTAAACATGGTTTCATTGGCTTACACCTGATTGGCATATTTAATTTACTTATAAGTCCCTTGTAGAGTGGTATACAATATACACAGGACCTGTAAATTAAATGCTACTTGTGGGCCTGCAGCACTTATTGCGCCAACTACTTAAGGAGCACCTTAAAACATGCCCCAGGTCTGCCATTTCAGCCTGAATGCAGTTTTAAACTATCAATTTCACTTGACAATATAACCCCCTTGCTAAGCCTTAAACACCTCTTTTATTTTATACAAGTCACCCTTAAAGTAGGCCCTAGGTAGCCCATAGAGCAGGGTGCATTGTAATGAAAAGGCTGGACATGTACTTTAAAATTTTACATATCCTGGAAGTGAAAAACTATTAAATTAGTTTTTCACTACTGTGAAGCCTACCTGTCCCATAGGATAACATTGGGTTGCCTTATTATTTATTAAGTGCTAACTTTTGATTTCGACCAGGTAGCCAGTTCATGTTGTTAATGAAAAGTCCCTTTTAGCAGTAAAGTCAGATTATTAATTACAATTTTGAAAACAACACTTTTAGAAAGTTCAATCAACAACACAATTGCCAATACTGATACACATTTACAAAACCTAACTTCAATCCATGATCACACAGCTGAATTACCGTGATCACCATTTATTTTGACAGTTTCTTCATTAATCCAATGCTCATAGTTCAACATATTGTTTCGTTAATCAAATACTCATACTCTTGACTGAATAATCATACACACAACATACATGGCATACATAAAACCTACAATAAATATACCCCACAAATAATACATGAAACATTATGACAATTAAAAAATTATTTTACATATGTTTTGTGCACATGAACAGAAAGGCAGTGCCTAAATTCTGGCTTCAACTTGCCGTAAAGGAGCTTAATTATTCCATCATACATTTGATGCTTCTACTTATTGAGTTATACAAACAAACCATGCCAACAGGATGACCCAAAAGGATGGCACTATTACAATATTTTACTCAATTACATCCCTGAGCATCAGTGTTGATTGTTTTAAATGCAATCGTTGGTTGGAAAAAACTGTTGACGCGTTTCGAACCCTTATAAATTTATGGGTTCTCCTCGGGACTCAGAACAGATGAACATTGAAAAATAAACACAAGCACAACAAACATAATTCATTTAATCCTATTACATCAGACATCATGTGGGCTCGCACTCACTGTCAATACACCATCAAGCCATTACCTCATATGCACTCTTCACTTTAACATTCCAATGTCCAAAACAGAAGAACAGATCCCTGACACACTGTTGCTTGTATCTAAAAATACACAAACACGGACTCATTACAACCATAAAATTCATCTATGAAAACCGAACTCTTCATACAGAGTAACTGCTCACTAAACTCAAGGGGAGTCGACACCTTTATTCTGAAGCTTGTGAAATGGTCCTCACTATCTTCTCAACTAACCTCCCATATGCACTCTGTAAAAAACAGGAATATTCTATGTGACTGCACCTCGATACAAAAACTCAGCGGTGCTTCAAACCACTAACACAAGGTACATGAACTGCAACATTGTATCATGTTCCCCCCCCCCCCCACTCCAGGGATCATGCACCTAACACCTGCCGCCTGTCCTTAAACACTTACTTAATTGTGTGGAATGATGCCTCATTCGAAATGTCCAACTTTCGGCTGCACAACGTCAGCGAGTTCTGTGGTTTTTCCCACCGGAAGCTGTTGTTCAATTCAGGTAAACTTGGTCCTTTCCAGGGCTGTAATCTAATTGGTTGGTGGCCGGTTGTGGCTTTTACCAAGTATCGGCATCCCTTTCTGGATAAAAAATACCCACATGAAGCATTGTGGGAATGGCAGCCTACACAGAATTTTTTTTAATGTATTATATGTAGCTGTAAAAAATTATATAAAAAGAGCGTGCAGGGGGAATCAAAGTTACAAATTTTGAAGCTCTGTCATTTCATTAATCCGTCGATTGCTGTATTGCAGGAAGCTGGCTCTGTATATGGTATGCCCAGTAGGTGGTTATACCGTGCTCAGAGTTCAGGGGTTCCCCAAAAGTGTACAGGGCTCAATGTAAAACCCAAAGTGCTCAATTAGTGGTAGTTTGGGCGAGCAGCCTTAGGCCTAACACAGAGGAGTGTAAGACATTTATTGCACAACTTTGACCAATAATGGACACACCTCTCAAGAAGGAGATCGAGACCAATTTTAGAAAAATATACTTTGTATTTTATTTTAAGACCAAGATCTTCGCAATTAGGCAAGTACATTTTTCAATAAAAATACTTTTCACTTTGAAAAATAGACAGAAACTTTTCAGAACAGTTCAATGTTATCCTATTGGGAAGACAATATCGCTGTTAAACAGGCAAGTAAGACACTTACAATTCCAGTCTTTGGGACCAAAATTCAGCAAGGGGCAAGGGGTCAGGTGAGTACCAAACTGTAACACCAGCGGCACAGGGGCGGCTGGGTGCAGAGGTCAAAATCGGAGTTTGGCACAATGCTTTTCAATGGAGACTGGGGGCGCTTGAAGCAGCACTGCTTCAATCAATCAGGGAATTGTAAGCGCGCTACTCACCCGTGAGGGTCTCAAGGCGCTGAAAGTAGATCTGCTTGTAAGTAGATCGGTTGCAGGGGCCAAGCTTTGGGGGTTAGATTAAGCACAGAGGGGGCTACAAAGCAGCACCAAACATACACCACCAGCGGCACAGGGGCGGCCGGGTGCAAGGTGCAATTTCAAAATCGGGCGCCCAATGCTGTTCAATTAGGGTTCTTCTTTTGGCAAACAGGCTGCAGGCGTTGCACCGGAGGTTGGAGGAGGGAGACCAACAACAGCAGAGGTAAGTAGAGATGTAGGGGGTCATAGGGGCACCGTCGGCTAGGCTCACCAGCGCCCATGGGCTTCGAGTGCAGGGGTGCCTTTCGACGTCGGAGTCTTCTTAACATAGACGGTCGCGGTCAGGGGGAGCCTCTGGATTCACACTGCAGGGGCCGCTGTGGAGATCAGGAGAGGTCAGCCAACTGTGGACACGAGGTCAGGATTCACTGCACAGATGAGCCACTCAGACTTGGGCCGTGGGCATCGGGTGCAGAGTGGGCAGGGATTACAGTTCCAGCTGGACCCAGAGCCCTTGGAGTCCATTTCTTTTAGACAGGTCCGCTGTCCACTGGAGATGGGAGTCTTTTTCGAAGGCAGCAGTCCTCCCAGGGTTTCAGAGGTCGCTGGCTACAAGACAGGTCGCAGGTTCGCAGAAGCTGGAGATAGGCCGGTAGGGCTGGGCCAAGGCAGTCGTGGTCTTCAGTCTTCTCTGCAGGGATGTCTTCTTTCTTTTTAGGTCATCACAGATCTAGTTTCTAGGTCTGGGGGAGCCAGCTAAATAGAAAATGCAGGGGCGTTTTAGGGGAGTAGCAAGTAGGGCCAATGGGCTCCTTACCTGGGGTGACTACATCCTCTATTATGCCACCCTTCTGTGGGAGGGGGCATAGACATAGCCGTTGATTGGAGGGGTCGCCAGATCTTCAAGATGGCGGGGACTGAAAGATGTGCTTCACCTCGGCTTCTCCACCTGAGGGGTGGAGTTGGAAGAGGTGGGCACATTCTCCTAAGTTTTCCCGACGGTTTTCCCACCCAAAGTGGGGGTGTAAACTGGGGCTGCCATCTGCTGCCAGCAGCAGAGGCTGGGGGTCACATTACAAAGGTGGCAGACCTTTGAAGCTTCCTCTTCGAGCACTGGCTCATCCTGGGGGAGGAAGTGTTACACTCAGGATGTGCATTGTTTCTGGTCCCAGAGAGCAGAGGCTCTCCACCCAGGGGTCCAGAAACATGTCTGGTGGTGGCTGGCTGCCTACAGCCGGTCAGAGACCACACCAGGGTTGGTAGGTTTCCAGGGGGCACCTCAGAGGTGCAACACCATACAATAAATCTTACACGGGCATCAGTGTAGATTTATTGAAAGGAGTAGTTTGGTACCAAACACTCCTTTGTTCAGTGAAGCCATTATGGTGCCGTGGAACTCGAGTTGTCGACTTTCCAGCCCATGTACTCTCCATGGCTTCCCTGGCACGTACAATATTAAGGAATGGACCCTAATATTGCCGGGACATATGTGCTCATACAGATCTGCCCTCACCTGCGGTATAGGGCACCCTGCCTTAGGGCTGTGAAGCCTGCTAGAGGGGTGACTTATTTATACCTTCAGGCAGTGCTAGCTGACAGGGTGCCATGTCGACTTTGTCATTTTCTCCCTCACAGGAGCATGCAAGCTGCAAGGGCAGTGGCATGGTCCCATTGAGGGGGATTCCAGGGGACCCTCCTCAGCTCCCAGGCCCTAAGTAACCAGGGTACCATTTACTAGGGACTTACAGGGGCAGAAGTACCAATTGTGGATATGTTTTGGGGAAGAAACACTGGCACAGGGGATCTGGTTGGCAGGGACCATGTGCACTACAATTGAAACCACATCAAAACCAGGCAAAAAGTGGTTGCTAACCATGCAAAATTAGGCACTTTCTCACACATATTAAAATGTAAAATGAGATGTGCTTCCCTTTGAATCAGCTGTCTTTCTAAGTCCCCTCCTCGGGGGTCTTGAAGAACTACTCCAAGTACAGTACAACGCGAATCATTTCCAGAATGTTGCTTTTCCACCCAATGGTTTACCAATGAGGCTACAGTCACTTTTTGCCATATTCTGGATTTATATTGAATTATCCTTTGGCAAACCTCTTAGTTAATTTTCCCATTATATAGTTTCTCACAAGGGCAAATTATCCCATGGATCAAATATTTGGTTGTACAATTAGAAAAGGTTTTATGTTTCCATATAACATTTATATGTATAAACTCTGATCCTTTAACAGTCTGGTCACAGCAAATGCAAGTTCCACATTTGTGGTGCCCTTCTACCGGGGATAAATTCCAGAGCTGTTGCAAATTACTTGACTGAAGGTGGCTGTATGTAGGTACGGCCCACTTGACTCCCTAATATGTTCATTCTTAAGAGCAAACAATGGCCTCTCAAATGATTTGTCCAGTTTTGCAATCAAATGCCAATTTTGTGTGATTATCCCTTTAAGATGATTGGTTTTTTAACAATATGTCGATACACAAACCAAACATTCTGATCTTATTTTATCCAGGAGCGATTCAAGTGGAGTCCACCAGGCTCTCTTCATTGGTTGTTTCAACAGTTTTTTGGGATTTTCTCGTTCTAAGGTTTTCAACAAAACTGTTGGCGTGATAGAAATAATCAATTTTTTTGAATAATGGCACCTGATCCTTAACTGTCCAAAAGGCAAATTATCACGGAGGCTGCGAGGATGATGTCTTGAATAGTGCAATGCCTTATTACGATCCGTTGGTTTTTAATGCAATGTGGTCTTCAAATGCCCATTGTTTTCAACAACCTCAACATATAGAAATGTACTCATAGAAGAATTACTCTTCAAGCAAAACCTAATGTCGGAAGATCTGTGATTCAACCGGCAAAAAAACTGGTTCAGTGAATCTTCATGTCTTGACCATACACAAAAAATGTAGTCAATAAACCTTACCCATTTTGAAATATGGTGATTAAAAGGATTATTTTGATGAATAAACCAATCCATCATGGGGGCGCATAACTATGTTAGCATGAAGGAGTCTCGCTCGTTATCGGAATTAACCAGAAATATCACTCCACCACTTCGAAAGTTGGCATTTTCCTACCCATAACCCTTGGTGTCTGAAGCCTGTCTTGGGTCACATGATTGGGTGTAACTGACAGACTTTGTGAATTCCTCCCAAACAGTCATACAATAGAGGGATTAGGTGTGCCTGAATGGGCCGTCTGCTGGCAAGATGGGGGGCAGAGCTGAGCACATCCCAACTTGCAACTGAATAGGCTGTGCTCTGCCTTCACACAAGGGGCTTATCATCTCCACATAGTAACTGCAGCCAGGGCAGGGGAGTCAGGAAATTCCATGGAATTCAAAGAAACTTTCTAGAAGCTTCTCCCACCTTCCAAAGGGAAGGGCACCAGATATAAAATTGGACCCTCAGACCCACTCTCCACTTCACTCCTGGACCTGTGGAAGGACTCTCAGAGGACTGCTGCTGCTGTGACCTGCTGTACACTCGGAAAGACTGCTTTGCTGTGCCCAGAAGGACAGCTTTGTTGCCTGGAGCCTGCCTTGCACCCTCAGAGGCCAGTTCTGCGGTTGAGCCCTGCATCTTCACCTGTAATCCAGAACTACCAGCGTGACTCCAAAGGATAGTTTTCTGGCCTCCTGTTCATAGCCACAGGGACACAAATCGCTCCCACCATCTTGAATCCGCACCTGGATCCAGCCTGAGTAAGACCTGAAACCCCAAGTGGTGTCCCACCAGTCCTGGACCCTTAGTTGTGTTGCTAAAGGTTTTTTGGGTAAAAACTGCTCGGAGAACTAGGAGGAGATCGGGAACAACCTGCTCGCCTATCGGCCTGAGATGCATCGCCGGTCGGATTGACTTTGCGGCTTCTCCTGCTATGTACTTCTCAGCAGCAAATCCTGTTTGGCGGGCGCTCGCCAAAGGGGTATCCGGGCCCTTAGAACTGGCTTCGGCTACAGCCTTCTGCCTCGTCTCGCGGGAGATTTTCAACTTCCATAAAAACGACTACGTTCGAATGTAAAAATCTTCACCATGGCTATGACCCGAGACTTCCTGATGATGACGCTCCCTCCCCGGACACTGCCTACAGCCTTGCCCCGCTGAACTTTACCTCCTCAGAGAAATTTTTCTCAACATTTTTTCAAAATCCAAACGTAAGCGCTGACCGGGCCCTAATCTGGATGCCCATATTTTTCAAGTTTGACCCGTCTCACGTGACAAATATGCAGCTAGGAGGGGTTAAGGGCTACTAAAAATCCCTGACACCAGCATCCTATATTTATTTTTAATCCTGACTGGGAAATCCAGGAATAAAGCATAGCAGCGGATATTCTTGTGCCAGTTTTAGACTTCACGTTCTACACTAATAATTTTTCTTTTTTTGATCCCTATAAGTTTGTTTGTATTGTCTCCCCCTTCCCTTTTGCTCCACCCCAAGCGTTGGTCTGCGCAGGGGTGTTGGTTAGCAAGCCCTATGAATGAAGCATGCCACAAATTATGGGTGAGGGCAGTTTTTAAATATCTAGCAGATGCCACCACATATAACAGTGTAAAATCAAATACTCCAACCTCTCTTTGTGTATGTGGATATTTGAAGGGGAGGTTGGGGTAGAGTTTTTCCTCTCCCCCCTTATTTGTGTGTGATTTATCGCATGACTAGAGGTCCGCGGTTAGTGCTTTGATCTTTTAGGTGCTAGTTTTTACTAAAAACTTTAAAAAATCATAATTGTGTTTCTACTGATTGGATTTTTGTAGTTTTGGTGTCAAGTAATTTATTAAAATGTACTCTATTTTAGTAAATGGGTGTGGGATTTTTCTTCTGTTGTGTTTTCACTTTATTACTCTTTGTGTGCTGCATAAATACTTTACACAATGCCTCTAAGTTAAGCCTGAGTGATATTTGCAATAAACTACCAGGATTAAGCACAGAATAATTTAGTGATTTTGTTGTTGTTGTTCACTTTGCAAGGGATTGTGGCTGTTGCTTGACCAGGGCTCACACCCTAGTCAAATAACAACCCAATTTCTCACAAGTAGTGTGATCAGACGTTTTTTCTGTGTGTCAGAGAGAGGATAGTCTACAAACCCCTCTCATTTAAAGATTTAATGTTATATAAACCCCAAATCCTTATGCTGACATTCTGCGTATGTGTCCAGTGTGGGTATCCATAGAGAGAGCATGGCACACATATGGTAGTAGAACTCTGAGTGTGGTGACAGTGTGAGTACTCCGACCATTGGGATTCATTTTGCTCAGCCCCTGGTTTACACAAGATGGAGGGTGGCTATGACTTCCTGCGACATTTGATCTGTATAGACTGCTTTCTTGTGGCTGGAGTGTTGACACAGACACTGAAGTGAGGGTTGATGAAGACAGACTTTCCTTTAGAAATTCATTGAGGTCCTTGTTAGCAAGGAGCTGCTAATTAGTTCTTACTGAGCACTGCCATTTGGGAACTGGTAGTGAAGACTGCAGGGCCAGTCCTTTTGTATGTTTGATTATTTCTTCAGGAAGACTGTGATCTCACACTTCATTGTGAACTTGTTTTTTATACTCCTTCTTGGAGCCAGCATCATTGCTTCTTGCTGTGAGAGTCGCCACCGAGCACAAAGTGTGGGTCTGAGAAACAGCCTGAAAATGACATTTGAAAGATAACCAGACCAAACGAGTTCTGAAACCTTAACAGTGGATGCACAACACATGCCATGGAAAATGTCTATAAAATTAAGATCCAGATCGTCCCACTTTTTTCAAGTTCTACGTTCTTCATGATCAAGGATTAGAGTGCTCTGCAGAATCCTCAAAGGACTGATGTCTGCATGACAACTATGCTACCAGAGGGGACGGGACATCACTTCAAGTTTCTACTGGAGGAGCTAATGGCCTGCCTAGAGCCTAGAAGCGTGTTTGCTGAAAGAGGGAAGGAGTGTGCCTGGCCCTGCAGGAGGAAAGACTGTCCAGGAGGTGAACCCCAGTGTTCCTGTTGTGGGGAATAAGTCATTGAGTGCAACAGACTGCAGGGGAGTGAAGCCGACAGTGACCTTTGTGTGGAATGGGGCTCCTGAATTTCCTAAAGGGTTCTGCTCGTGAACTGCACCATGACTTCTTCAAGTTGCCCAGAGACCTGTCGGTGTACGTGCGCTTTATAAATCTCCCCTAACATAACATAACAAGTATCAAGTGCAATTGGCAATTCACTCTGACTGAGAGACTGGTGCTGCCGATGTCGAAGTCCAAATGCTCTGTTAACGCCAAAGGTAAACACCCTGATTGAGTTTATACTAGCATCCCATCTGCACCTTACCTTGGCCTCAACTCTAGAAAACACAAGCTGCTGCAAGGGCCTCAATGCTGAAATCTTCAAAATCATCAAGTTCCAAAAGAGGCTGCCACCATGGCCCCAACAGCTTAGAAGCTGCAGCAGCTCTGTATGCATTCATCCTACGCCTGCCTAGCCTGAAACTCCAAGAAGCACGTTACCTTGGAGCGTGAGAATCAGTGGCGGCTCGCATAGGGCGTGCTGTGGGGCGGGTTGGGGGAGGGGCAGGAAGGGGGGGTAGTAACCGCGAACATACGGAGGAACGTAATAATTACTTTCCTCCGTTCCGTCGTATGTTTGAGTTTACTACCCCCCTCCCCCGCCCCACCGCCCGCAGCACGCCCTATGTGAGCCGCCACTGGTGAGAACTGTGAGAGAACGAGAGACTGAGTAGCAGAATGAGGTGTACAGAACACAGTAAGACTTGTAACTACCAAAGAATGAGAAGCGAACTGTAATGATAGGCGCAGATACGCCTTGGGAGTGTTTGACTGACCTGCACATGTGCCTAATCAGCACCTTATCCCACTTTAGAAGCCAGCGATTACCAATGCTGGGGAACTCAGCTAGCAGGCGTGAGGGTATGGAAGAGTGTAGCCAACAGGATTTCAACCCGTTGTCTCATTACTCTAATTGTGCGGTGTAGTATTACATTGCGCTGTATGATTAAAGTTCTTTTATTCATTCGATGAGCACCTGGCTGTACAATACATTGTGTCTCTTGGTTGACTGTTGAGTTCTGAGCTCTTCTTCCCCATACTACCTCCCAAAGAAGCCTTTGACTGCTCAGTGTTCACCTTCGCTACCGTGCGAGTTAAGTGTAAAACATATGCACTTGGCCCAGTTTGCGTAGTAGGACAGCCCCTTATCGACAATGTTGGGGTCCAGTAGCCCATGTCTGCCCCTCTAGCAAGTCGATCAAGGTCTGATAGGGATGCTTACCTACTGCTGCCTGCTCTGCACCTTTTTGTGAGTGTGGCGGTACAGTTGCATTGCTGTTGTACATGCTATACCCATTCTGTGCAAGTGTGAGGGAAGCTTACAATGCTGATTCCCATAGGTCCCAGTTCTGAGTGGGCGAGGGAGCCGTGCGCTGCTAGAGCCATGTTAACCACCGGTCTGCATGTACAAGGCAACTGTTCGCTTCTGATACCCTGTGGGACATATTTTTTGTATGTCTCAATCTTTCCTAGTTGCTGCCTGTGGGATACTTGTTCTGTGTGTGCGGGGGAGGGCATGCACAGTTGCTGATATCTAGTCAGTGAAGCTTGCCCTGCTGGTGGCCATGTAGTATTTGTTCTGTTTGTGCGGCTGCATATGCATTTGTGTGCAATGGAATATTAGACTGATTGCGCATTTTGTGCTTGTGCTATATGGACAGGGAAAGCTTTTATTTCCTGTGTAAGGTGGTGCTTGGTTTCTGTGTTTTTTATGGGAAGCTTGCACTGCCGATCCATTTGCTGTACCTGTTGTTTGTGTGAGACAGAGGCTTGCACTGCTGATTCCTGCGCTATATCTGTCGTTTGTGTGAGACTGAAGCTTGCACTGCTGATCCCTCCGCTGTACCTGCAGTTTGTGTGAGACTGAAGCTTGCACTGCCGATCCCTGCGTTGTACCTGTCGTTTCTGTGAGACTGAGGCTTGCACTGTCGATGCCTGCTCTATACCTGTCGCTTGTGTGAGACTGAAGCTTGCAGTGCCGATCCCTGCGCTGCACCTTTCGTTTGTGTGGGAATGAAGCTTGCTGCGCTGATCTCTGTGCTGTACCTGTCGTTTGTGTGAGTCTGTAGCTTGCACTGCCGATCCCTGCACTGTACCTGTCGTTTGTGTGAGATGGAGTATTGCACTGCCGATGCCTGCCCTGTACCTGTTGTTTGTGTGAGACTGAGGCTTGTACTGCCGATCTCTGCGCTGTACCTGTCACTTGTGTGAGACTGAAGCTTGCACTGCCGATCCCTGCGCTGTACCTGTTTGTGGGGGACTGAAGCTTGCAGTGCTGATCCCTGCGCTGTACCTGTCGCTTGTGTGAGAGTGAAGCTTGCAGTGCCGATCCCTGCGCTGTACCTGTCGTTTGTGTGAGACTGAGGCTTGCACTGCCGATCCCTGCGCTGTACCTCTCGTTTCTGTGAGACCGAGGCTTGCACTGTTGATACCTGAGCTGTACCTGTCGTTTGTGTGAGATCGAGGCTTGCACTGCCGATGTGTGCGCTGTACCTGGTGTTTGTGTTAGACCAAGGCTTGCACTGCCGATCTATGGGCTGTACCTGTCGTTTGTGTGAGACCGAGGCTTGCACTGCCGATGTGTGCGCTGTGTACCTGTCGTTTGTGTGAGACCGAGGCTTGCACTGTCGATCCTTGGGCTGTACCTTTTGTTTGTGTGAGACTGAGGCTTGCACTGCCGATCTCTGCGCTGTACCTGTCGTTTGTGTGAGACTGAAGCTTGCACTGCTGATGCCAAGTGGTACTTGTTGTTTCTGTAAGAAGCTTGCCCTGCTAATGGCCATGTGCTACATGTTTTGTTTGTATGCAAAAGACTTACACTTGTTCTGATGCCCTTGTGGTAGCTGTTCTCTTTGTTTACACATTTGAAGTGTGTGCCAATGCTTGCACTCTTGATGCTACCATGGTACCTGTTCTCGGTGTGTGAAACCTGCACTGTTGCTTCCTGAGTTTCACCATTCTGACTCGGGAGCCTTGTGCTGCTGACTTGTTCTAAGTGTGTGGGGAACATACTTTGCTGCTTGTTGTACCTGGAAAGAGTAACTTTGGTGCCCCACTTCTTGTGCACCCTTTGCCCCACCCCCTTGCACTTCAACCCTTGCACCTTGCATGGCTCCACTGCACGCTGCACCTCCCCTGTGTAGTTGCAATCTTTTTGGTTTTAACAGTTAAATGCATTCAATTAGTTCAACCAACATACAGGAAGGGTAAAGCATGTGTAGCAGAAGCCTCTCTAATACGAAAAACTACTACAGGGCACCTGGTGATAGCATAAGCCTCTTTACAGAGGCAGAAGTGGTACAACATTCTTTGTCTAGAGAAATAAGCATTCACTGTAATTACCCATGTGGTACCTCTTCTGTATCTCACTGAGCATGCCAACATCTTTTCAATATAGGAATGTCAAAACGATTGGCATTTCCAATGCTTGTTTTTTGTTGCTCTTTGGGGAAAGCATATTTATCTGTGGGGGAACCCATTTCCACAGCCCCCCCCTTCAGTGTATGGAGTTCGCCTCCCATTCCCACTGTGGAAACACGCTGACTTCTGCCTTCGACAGGAGTAAATGTCCACGTGTTTATGCCTGGCAAACTTACAAACTGGTGATGAATGCTCATTGAGTTTGTGGGTGTGCGCCAACTTGTATAGGTGGGCCCATCCAAAGAAAAGCCCACAGACCTACCCCTACAACGGAATTTCAAATGTAAAAATTCTACCACACTAATAGAATTTCCTCATTTACAAATACGCTTTGCCAGGGATAAAATCTGTCAGCCCTGATTCGGTGTGTGAGGCCTGGGAATTTTGTGGCTCAAAGATGAACTTTTAAGCGCGTACCTTGTGCATTTACCATTACTTACCTAATAAGTATCTCGCCTCACAGTGTGTGACTACAGGGGGTCGCCCTCTACTCCCGTGCTATTTCTAGCGCTCATCTCAGTAAACTCAGTAAGGTGTGCCGAGTGGAGGGAAATGTATGATCCTAAGCACATTTAAGGATACGGCTAAGATTATGAGTACGGTTGGGGGCATGTTTGCCACCATAACCATTTCCATACAGATGTGTTCACTACAGCATATAGACATAGGCACAGAATGTTTGTAAATATGACATTCGCACTGAGTGTTTAGAATTAATGAAATAGGGCCATTGTCTGCCCAAATAAGAGGGTGTATAATCTATATTTTACAGAACGCCCGTGTCGCACCAAATTGGTTGTTTTTATAAGGTTATCACTGAGAGCACAATTTTTTCACTTGTATTATTTATGCTGTTTGTCTGTTTACTACTGTACAGACTGGTTTCAATGTTTTTATTCTCTTCACTTACAGATTTCATAGATGAGTAAGTGTACTGGACTGCACCATACTAACAGGTGGAGTAACACTTAGTACAGTGGTAATACCAGGGGTATATGTGACAACAAGGACATTTGGCATAGGGATCCCTTTTGTCCTGATGAATGCCGGTAGAGAGACGGAATCCGGCAGAAACATGTTGACCTCTATGCAGAACGGAGGGGTGGAGAGTGCATAACTCACTCACGCCACCACCATCCGGGGGTATTTTTCACCCTTTTTTAATCCTGACAAGGGAATCCAGGAATAAAATTGTGATGACGATATCCCTTAGTCAGTTTTAACACTCAAAGTCTGCACCTATTTAGGATCCTTTTCTTTTCCTTCTTTATTTGTTTGTATTGTCTACCCCTCCCTATTGCTCCGCCTCTAGCGTTGGTCTGCGCTGAGGCGTTTTGCAGCAGCCCTATGATGAAGCATGCCACAACTTGTTGTGGGTGAGGGCAGTTTTTACAAAGCGAATGTGCTCCTGGCTTAACTTTATATATATATATATATATATATATATATATATAAAAATTGCGACGTGTATTCACCTTACTTTCTTTTGTGTGTATAAATCAAAGATGAACTTACCTGCTCAAAGTACTCTAGGCTAGAAAGTAGGCTCAGAGAGAGGAGCCCCAAGTGAGACAAATGCCTGTAGATACAAATTGCAAGCACGACTCTGTATTTTCCAAGACTTCATTGAAAACATCAACATTTTGGAAGAACATTCATCCAAATTCACTTGTTGTTACCATCACCCCTCTTTCTCACATAACTCTTTGGACAAAAACTTCTTACTTCCTATACTAGGGATGAACAGAAAGGCAGACAAAATTCAGAACTGGTAAGTTGTAAGACTGGCTACTGTCAGTGGTGGGCGTGAGTTGCCAGAACCAGTTGTTACTGGAGAATAAGTGTGAAGACGGTAACACAAGATTCAGGACTTTGATTGTTCTAGAAAACAAATGGATGAGCCTGGTTTGGTCTGTTTGCGGAGGGTCCTGCATTTTTTTAAAATTGAATTATTTTACAATATCTAGTCTTTGACAGCAGTTCATGCACCCAGAAGATGCCCCCTGGGAGTACATAGTGGTCCACTGTGGATCCATCAGAGCATATACTCTGGCTAGTTTTATAATGCCTCTTTCTATAGTTTGCCCAATTGCAGCTCCTCCGCGACTCCTGAGCATATACTACACTTAATGCAGAATAGGAGGGTAGCATCCTTTGCCTCTCAGCACTTCTGATGCCCATGCAGGTTGGCTTAAGCTGTATGATACAGACCACCCCAAACTAGTACGAATCTGCGTGCATGCACAACCCTGTCATTTGTTGTACTTTCTCCTGCACCCATGCGTAGGTGCAGCTCTGTGCTTGCTGAGACAGTTTGCACTTTCTCTGCCATGCACTCACAGCACCATAACACTTCCCTCATAGACCACGCTGCATTCATTCATTTACCATCCCTTCATACCCTGGGATCTGATCTTTGCATGTGCTATATCTCAATCAGTTTCACTTCAAATCCATGCACAGGTGCAGCGACAAAACATGATAGAGACTACTCTGGTCCGCACACACATCAGAACACATTATGACAACCACACGCTCTTCCATCCACAGCACTCCCACGGAATAGAATGCTACCCATTCACACATGCACTGTCTCAGGCTTGCCCTTTCTAGGGGGCTGGCTGTTAAACTGTTTGAGGTAACAGTTGGACCTGCATTGCTGTATTGGTGCCCGCTGTGGGGGTTGGCATAAGTGATATTACCTGTCCTGTCACACCCCTATAGCAGTGAACACCTACACACTTTAAATAGACTTTGCTGGAAAGCATTGCTTAATTTGAGCCGGTGGTCTGCGGTGCTCGGCATAGGCACTTAATTGTGAACGCTGGCACTTCTGACAGTATCCCACATGGTGGCGCTGTCTGTGTAATTTAGAGACGAGCAGAACAACAGCTGTTTATTAATTCAATATACATTAAACATGATTAATTCCTGCTACCCAAGCCATTCTTATAGCTTTGGGGGCCTGGTAGAGTCTGAATTAGCACACTTGTAGGAGTGTTAGGGTTAATAGTTGTGTAGGTATTGTCGTTGGCAGCGCTGGCAGAGGCAATGTGTGGTTAAAGCTGCAGTAGCCACCTGACGAGGGCCTTGGCACATATTTTATTATGAATTAAGCACCGCTGGAAGGCAATTGGCTTGTACTGCTACGTCAGCACCCCCTGCAATCATGTGTAAGCCAGTGTGAGGACAATGTTGATTTACCCAGCAAATGAAGCACAACATTCATATATTTTCATTAGCGTTCAAGTGAAGTAAACGATCCTATTGATGGATGGCTGTGGGGCAAACAGCTACTACCCCATCCCTTTATTGCATAAGCTTTGTTATATCTTCAGTTGAGTATTATTTATAGGTGTAACTACATCGTTTTCAGTTGAGATTCTCATTTCTGAATTGCCTTTCACATTCTTGCTGGTTCCATATTTTGGTACCTGACTTTCTCAATTTCGCCTTACCCTGTGCTACTTCTCCCCGGCTTTTGTGGCAATCATCCACGCTGTTCCAGCATAGCTACTGTCTTGACACCCAGCAAAGTGAGGATCATGAAAGCCTGCACTACCTCTTACACAGAGAGTGCCCGGGACCCAGGGCCGCTGGAATTGTGTGGTTCTGGGTCCACTAGATTTTTCACATAATTATGGATATGCCGCATTTGCCACATAATCCATCATCTGCTGGATAGTCTGCAGGTCCTAACAAAAAAAATGTATTTCTAGCTCAAGCAGATCAAAAGTTACTAAAACGTGGCAACGTGTTCACTCGTAGTGGAAGGCCCTTCACAAAGGTTAACTGGTAATCTTTCAGTTGTTTGTTTCTGTATTTGATTTTTTTTAAACTGGTACTAATGAGGTGAAATTTTTACCCAGACCGTATTGCCATGTGTAAAAATCACAAAATAATCAAGTAATACTATTTAAAAAAAAGCCCTATAACGCCACATAATTTAATCAACCCTGCCAGGCCCGGTTCTAGAGGGTGGGCCAGGTGTGCCAGGCCCACCCAAGGAAGATCCTGGCCCACCCAAGGCCATCCAGAAGTGAAAAAGCAGGTCCACATACCTGGGCCAACTTTCCGGCTGGCGCCCAACCTGAAAGGCTGATACAGCTTGGCTGTGACTCTCAGCAAGCCACAGAGTCAAGCCAGTCCATTGTCATGGGCAGAATGGCAATGGGCCGGCCGAGGAGGCACAGCATGGTGCCTCTCCTCCCATCCCAGGCCTCAGGAGGTGACTGAGTCCTTGGGGAGCTGCTGATGCTTTCGAGCAGCGCAATTAACAAGCCTTAGGCGGGGGACGTTGGCTCGCAGCAGGCCACAACGTTCGGATAGTAAAGATACGGGGGTGGGGGCAACTTTCTTGGTTTAAAAACTGTGTAGTGACATACCAGATGTAGATTGGAAGTTTCATTCTGTGCACAGCGAAGAGCGATGGAACTTTAGAAATAAAACAATAAGGATTGAAATAAAGTTACCTATGACTAGAAATGGGTAAAAGGAAAATTCGATTTTGGCAAAGTTGCAAAAGTGAAAAAGATGCAGTGAAAAAATTATTGCACCCTCTATGTTGGGGCCAAAGGAGAGGTGAGAGCAGTGCAGAGATAGAGACAGAGACAACAGAACATAAGAGATGGAGTAGAGACAAACGGGGGGAGAGGAATGAGGGAGAAACGATTGAGGAGAGAAGAGAGGAAAGAGGCTAGATGAGAGGGAAATAATTATAGATAAGCACATTGAGGGAGTGAGACAGGGAGAAGGGAGAGAGGGAAACAGCCATTGAAAAAATGAAGTGAGGACAGACTAGGTGGAGAGAAGGGCAGAACAAGAGATTGGTAGAAAGAGGGAAGGGTAGAAACAAACATGGAGAGAAGGGTGATGCAAAAGGATAAAAAGAACAGTGAATGACAGAGTGAAGGCTGGATGTTGAAGAGGATGTTAGAAGTTTCCTGGCCAGTAATCATAAGGAAAGGATGGACACAGCCTCACACACACTTCTTAGTTCTGACGTTCCAGCAGTCCACAGCTTGATTTAGAGGTTGTTAATACCTAGAGCAAGTGCCATATATGGAGTAAACCCCAAGAAAGGCATAGTATGGTCAAAGAAATGCCACCTGTGGATTCTCCACTGTTTCTAACAATTCCTCCAGAAATAGGTAGATTTTCCCTTACCACTCAACAATAAAACACACTTGTGGTCGGATCTCTACTAAAAGTAGAACAAGCCCTCCACTTTCCTGAATAACATTTGGGAACTGCAGACCTGAAAGCACGTACAAGGACAGGAATCTATGTAATGTCTACAGAGAATGGTCTTCTGCAAATGTCAAGGTTTGATAAAGCAGGTAGTTACTGACAGCAGCAAGTCAGTAAATGGGACACAATTAAATATAACATTAAGTGTAGGACACAAACAAGCACATGGGCTAGAGGAAAATGAGGGTAACTGGCATGAGAAAACACAATTGAAGAAAGGGAGTATTTTTGAGACAGGAAAAAGAACTGAAGTAAAAATCAAAGAGGCAATAGAAATTGAGAGAGTGGGGAATAAGGACATGGGAGGTAGAAAAAGAATGAAGGATAGAGTGTGATCCAGCGCTACACTTTATCAGGGATCGATACTCATCAATATTTTCATACAAATGGCCCATACACATTCACCCAACTCATAAATCCCTGTTGTACTGGGGGTCAAGTTTTAATGACGTGAAAATGTGTTTCCTTCACAGATTCATGTTTATCATTTCTAAATCCCTAACTAGACCTGTATATCAACTCTCTTTCCTCTCGGTCGATGGACCAATTAGTTGAGTAGTTGATGGTAATAATAGTACTATCTAACTAACTAAATAATCACAGACTCTCGGTAAGATTAATAAAGTTTATCTCAATGTTTGTAAATGATCAAATGCTCATTACATACAGGTTACAATGCAAACAAAGAATCTCACATAAGGGAGAGAAAATCAATCAACAATGCAAACAGTGTCATACTCATCATCAATAAACGATATGCAAATGAAGGAGCAGATAGATGAAGAGACAAAAGTTTCAGCAAAATAATGCGAAACAATATACATATGACGGAGTGGATAGATGAAGAGACATAAGTTTCAGAGACAAAAAATACATTTGCAAGTAGATTATGCAAAGTACGAGTCAGCAAGATAATACAAACCCAAAGGAATTCAGTGAAATACCACCCCCCTGGCCAAGGGAGTAGTGGGGGTCTCCTGAAACAGAGTTGGGAGACAAAGATTTCAGGAACTGGACAGGACAGGGACAGAAACAGCTAGGCCTCTCTGCAAACCGACGGACAGCGACGCATCACCCCTCTCTCCTCTGCACTCGATCAGAGCTTCTCATGCCACACCCCCAAAGGGACCCCAGTTATACCCTAAAACCTACATATCCAACCCACATTAGTTGAAACAATTCACTGGATTCGACTTTCTATTGGTCAGTTTAGGAGGTGGTGTATCACACCACCAGGTACCCATTCACAATTTCCGTATATTCATTGTTCTATATCCTCTCTCATTACATCATGTTTGACTCGTTCGTTTAATTCAATACTTGATACTTTCACATTAATTCACATGTATTTCTATGCTACGTCCGCGGAAAAAGTCTTGGATCCCATGGCCAGGATCATCCTTTGGCAGGTGAACAATGCTCTTTAAGCTGGATAGCCTTGAACCTTTACACTTTCTCTGCAGCGCTCAACGCTTCAGTCTGCTTTGTCATGTCATTTTTGTTCACTCTCCAGCCCCTCATCTATCCGGTCAACTTAAGAGATTTCAGGCCCATTCGACTCACTACGGCAAATAGAACATAAGCATTCATTAATTACATGGTAATGCACTTTTCACTGTTTACCACCCACTTTTGCACTATCCCCTGTTAATATTTTTCCTAGCATAAGCTTCATGCAAAGCGGCATTATTTATTATCGTTTAAAGCAAGATGCAAGATGCAAGATGAGAAATGCGGCCTAAACATGCATTAGCTTTGTTTCTTTCGAAACGCAATGTAAAATGAGGCCTTGTTCTTTCATGCATTTAGTTCACATTAGTGCACGCATGCGCAAAGCGGTTTCCCCCTTGTTCATGTGATTTGCATTGTTAATTTTTCACTGCACACTATTAGTAAGTATTATGGGGGAGTTAATTTGGCCACGTTTCTTTCTGCAAAACCTTGCTCCATCAAGTGTATGTGGGAGACAGAGGAGTGAGAAAGAGAGGGAGTTTATAGACTAAGAGAGAGGGAGGGAAATAGTGCAGGGGCGATGGAAATGTGGAAAATCAGGGCTACATTGGAGAGAGAGAGAGACAGGAAAAAAGAGATGGAAAACAAGAGAGGCAGAATAATGGGAGGGAGAATGATATAGGAGGGGATTGAAATAGATAGAGGGGTTTGTAGAATGAGAGAAAGACAGAGGGAGGAAGACAGAATGAAAAGTTGGTATGATAAATGGACAAACCTACAGAAACATAGAAAATCTAATAGATGTGGTGGGTGAGAACATGAGAGTGCTGGTGAAATGAGAGAGTAAAGAAAGGGAAGAGAGGGATAAACACTAGAAGGAGGAGTAAAGGGCTGTTCACGCGTGTGGGGCAGCGAAAGAGAGAGCAAGGGCACAGGTGATATATAGAAAATGAAAAGAACGGCTGTAGTTGAAGTGATTTCCTCCAGCATGTCAAGCAGAGTTAGATCAGGTCTCTTCCCAGAGTATAAATGTCACCAAGTACCAAGCTGTGTTACACCCCCTAAGACATCCTACTCAGAGAGACTTCTGTGTGGCAATCAAAAGGGTCCATGAAAGACTTGGATGTGTACAGCCATTGAAGCCTGAAGATTAGCAAACAGGTTTCTGACTTATTAACCCCTTGACCGCGATCGGAATTCCGCTCGTATGCTGGACATTCCGATCGCGGGTGGGGTCGTGACGAGCTCAGCTCGTCAGGCGCACAGCGCTACCGCGCAGCATGACGAGCTGAGCTCGTCATGAGCACGGGAAGGGTTAAGGGTGGGCAAAGATATCAGAAGACCTCAGGGTGACCAGGAAAGTCAGTGATGTGAAGGGAAACAAGATCTTCTGGTTTGTAAAATTGAGAAGATTCAGCAACTTGAGGATGACTTGTGCCCCAGGGGCCTAAGGTGGACCAGAGCTCCAATGATTAGTGTCGCTGAGAAGGAGCCTCTGGGCACTTGAGCGTGGCCAGGAGCCACAAGTAAACGACACTGAGCAGGAGCCTTAGCAACCCTGGTGAGAAGGAGAGATAGGGACAAGCAGGAGCCTTGAAAACCTTGGAGTGAGCAGGATTTCGGGCAGCTTGGGGCGAGCATAAACCTCAGGACCCTGAGGGTGAGCTTGAGGCTCAGGGACCTGAACTGAGCAATGCCCCTAAAGTATATGTTCACTCCCAATACCCACTATGAGGATTGAGGGTGAGCAGGAGCTTCAGCCGTCTGGCAGTGACAGTACACCTTAATACCCTTAGGGTGAGCAAAACATCAAGGAAGCTATTCGGATATATAAGGTTTGCGGAATCTCATAGTAAACTTCAGGGAAATGAGGATGTCCCAGAGCTTTCATGTAGGAGCGAATAAGACCAGGTGATGAGCTGGAATCCAAAGGCACCTGAGAGCGAGCTGGAACCTTGGGTATCTGAGCAGGAGTCTCAGAGGACCAGAGAGTGGAAATTAGCTTTGGGGGCCTTCTAATAAGTGGGTCGTTAATAGACCAACGGATGGCGAGCAAGAGTCTGGAGGCCTTAGGATGAGCAGCACCCATGGATTCTTAAGTGTGAACAGAATCCTACATACAAGAGGATCCACATGAACTTCTGGGGTCATGTTGGTCAGGGCCAGCAAGGATCCATAAGAATTGCCAGGAGTTTTAGGACCTGATTGCTGAGAGAGGATTCAGAGATCGGAGGGTGAGTAAGGGTTTAGAGGATCAAAGAGTGAGCAACTGATTCAGGAACATATTCATTGGAAGACTTTTGAGTGTGCTGAAGAGCAATAATAGTGTTTCCAGCACTGGATAATGTTAGTGGTCCTAGAACATTTGGAAAGTTTAATTTAACACAAATGTCTCCCCAAATTAGCTCCCTTATACTAACCAAACAATGTTTCATGAAAGATTATGATCTGCAAAGGTGGGCCACTTGTTTTTGGGTGCCCGGGCCAATTTGTGGCCCTGATTCACCCCTGGACATAGGCTACTTTCAGGCCTGGGTACAAGTGTGATGTCAGCAGGGACGATAGCTGTCACATGCACAGATAAACAGCACAGATATCCTGAAGACTCTCACTTATTCACACAGATGAGGCAAAACGCTCCAATTTCCTCTATTTTGCATCGTAGCACTATGATTTTTTTAAAAAGCATCTTACCTGATGTGTTTCAGTGCCTTAAAGATAGGTGTTTTAAGGTTCATAGTGCACACCCTTTGTACCCTTAACTCCTGTGGAAGCCTTTTTATATTACAAGAGTGGCTAAGCAGAGCTCTGTAGTGCATAGTGCATTGTTGTCTATTCTGAGCATGTTTGTTTAGTATAGGGCACTGCAGTATTATTTTCCTGAGTAAAGCTTATTTTATTACTTGGTACAAGTTAATTACCATTTACACATTGCAAACCAAATACACTCTACAAAACAACCAGACAACTCAATACTAGCAGTTCAAGCATGTTGTTAGTTTAAGGGGGAGATGTGAATGCTGGGAGTAATATCACTACAGGGAAGACTGCTAGAGGCAAGAATGGCCAAAAAAGCAATATCTCAGAAAAAACTTGGTTTGCCTCAAAACAGATGGGAGAAAGACCCAGGCCCATTTGAGTTGGTTTTGCACGTTTGTCAAAACCATAACTCAGTTTTACCTGTGTTTTTGTTTATTGAGCATGTGCATAGAAAGGGAGGATAAATAATGGTGAAGTCTGCATTATTGTATTAGGTAGGGGTGTGCAGCGTTGTCAGAGGGCTTACTGCACCACGTTTTTAAACTTTAATGCTTTGCAAAGTGAAAAACTGACAATAAAAAAAATATATGTATATGAAAAGCTGCAAAGAGATATGTGGCAGCAGGAATGTTTCTGCACACGACCAGGAGCAGGCTGCAGCCCATCTGCATGCTGCATCTCTCCCTTTCAATAAAGGGGGAAACCCAGCAGGGAAAGCGAAGTAGGTACCTCGTTGGTTGTTATAGTGTTAAGATGTCAAAGTTCGACAATGTCTGTACCTAAAATATCAGATCTCTGCAATACTTTTTACCATTGCCCATTCTCATCTTCGTGGCGCACCCAATCTTGTTCATGGCCCTCCCTGAGCAAGAATCCTAGAGCCGGGCCTGCTGCCGCATAAGTTGGTGCTCACCCGCAGCATAATTCCAGTGACCTTGCCGGTGCCATAGCAGAATGAGAGCCAGAGGCACAGGTAGTGCCAAGCACACAATACACCTGAGACCCCAACACAGCCAGAGCCCAGGAACATAGCAAAGCCTGCGCCCAGGGCCACAGAGCATCCGGTGCCTGAGGTCCCTGCAGAGCGAGAGAAGGCACCATCCTCACCCACTAGGAACACATTGTCGAGAAAACACGGTATTAGCTCTACTTATTAAAGAAAGTGAAAACATTCTTCCCAGAAAGCAAATTTATAACTGCCCTTTAAGTCTTTGTACTCTCACATCAGGCAATGCTCTGCTCCATGCCCTCCCAGACTCCACATTGGCCCCCTTAAAGAATCCTACTGGCAGCAGCACGCCTCATTAAAGGCCTGAATAGATATGCACACACCATCTCCACCCTAATGGAAAGGCACTGTTTCCCCTTGCCTATTCAGACCACTTCAGAACCAGCTGTATCATCTTCAAAGCCATCATGACAAGCTCGTCACCTGTTTGGCTGAAAAGCTCACCTACTTTGATGGCTTTTGGAACACCAGCAGCCAGGACAAGTGGGGGCTCGTCCACTATGGTGGAGGAGCATTGTCGTGTAGTTCCTATATTACCTATACAGGATCTGCGCATTTGGATAACATAAACTGTGGGATTAGTGGTGGACTGATTCCGTGCACCCCCACCGGATACGTTAGCCTGTCTGTACCAGCTATCTCACAGTGCCACTATAATCTCCTCTTACCAAGGAGAGAATAGATTCTGGCAACCTCAGAACATGACAACCCTGATCCCTCAGAATCGTGGAAACAATATACTACCTTTCGTTCAGTCACTCGTGCTCACTTGGTTTGTCTCAGAGAGATACACAGAATAAACAGGCTCAGGCGTTTTCAATAAGTATTTATTGAACAATTGTTATTCTAGTGTAGAATAGATGAGCTGCAACAACCCTTAGACAGTAGCAGAGATATATGATTAGAAGTACTACTGAAAGTAAAGGGATGGTAAAGTTCTACCATCTTGCAGAAATCATGAATATATACAAGTACATAAAACACATGATAAAAAGTGCGTACTCCTACAATGCCTCCCTAACTAGATGTACCTAAATGTACCTAGCATCTGTGTAGGTGTTATGCCAAGAATCCCTCTAGGATCTAGTCAACCCCATTACCTGAGAACGAGAGAATGTGGGACCCCGGCCTGGTCTCGAGTTGGACACCCCGCAAGGGATGTTAGACCACTGCGAGCTGGTGCCTGCATGCAGGAACCTCAGCGTCTCTGGTCAGTGTGTCAGCCGGGAAGTCTCGGTCTCCTCTATCTTTCTAAGCAAGATGTGATGTATATATACCCATAGGTCTCCCCAGGGGTCCTACCTTGCTGTGTTACTATGTCAGCCTAAAGGATGACGTCGGGCCTGAACTTTATACAGAGATATTATACGGGAGATGTTAGTCCTGCTGTACTTCCAAGAAGCCTCATGCATAATGTATGAGATTCAAACTAGGGGGAAACCCGCGTTCTGAATGCAGTGTCGTATCTAGGTAAAAGGTCAGTCCCTAAGAACCGTTATGTATGTAATGTAGGGAAGAATATAGGTGAAAGGTTGCAATGTTACCTGCGCCTATATGGGGTACCTATATGGAATATAACACCCACTCCTCTTCCGACTGGACGACATATGTAACTTATTTACCGTACTACTAGCCTAACTAGATATTGGTACTCACAAAGTTTAAAAACATCTGTTTAGCTAAAAACATTTAAAACTTCTAAAAGTTTTCTAAAAAACTTAAAACTGTGTAAAAAAAATTTTTTTTCAAGCCATAGCTCTAAAGTGTCCTTAGTTATAGTCCGAAGCACTATAAGCATTAGAAAGCCATGTATGCCCAATAAATGAAAGGAATGCCAATTTTTGTTTTGAGTTCCAAATTTGAGCTTGTTTTTAAAAAAGGTCGAATTTCTTCCAGCACACGACTGAGCCAAATGAGTCAAATGTTTGTGTCCTGGCTGGTAGACGCAACATTTTCGTTGCTTGCTTCCGCAGTAGACGGCCTCTGCAGCACCACGCAGAGTACGTCAATTGAGCACAGATGATGTTCCACACTGTCCGCAGCCGGTGCTGGGGCAGCCTGTGCGCCGTCCAAAGCCTGGGTGTCAGAGGAGGAGCCGGTGTCCATACCAACAGGTGCTGTTACTACCTGTGGGGGCTCAAGGAATGTCGCCATCAACATCGGAATACGCTGAGGACACTGCAGAACATGGGCCGTTATCGGGTCCAGTAAAGCATTCACGTCCGGTTGCGCACTTGATGGGACGCATTCTTCTCCGCAAAACAGGCATCGGTGGACAGGTAAGATGCAGTCCATCCAGACTGGTCGAAATGACAAGAACCAAGATGCGCTTAGTTCCCTTAGGCGAGGCATGCCTAGATGTTGTACCATGCGGTCACGGTATTTACGCTCCAGGAGTGCTCTTTCCATCTCCTTCGTGACTGGGACGTCCATTGTGTAGAAAATATAAAACAATCAGGATCCCTGCTACTAGAAACAGGATGAGCGGAAATCCTCCAAAGATGCTTCCGAATACGGAGTGTATGAAGTTTGGTATAACTCCAAGTACCGTCTGAAAGGTGCTCAGAAGTCCAGAACCTATGGTCTTAAATAGGTGGACTATGCCTGTCGTATCAGACATGTTAAATATACGATTTACCATTTCTGCGAAATGGAAAGGGCAGTTTGTATGTAAAAGCGCTTGTATCTCTGCCGAAGACCTTGTGATCTGGAGATCAAAAGTCTCTCGAGCGGAGGTTAAGGGCACAGACTTTTGTAAAACATGGCTTTCATTCTGCTTAGAGTATCAAACCGTGTTAAAGAAACATTCAGTGAAGGCCATAACTGCGTCTCCCTGACTGTATGTGTATGCATACAACAAGTAACCCTGGAGCTCACGGTTACCAGATATGCGATGCCCGGGAGCTTTCCGCAGCAGCCTTGACTGTTCAGCATCAAGTAACTCCCATTTGAAAGTAGCCTGAATGCTAGAGTAATCACTGCAGCTGGGGCACCCCTCAAATGGCAGGTGAGGTTTGCTACCGAACCATTACAAGCCCCGTGCAGCATTATATCCTGGCATATGAGTGATCCACTTAGAGCATTCTCACAGTTTGTACCGCTTAGAAACACTTCTCGATCCCCACTCCGGTATCAAAATCTGTATGGTAATACCCATGATTCCTTAATGTATTCCTTACCCATTTCTTCATATCTGCCTGCCTGCTTTTGTTCAAAACAATACTGAAACTGAAAAGCAGTGACCAGTAGAGTTATGTGGCCATGGATTAGCCATTCTGTGGTTGGTAATTCTGCCACTGTAAATGCTAATCTATCCAGTTTTTCGATACGCAGCATTGTATATTTTGCTCCCCATTGTGCCATTTCTATCTGTTTATCTGTTAGATTGTATTCAGAAAACAGAGACGTGCTGTTGATATAACGCCAAGGCACATAGCGTGCACGCAAAGATTGCAGCGTCCAGCTTAATAACATAATAGAACGTAATTGAGATTGCCCGTGTTGTAATATGGCCAAATCTTGTTCCAGTATGTCTATCGCAGAAGATACAATGTTGCCTAAGGAATATATCCTGGAGGTCAATGTAGTTAACCCATTGTCTACCACTGCTAGAGATTTTTCTAGATTTATACGGTCTATTTCACGTAACCTCTCTGCGGCCTCTTGTTAAGATATTTTCCAAATTTTATTGTAAACAGCATAATAGAAACGTTTCTGACGTGGCTTCCTCGGACCTAGTAAAAAATCTCTGAGATCCACATCCTGTGACAGTAAGGATAAGTGTTGTTTCACCTTTGTGAATGTTGAGGTTTTTAGCCAATCAAGGCACAACTTCCCAACACTGTAGGATGTCACTACCCCTGGATGTTCTCTCTGTACATAACTTGGATCTGGCCTATGGATAGCGAACCCTTCGGTTTTACCCATGAATCTCGCCTGACAACTAATAGTATCTGTGGGTCAAATCAACCATTTCTTCCAATCGGGGTGTTGTGGAAATCGCAGATAATCTCTGTTAGCATAAGCTGAAACCATCTTGTTTGTGGCATCCATTTTGTCAGCTATGAAATTCTCCTGTCCTCTTCTATTCGTCTTTTTCTCTGCCTGTGCTGTCTATTTTAGTTAACTTCCTGACTCGGCTAAAAGCAATATGCATGCTAAAGAGTTTGTAGCTGCCAGACCACCTGGTCTCAGACTCAACTGTCAATCTCTTAGTGCTGCCATAAGCACTCCTGCTCCCCTCCCACTTTGCTGACTAAGGGATTTCCCATTTGCCTATGTTTGACGGGTAGTTATTCCTGTGTAGGCCTGTACCTTCTATTTGTAACTACATGCTTACCAGTGCAGAAAACTCTGTATAAAAGCACCATGGTCTGTGTATTCAAGCCACTACCTCCTGGAACACTTGAGGGTGTTGTATGGACGTGGTCTCACTCATGAGTGAATAAACCTGTTCTTTGAATTCCAGCTTCAGTGCCAATTTCTTCTTTGTTGGTTTAAGGACCCGTGGACCCGTGGACAAAGATAAGGGTGACCCCTGCACCGGTGTGCCCCATAAAAGGCACATTTCCACAGTGTGATCTGTTGTATTGTATAATTTATTCAACGTAATCTCTTTCTGTGATGTTATATTACCCTCGGTGTGTAATGGAGTTGGTAGCCGAGGTGTGTTCAAGTCTTTGTTCTTGGCTAGCCCAAGGCAAGACGTCTGTTGCACTGTCTCGTTCAAAAACATGATTTGTTGAGGGATAAGGCATGCTCTAAACAAAGCTTCTGTTCCCTAAACTTGCTATTCTCTAGTACCCCAGACTGATTTTAAGTCTATGGTGTCTTTCCATAAGTCGAAACCTTGTTCAGACAACTGGGCAATAAAGGAAGCAGAGTAAATCTGATTGGTGTTTGTTAACATACTTTTCTGTGCTGATGTTGGTGCAATCTTATAATATGATGCTGGGTCGGACATATTAAACCCTGAAAAATATGGAAACTTTTGTGTAAATGTTTTTGAACTGCCTTTCGGCGGTGTTGGACAATGTTCCCACTGGTGGTAAGTGAACACATTCCTAGGATTAGCAGATTTATGCTGAAAGTGATGACCAATGACCATAGTGTTGATAACAATACATTGTTTCAAAATCTGATATGCTTTCCAATGTTTCACTATTAGAAAATGCAGCAGATTTTTCCAAATCAGACAACATGTTATTTACAGTTTCAAAATCCCAATCATCAGAAAATGTACTTGAGGTAATGATATCACTCAACGATATTTTAAATGAGGAATTCTTAAAAGTTCGGTCGGACCAAATATATCGAAATCAACCTTGTTCCAAACTATACCATCGGGTATAGGAACTGCTGTAATGTTCACTGATGACAAGTCTCTTTGTTCTCGATGAGATGATTGGTGTGGTTTTAAAATTAAGTTCACCTTTTGGGCTGCAGAGCCTTGTCTAATGTATTTTCCATTAACAAGCATGCTAAAAACTATTACTAAGCCTAACCAGAAAAGAAAGAAAAGTATCCCGGTGATTACCCATAGTTCTACCCAAGGTGACACCAAGTAAGTCTTTTTAAGAAAGTTCAGAAAGTCTTTAACTTGCTGCTTGCGCGATTTTTGGGCTGGCATTGTTTCCGGTTCACTTGGATCCAAAGAAAACGTATCAAAGTTTATGAAGTAGCCAGAAGCAGTTCGATCAATTGTTGGTATTGCGTCAGGATTTGTAGAAATCGTAGTTTGCTCTTGTTGAGGCATGTTGATGTAGACATCTGTATTTGGTCAAATTGAAATTTGTCTTTCATTTTGGTTCTGAATTTGAACTTCATGTTCAAGGTGAACGAGTTCCATAGAATTATTGCATAGTCCATCATTCCGTGCAGGAGACTCTTCGAACGTGATGAGTCTTTGCGTTTGAACTTCTTGAATTGTAGCGAGAGGAGGGCGTCTGCTACTTTGGAGTCCACGTGGCCTACTACTCAGTATCGGCCACATAGTGTGGTTTGATTAAGTCGATTGAGACAAATCTTTTCTCCTTTTTTCCGGCAGGAGGCGGTAGAAGTACAGTTCTTGTTCCTTCAACTGCTAGGACCTGTACAGGCTTTCTGTATGATGGCCCAAATTCTTTCTTGTCCGCTATTTTCTCTCTGACCAGATCCCCGACTTTTGGGATCCAGACAGGTCTTGCCGTGACTGATTTGACTTCCCCAGTGGCAGTCTGCTTCATATGGACATTACTTTGTTGTGTCCTGGACTTATTTAGATCCTGTAAAACAGCCAAACGATCATGGATGTCAAAAGGCTTTTCATCCGCCACTGCGCCTTCACAATCAAGATCAGGTACCCACATTCTTGTCCCAAATAGGACCTCATATGGAGTGACCTCCCTAGAGAACTTCTTGGCATATTATTCAATGCTCGCTGCACTCCATACAGATGTTTCACCCAACTCTCACCCGTGCCTAATACTCTAGCTGTTAAAGACTGCTTTAAGTCTCGGTTTTTCCTCTCCACGACCGAATTTCCTCGGGATGGTACGGAGAGGAGTATCGCAATGCTACACCCAATCTTCGCATGGCCTCCTTGTAAGCCCGAGAGCTAAACGCAGGGCCCTGGTCAGAATGTAATGTGCCAATTGCGTATGTCCCTATGAAGACTCGCAAATCTTTTATAACAGTTCGAGCGTCAGCCGAGCGTTGGGGCCACACCCATAGGAATCTTGAGCAGGAATCCACTGCAACCATGATATACCTGTAAGCCCCATCTCTTTGTAAGGGGCCGCAGTGGTCCAAGTAAACACACGCTAGTGGTTTGTCAGATATTAATAATGGTGTCTGTGCTGGACGTGTTACGGTGGAACCTTTCATCTGCTGGCAGATGTTGCATTTCAAGACATAGTCTTTAGTCTGCTTAGTTAACCCAGGCCACCAATAGCGTTGTTTCAGTAAAGAAACAGTCGTCTTAACACCTGCATGTGCAGAACCTATCCCTTCATGTGCTGCTAGAATTAAACCTAACCTACGATCCATGTTTGGAATTACTCTATCCCCCACTCCAGGAATCTGAGCAAATGGGATTTTATTGGCATCTAACTGGTAGGAGTACTTGAGTGGAAACCTTTTTGGTACTGCTCCGCTGTTTTTGCGAGAAGCATTCACAGCCACCATAATCTCACTGTCTATTCTCGTTTTAGAACGAGTGATTGCAGCTACGGAAGCCGTGCGTACAGCCCCCTTTGCGGCTTCATCAGCCAATGAATTCCCTTCAACGTGAACGCCATCACACTGATGACTCAGTGTATGTATCATGTGAGCTCTCGGTAGTTCGGTTTTCAACTCCACTACCTGTTCCCATAGCATTTTATGCTTAATTGTGCCACCTTTTGCATCTTTGAACCTGTTTTGAACCCAGTGCTGCAAATATTCATTATATGACTGTACACAGTAAAATGAATCGCACACAATTAGTGTGGGAATTCTCGATCCGTATTTACTAGTGCCAGTATCAAGGCTTTCAACTCTGCCAGCTGTGCCGTGCAGTCTCCTAGAGATTGCGTTTTGTGCAACTTGGGTGGAACTTTCCATCCCGCATGCGACCTCTAACGATTGCGCATGCCGTGCTATATTGTTGCTTACTTCCTATGGCCGGTTGAGCTGATCCGTCAGTGTAAATTATATATTCATACTGATCTAGAGGCATTATTTCATTTGGTAGAGGATATTCTTGTTCGTATTGCAGAAATGCTTGTGTCTTTAAATTTTGGTCGTACCTGTATTCCACATCTGTTGAAGTGAGAGAATTAGCCCATTGTATCCATCTTGGATGTAAGGCTTTAGCGTTAGGAACGCTTGCCTTTGTCGCAGCCTCTAAGGTTGGAACCGGAGTCACTACTATTATTCGTTTCCCTTGTGCCAGTGCTCTTTCTCTCACTAGAGCAGTCTGTACTGCTGTCAGAATCTTTTCTGTAGAGGCGAAGCGCATCTCAGCATTTGTGTACAAATGTGATTTATATGAAATTGGTACCGTTTCACCTTCATTATATGTTAGATAGGTGTACCCAGATTGACCCGCAACTATACGGATCACCAGGTTGCGTACGTTTACGTGTGTCTGTAAGTGTTTGGAAGCTATCATGTCAGCTTGTAAGGAACAAAGGATATCTGTGTGTTCCTGTGTTCACTGTCTTACTGAAAAATCAGGTTTTTTAAAAAGTGTAGAAAGGTTTTACTCTTTCTGCGTAATCCAAAATGTATGTTCTGCCAAAGTTCAGAAATCCCAGGATTGATTGTAAGTTTTTCAATGATTTTGGAGGTTGGAGCAGCGCGCACTTTTCCAAAAAATTGGCTGCCAGGCTTTTTCCTTCACTTGAAAGCTCATATCCTAAAAACAGGACACTGAGGTGGGCAATTTTTGATTTTTTAAAGTTGAATTTGTAGCCCTCAGATGCAAATCCCAAAATTATGGTATTCACTCTGTTCAAGTGCTCCTCTAGGTCATCGTCCATTAGATAAATATCATCCACATAGGACAATGCCTCTTCATCCAAATTTTGAAGTAACTCAGTTACTCTGGCCGAAAACAACCCCGGGCTGTTCTTATACCCCTGGGGGAGTCGACAAAATTGACGCTGGGACCCTAGCGCTGAGAATGCTGTTAGATACCTGCTTTCAGGTGCTATATTTTGGCATAAAAATCCATTTGAGATATCAAGTGTCGTTTTATATTTCTTCCGCACAATGTTATTAATTAATGCGGCACTGTGTGCATTTTGGACTGCAAATGTCTTAGTGCAAGTGTTTAAATGTCTATAATCTAAAACTAAACAATATGAATTGTCAGGTTTCATGACCGGAAACAAAGGATTATTCATCGATGAGGTGCAATTTTCGATCACACCTTGGTATTCAAGTTGATCTAAGATCTCCTGAACTGTTTTTTAGCTTCTTGCTTTATTGGATACTGCCTCTGTGCAGTTGGAGTATTTTTTAAAGGAATTATGTGGTGGGTTGAATCCTCATCCCATCCAACATGGTTTTTGTATAATGCAGGCGCTTGGGCTACCGCCCACTCCTGCGCATGTGTGTGTTTTAGGTGCCTGGGAATATGGTCTGAGAATGCCGGTAAAATTACCATTTCTCCTTTAGGGCAATCCATGACAAATGCTGGCGGCCAATCTTGTTCAGCTAACAAAATGTCATAGCCAGATGACAGATTCTCCCAAAAGAGACCTTTAACTGTCCTACATTTGTCCCCCTCCATTTGGAGTGTTATTTCATATAACTTATGTGGGACACTTACCCTAGTATCGGGTGTCTCTACCGTGATATAATCATTCAAGTCCGCTGTCACCAGAAATTCCATCAGGTTCTGGCGAGCTATTGTTACTTCTGCCGCACTGTCTAGCATCATCCGAGCCCATTCCCCGTTCAGTAGTCGAGTCCTCAGAATTCTGGGCATGTCTGATCTTTAGACCTGCAACCTTCTTCTTTTTGAACTGTGGCTTTTGCTTTGGTTTCTCTTCTTTTTAGAAGTGTAATCTTGAGCGTGCTGCTTGTCTCTGGACTTTGTACGCTCTTCTTGTCTGTCTGACCGTCCTTCCCTCTCAGAGTTTTTCGATGAACCCTGAAAGGAACGAGAGGAACGTGTATCAGTATCCTGATACCTGTCAGGTTTCCTAATATTATCCCTATTCCTAAGGTTATACCTCTTTCGGAGGGCTCCTGTGGGGAGATCTACCTCTGGATTGAGATCTGTTTCCTTTAAAGTTTTGTTGTTTTTTATTGTCCCACTTCTTCTTTGTTGAAGCAGGTATCTGCTTGGAAGTGTCCTTTTCAGGACTGCCCATCAGTTGTGGTTTTAAAGCTTTCCCACCCAAACTGTCTCTGCCTAATTCTGCATATGCAGTTTCAATTATTTTCGGTAGTTCGTGTTCTTGTTCTAAAGGACTGAACTCCCTTAGGCGTTGACGGATAGCCACTGAAGCTGCTTCCCCTTTAATATTAGCTAATATTATGGCTGATACCTGGGCATAGTTACCTAGTAACTTCATCCCTAAGTTCAGAGCAGGCTCTGCTCTGTACTCGCTTTGTATTTGTCTCAATACGTCTGGTACTACTGCTAATGACGGGATACCATGAGTTCTGGTATAAATGACCGCAAAGACTGTACCCCAAGTGGTACAATCCTCTATTTGTGGTGTTATCCCCATGGGCAAGCAGATTGTTAGCATTCTGTGTTTTTCATACGGGGTAGTATTCGGGAATACTGCCTCTAGCTGTGTTATTTTCTGAGCTACCCAGAATGGAATTTGTTCACGTTTTGAGGGCATTTTACCCATCACCGCGTGTAATGTTTATGGTGTGATTTTAGTTGCTGTACTCTGAGCTTGAGTTCCATTTGTTGCAACTATTGCTGGTAGGACTGTAAGTGTCCTCATGACGAATTGCGTCAAGTTTCTGTAGATTTTTATTAATTCTTTGTGTTGTGTGAGTAAGTCTCCTGGTGGCATTGTTTCAATGTCAGGATGTGGTGTGTAGGCCGCTAATATTGCCCATGTTGCCCCTTCTCTTCCGAGCGGGCCGAGTCTCACTCTTCTTCTTATATGGTGTTGGGCGCCTTTAAACCAGAATAAGTGTTCCTGGTATGTGAGCGGATCCTCAATGTCCTCAAACGGACAATATTCCGCTGGTGCATCTCCTTCTGCGTAGGAGTGAAATGTTTTTGTTCTTGCATTTGCTGCTGGGAATGTAACCCACGAATAAAATACCTCTGTTCTATATGATTCGTGTGCCTCAATCACGAAAGCTACTATGCCACCTCTGGCTGTTACACCATTCGCAAGTAGTTTCAGGGTGACCGTATTTCTAAGATTTTCTGCAATCGGAATTGCATCCGCATTTTCTTCTTCATCTGAGAGGTGCAAACTATGCACAACTCCCTCCGTGTTTTCCACGCTTAGAGTCATTTTTTAGAGGAAGAAGTATTTCAAGGAAACTAAGATAAGGTGTTTTGCACAATTTTAGGAACACTGTGTCCTTCAAGCTTGATTAACCAACAGCCAATAAATAGGATTTTTTAGCCTGCTCAGCTATGGCGAGTTTGTGCCCACCCACTCCAGACGTCTCTGGTGTTTTGTGAGTAGGGGTCTCTGAGAATAGCACGACTGAACTACTCAGATTCTACTGTTAAATAAGTACCCAACCAACGCTGGGTGCCATGTCGTGTAGTTCCTATATTACCTATACAGGATCTGCGCGTTTGGATAACATAAACTGTGGAATTGGTGGCGGACTGATTCCGTGCACCCCCACCGGATACGTTAGCCTGTCTGTATCAGCTAGCTCACAGTGCCACTATAATCTCCTCTTACCAAGGAGAGAATAGATTCTGGCAACCTCAGAACATGACAACTCTGATCCCTCAGAATCGTGGAAACAATATACTACCTTTCGCTCAGTCACTCGTGCTCACTTAGTTTGTCTCAGAGAGATACACAGAATAAACAGGCTGGGCGTTTTCAATAAGTATTTATTGAACAGTTGTTATTCTAGTGTAGAATAGATGAGCTGCAACAACCATTAGACAGTAGCAGAGATATATGATTAGAAGTACTACGAAAGTAAAGGGATGGTAAAGTTCTACCATCTTGCAGAAATCATGAATATATACAAGTACATAAAACACATGATAAAAAGTGCGTACTCCTACAATGCCTCCCTAACTAGATGTACCGAAATGTACCTAAATGTACCTAGCATCTGTACCTAGCTGTTATGCCAAGAATCCCTCTAGGATCTAGTCAACCCCATTACCTGAGAATGAGAGAATATGGGACCCCGTCCTGGTCTGGAGTTGGACACCCCGTGAGGGATGTTAGACCACTGCAAGCTGTAGCGTCTGCATGCAGGAACCTCAGCGCCTCTGGTCAGTGTGTTAGCCGGGAAGTCTCGGTCTCCTCTGTCCTTCTAAGCAAGATGTGATGTATATATACCCATAGGTCTCTCCAGGGGTCCTACCTTGCTGTGTTACTGTGTCGGCCTAAAGGATGACGTCGGGCCTGAACTTTATACAGAGATATTATACAGGAGATGTCCTGTTAGTCCTGCTGTGCTTCCAAGAAGCCTCATGCATAATGTATGAGATTCGAACTAGGGGAAACCCGCGTTCTGAATGCAGTGTCGTATCTAGGTAAAAGGTCAGTCCCTAAGAACCGTTATGTATGTAATGTAGGGAAGAATATAGGTGAAAGGTTGCAATGTTACCTGCGCCTATATGGTGTACCCATATGGAATATAACACCCACTCCTCTTCCGACTGGACGACATATGTAACTTATTTACCATACTACTAGCCTAACTAGATATTGGTACGCACAAAGTTTAAAAAACATCTGTTTAGCTAAAAACATTTAAAACTTCTAAAAGTGTATCTAAAAACTTAAAACTGTCTAAAAATAAATTTTTCTTTCAAGCCATAGCTCTAAAATGTCCTTAGTTATAGTCCGAAGCACTATAAGCATTAGAAAGCCATGTATGCCCAATAAATGAAAGGAATGTCAATGTTTGTTTTGAGTTCCAAATTTGAGCTTGTTTTTAAAAAAGGGCGAATTTCTTCCAGCACACGACGAGCCAAATGAGTCAAATGTTTGTGTCCTGGCTGGTAGACGCAACATTTTCGTTGCTTGCTTCCGCAGTAGACGGCCCCTGCAGCACCACGCAGAGTACGTCAATTGAGCACAGATGATGTTTCACACTGTCCGCAGCCGGTGCTGGGGCAGCCTGTGCGCCGTCCAAAGCCTGGGTGTCAGAGGAGGAGCCGGTGTCCATACCAACAGGTGCTGTTACTACCTGTGGGGGCTCAAGGAATGCCGCCATCAACATTGGAATACGCTGAGGACACTGCAGAACATGGGCCGTTATCGGGTCCAGTAAAGCATTCACGTCCGGTTGCGCACATGATGGTAGTGCAAACAAGGTCTAACACGCATTCTTCTACGCAAAACAGGCATCGGAGGACAGGTAAGATGCAGTCCATCCAGACTGGTCGAAATGACAAGAACCAAGATGCGCTTAGTTCCTTAGGCGAGGCATGCCTAGATGTTGTACCATGCGGTCACGGTATTTACGCTCCAGGAGTGCTCTTTCCATCTCCTTCGTGACTGGGACGTCCATTGCGTAGAAAATATAAAACAATCAGGATACCTGCTACTAGAAACAGGATGAGCAGAAATCCTCCAAAGACGCTTCCGAATACAGAGTGTATGAAGTTTGGTATAACTCCAAGTACCGTCTGAAAGGTGCTCAGAAGTCCAGAACCTATGGTCTTAAATAGGTGGACTATGCCTGTCGTATCAGACATGTTAAAGATACGATTTACCATTTCTGCGAAATGGAAAGGGCAGTTTGTATGAATAAGTGCCTGTATCTCTGCCGAAGACCTTGCGATCTGGAGATCAAAAGTCTCTCGAGCGGAGGTTAAGGGCACAGACTTTTGTAAAAGCATGGCTTTCATTCTGCTTAGAGTATCAAACCGTATTAAAGAAACATTCAGTGAAGGCCATAACAGCGCCTCCCTGACTGTATGTGGTCAGTGGAAACAATACTTGCATACAACAAGTAACCCTGGAGCTCACGGTTACCAGATATGCGATGCCCGGGAGCATTCCGCAGCAGCCTTGACTGTTCAGCATCAAGTAACTCCCATTTGAAAGTAGCCTGAATGCTGGAGTAATCACTGCAGCTGGGGCACCCTCAAATGGCAGGACAGGTTTGCCACAGAACCATTACAAGCCCGTGCAGCATTATATCCTGGCATATGAGTGATCCACTTAGAGCGTTCTCACAGTTTGTACCGCTTAGAAACACTTCTCGATCCCCACTCCGGCATCAAAATCTGTATGGTAATACCCATGATTCCTTAATGTATTCCTTACCCATTTCTTCATATCTGCCTGCCTGCTTTTGTTCAAGGCAATACTGAAACTGAAAAGTAGTGACCGGTAGAGTTATGTGGCCATGGATTAGCCATTCTGTGGACGGTAATTCTGCCACTGTAAATGCTAATCTATCCAGTTTTTCGATACGCAGCATTGTATATTTTGCTCCCCTTTGTGCCATTTCTATCTGTTTATCTGTTAGATTGTATTCAGAAAACAGAGACGTACTATTGATATAACGCCAAGTCCCATAGCGTGCACGCAAAGATTGCAGCGTCCAGCTTAATAACATAATAGAACGTAATTGAGATTGCCCGTGTTGTAATATGGCCAAATCTTGTTCCAGTATGTCTATCGCAGAAGATACAATGTTGCCTAAGGAATATATCCTGGAGGTCAATGTAGTTAACCCATTGTCTACCACTGCTAGAGATTTTTCTAGATTTATACAGTCTATTTCACGTATCCTCTCTGCGGCCTCTTGTTGGGATATTTTCCAAATTTCATTGTAGACAGCATAATAGAAACGTTTCTGACGTGGCTTCCTGGGACCTAGTAAAAATCCCTGAGATCCACATCCTGTGACAGTAAGGATAAGTGTTGTTTCACCTTGTGTGAGTGTTGAGGTTTTTAGCCAATCAAGGCACAACTTCCCAACACTGTAGGATGTCACTACCTGTGGATGTTCTCTCTGTACATAACGTGGATCTGGCCTATGGATAGCGAACCCTTCGGTTTTACCCATGAATCTCGCCTGACAACTATTAGTGTCTGTGGGCCAAATCAACCATTTCTTCCACTCGGGGTGTTGTGGAAATCGCAGAAAATCTCTGTTAGCATAAGCTGAAACCATCTTGTTTGTGGCATCCATTTTGTCAGCTATGAAATTCTCCTGTCCTCTCCTACTCGTCCTTTTCCCTGACCTGTGCTGTCTATTTTAGTTAACTTCCTGACTCAGCTAAAAGCAATATGCATGCTAAAGAGTTTGTAGCTGCCAGACCACCTGGTCCCCAGACTCAACTGTCAATCTCTTAGTGCTGCCATAAGCACTCCTGCTCCCCTCCCACTTTGCTAACTAAGGGATTTCTCATTTACCCATGTTTGACGGTAGTTATTCCTGTGTAGGCCTGTACCTTCTATTTGTAACTACATGCTTACCAGTGCAGAAAACTCTGTATAAAAGCACCATCGTCTGTGTATTCAAGCCACTACCTCCTGGAACACTTGAGGGTGTTGTATAGACGTGGTCTCACTCATGAGTGAATAAACTTGTTCTTTGAATTCCAGCTTCAGTGCCAATTTCTTCTTTGTTGGGTTAAGGACCCGTGGACAAAGATAAGGGTGACCCCTGCACCGTGTGCCCCTAAAAAGGCACATTTCCACAGTGTGATCTGTTGTATAATTTCATTCAACGTAATCTCTTTCTGTGATGTTATATTACCCTCTGTGTGCGATGGAGTTGGCAGCCGAGGTGTGTTCAAGTCTTTGTTCTTGGCTAGCCCAAGGCAAGACGTCTGTTGCACTGTCTCGTTCAAAAACATGATTTGTTGAGGGATAAGGCATGCTCTAAACAAAGATTCTGTTCCCTGAACTTGCTATTCTCTAGTACCCCAGACTGATTTTAAGTCTATGGTGTCTTTCCATAAGTCGAAACCTTGTTCAGACAACTGGGCAATAATGGAAGCAGAGTAGATCTGTTTGGTATTTGTTAACATACTTTTCTGTGCTGATGTTGGTGCAACCTTATAATAATATGATGCTGGGTCAGACATATTAAACCCTGAAAAATATGGAAACTTTTGTGTAAATGTTTTTGAACTGCCTTTCGGCGGTGTTGGACAATGTTCCCACTGGTGGTAAGTGAACACATTTCTAGGATTAGCAGATTTATGCTGAAAGTGATGACTGACCATAGTGTTGATAACAATACATTGTTTCGAAATCTGATGTGCTTTCCAATGTTTCACTATTAGAAAATGCAGCAGATTTTTCCAAATCAGACAACATGTTATTTACAGTTTCAAAATCCCAATCATCGGAAAATGTACTTGAGGTAATGATATCACTCAACGATATTTTAAATAAATGAGGAATTCTTAAAAGTTCGGTCGGACCAAATATATCGAAATCAACCTTGTCCCAAACTATACCATCAGGTATAGGAACTGCTGTAATGTTCACTGATGACAAGTCTCTTTGTTCTCGATGAGATGATTGGTGTGGTTTTAAAATTAAGTTCACCTTTTGGGCTGCAGAGCTTTGTCGAAGGTATTTTCCATTAACAAGCATGCTAAAAACTATTACTAAGCCTAACCAGAAAAGAAAGAAAAGTATCCCGGTGATTACCCATAGTTCTACCCAAGGTGACACCAGGTAAGTCTTTTTAAGAAAGTTCAGAAAGTCTTTAACTTGCTGCTTGTCGCGATTTTTGGGCTGGCATTGTTTCTGGTTCACTTGGATCCAAAGAAAACGTATCAAAGTTTATGAAGTAGCCAGAAGCAGTTTGATCAATTGTTGGTATTGCATCAGGATTTGTAGAAATCGTAGTTTGCTCTTGTTGAGGCATGTTGATGTAGACATCTGTATTTGGTCGAATTGAAATTTGTCTTTCATTTTGGTTCTGAATTTGAACTTCAGGTTCAAGGTGAACGAGTTCCATAGCATTATTGCATAGTCCATCATTCCGTGCAGGAGACTCTTCGAACGTGATGAGTCTTTGCAGTTTGAACTTCTTGAATTGTAGCTAGAGGAGGGCGTCTGCTACTTTGGGGTCCACGTGGCCTACTACTCAGTATCGGCCACATAGGGTGGTTTGATTAGGTCTATTGAGACAAATCTTTTCTCCTTTTTTCCGGCAAGAGGCGGTAGAAGTACAGCTCTTGTTCCTTCAACTGCTAGGACCTGTACAGGCTTTCTGTATGATGGCCCAAATTCTTTCTTGTCCGCTATTTTCTCTCTGACCAGATCCCCGACTTTTGGGATCCAGACAGGTCTTGCCGTGACTGATTTGACTTCCCCAGTGGCAGTCTGCTTCATATGGACATTACTTTGTTGTGTCCTGGACTCATTTAGATCCTGTAAAACAGCCAAACGATCATGGATGTCAAAAGGCTTTTCATCCGCCACTGCGCCTTCACAATCAAGATCAGGTACCCACATTCTTGTCCCAAATAGGACCTCATATGGAGTGACCCTCCCTAGAGAACTTCTTGGCATATTATTCAATGCTCGCTGCACTCCATACAGATGTTTCACCCAACTCTCACCCGTGCCTAATACTCTAGCTGTTAAAGACTGCTTTTAGTCTCGGTTTTTCCTCTCCACGACCGAATTTCCCTCGGGATGGTATGGAGAGGAGTATCGCAATGCTACACCCAATCCTCGCATGGCCTCCTTGTAAGCCCGAGAGCTAAACGCAGGGCCCTGGTCAGAATGTAATGTGCCAATTGCGTATGTCCCTATAAAGACTCGCAAATCTTTTATAACAGTTCGAGCGTCAGCCGAGAGTTGGGGCCACACCCATAGGAATCTTGAGCAGGAATCCACTGCAACCATGATATACCTGTAAGCCCCATCTCTTTGTAAGGGGCCGCAGTGGTCCAAGTAAACACACGCTAGTGGTTTGTCAGATATTAATAATGGTGTCTGTGCTGGACGTGTTACGGTGGAACCTTTCATCTGCTGGCAGATGTCGCATTTCAAGACATAGTCTTTAGTCTGCTTAGTTAACCCAGGTCACCAATAGCGTTGTTTCAGTAAAGAAACAGTCGCCGTAACTCCTGCATGGGCAGAGCCTATCCCTTCGTGTGCTGCTAGAATTAAACCTAACCTACGATCCATGTTTGGAAATACTCCATCCCCCACTCCAGGAATCTGAGCAAATGGAATGTTATTGGTATCTAACTTGTAGGAGTACTTGAGTGGAAACATTTTTGGTACCGCTCTGCTGTTTTTGGGACAAGCATTGATAGCTACCATAATCTCAAAGTCTATTCTTGCTTTAGAATGAGTGATTGCAGCTACGGAAGCCGTGCGTACAGCCCCCTTCGCGGCTTCATCAGCCAATGAATTCCCTTCAACGTGAACGCCATCACGCTGATGACTCAGTATATGTATTACGTGAGCTCTCGGTAGTTCGGTTTTCAACTCCACTACCTGTTCCCATACCGTTTTATGCTTAATTGTGCCACCTTTTGCATCTTTGAACCCGTTTTGAACCCAGTGTTGCAAATATTCATTATATGACTACACACATTAAAAAGAATCGCACACGATTTAGCGTGGGGAATTCTTGATCCGTATTCACCAGTGCCAGTATCAAGGCTTTCAACTCTGCCAGCTGTGCCGGGCAGTCTCCTAGAGATTGCGTTTTTGTGCAATTTGGGTGGAACTTTCCATCCCGCATGCGACCTCTAATGATTGCGCATGCCGTGCTATATTGTTGCTTACTTCCTATGGCCGGTTGAGCTGATCCGTCAGTGTAAATTATATATTCATACTGATCTAGAGGCATTATTTCATTTGGTAGAGGATATTCTTGTTCGTATTACAGAAATGCTTGTGTCTTTATGCTTGTGTCTTAAAATTTGGGTCGTACCTGTATTCTACATCTGTTGCAGTGAGAGAATTTGCCCATTGTATCCATCTTGGATGTAAGGCTTTAGCGTTAGGAATGCTTGCCTTTGTCGCAGCCTCTAAGGCTGGAACCGGAGTCACTACTATTATTCGTTTACCCTGAGCCAGTGCTCTTTATCTCACTGCAGCAGTCTGTGCTGCTGTTAGAATCTTTTCTGTGGATGTGAAGCGCATCTCAGCATTTGTGTAAAAATGTGATTTATATGCAATTGGTACTGTTTCACCTTCATTATATGTTAGATAGGTGTACCCAGATTGACCCGCAACTATACGGATCACCAGGTTACGTACGTTTACGTGTGTCTGTAAGTGTTTTGAAGCTATCAAGTCAGCTTGTAAGGAACGAAGTGTATCTGTGTGTTTCTGTGTCCATTGTTTTACTGAAAAATCAGGTTTTATTAAATCGTAGAAAGGTTTTACTCTTTCTGCGTAATCTAAAATGTATGTTCTACCAAAGTTCAGAAATCCCAGGATTGATTGTAAGGTTTTCAATGATTTTGGAGGTTGGAGCAGCGTACATTTTCCAAAAAATTGGCTGCCAGGCTTTTTCCTTCACTTGAAAGCTCATATCCTAAAAACAGGACACTGAGGTGGGCAATTTTTGATTTTTAAAGTTGAATTTGTAGCCCTCAGATGCAAATCCCAAAATTATGGTATTCACTCTGTTCAAGCGCTCCTCTAGGTCATCGTCCATTAGATAAATATCATCCACATAGGACAATGCCTCTTCATCCAAATTTTGAAGTATCTCAGTTACTCTGGCGAAACACCCGGGCTGTTCTTTATACCCCTGGGGAGTCGACAAAATTGACCCTGGGACCCTAGTGCTGAGAATGCTGTTAGATACCTGCTTTCAGGTAGCTATATTTTGGCAGAAAAATCCATTTGAGATATCAAGTGTCGTTTTATATTTCTTCCGCACAATGTTATTCATTAATGCGGCACTGTGTGCATTTTGGACAGCAAATGTCTTAGTGCAAGTGTTTAAATGTCTATAATCTAAAACTAAACAATATGAATTGTCAGGTTTCATAACCGGAAACAAAGGATTATTCATCGATGAGGTGCAATTTTCGATCACACCTTGGTATTCAAGTTGATCTAAGATCTCCCTGACCTGTTTTTTAGCTTCTTGCTTTATTGGATGCTGCCTCTGTGCAGTTGGAGTATTTTTTAAAGGAATTATGTGGTGGGTTGAATCTTCATCCCATCCAACATGGTTTTTGTATAATGCAGGCGCTTGGGCTACCGCCCACTCCTGCGCATGATGTGTGTTGTAGGTGCATGGGAATATGGTCTGAGAATGCTGGTAAAATTACCATTTCTCCTTTAGGGCAATCCATGACCAATGCTGGTGGCCAATCTTGTTCAGCTAACAAAATGTCATAGCCAGATGACAAGATTCTCCCAAAAGAGACCTTTAACTGTCCTACATTTGTCCCCCTCCATTTGGAGTGTTATTTCATATAACTTATGTGGGACACTTACCCTAGTATCGGGTGTCTCTACCGTGATATAATCATTCAAGTCCGCTGTCACCAGAAATTCCATCAGGTTCTGGTGAGCTATTGTTACTTCTGCCGCACTGTCTAGCATCGTCAGAGCCCATTCCCCGTTCAGTAGTCGAGTCCTCAGAATTCTGGGCATGTCTGATCTTTAGACCTGCAACCTTCTTCTTTTTGAACTGTGGCTTTTGCTTTGGTTTCACTTCTTTTTTAGAAGTGTAATCTTGAGCGTGCTGCTTGTCTCTGGACTTAGTTCGCTCTTCTTGTCTGTCTGACCGTCCTTCCCTCTCGGAGTTTTTCGATGAACCCTGAAAGGAACGAGAGGAATGTGTATCAGTATCCTGATACCTGTCAGGTTTCCTAATATTATCTCTAATCCTAAGGTTATACCTCTTTTCGGAGGGCTCCTGTGGAGGAGATCTACCTCTGAATTGAGATCTGTTTCCTTTAAAGTTTTATTTTTTATTGTCCCACTTCTTCTTTGTTGAAGCAGGTATCTGCTTGGAAGTGTCCTTTTCAGGACTGCCCATCAATTGTGGTTTTAATGCTTTCCCACCCAAACTGTCTCTGCCTAATTCTGCATATGCTGTTTCAATTATTTTCAGTAGTTCATGTTCTTGTTCTAAAGGACTGAACTCCCTTAGGCGTTGGCGGATAGCCACTGAAGCTGCTTCCCCTTTAATGTTAGCTAATATTATGGCTGATACCTGGGCATAGTTACCTAGTAACTTCATCCCTAAGTTCAGAGCAGGCTCTGCTCTGTACTCGTTGTGTATTTGTCTCAATACGTCTGGTACTACTGCTAATGACGGGATACCATGAGTTCTGGTATAAATGACCGCAAAGACTGTACCCCAAGTGGTACAATCCTCTATTTGTGGTGCTATCCCCATGGGCAAGCAGATTGTTAGCATTCTGTGTTTTTCATATGGGGTAGTATTCGGGAATACTGCCTCTAGCTGTGTTATTTTCTGAGCTACCTAGAATGGCATTTGTTCACGTTTTGTGGGCATTTTACCCATCACCGCGTGTAATGTTTATGGTGTGATTTTAGTTGCTGTACTCTGAGCTTGAGTTCCATTTGTTGCAACTATTGCTGGTTGGACTGTAAGTGTCCTCATGACGAATTGCGTCAAGTTTCTGTAGATTTTTATTAATTCTTTGTGTTGTGTGAGTAAGTCTCCTGTTGGCATTGTTTCAATGTCAGGATGTGGTATGTAGGCCGCTAATATTGCCCATGTTGCCCCTTCTCTTCCGAGCGGGCCGAGTCTCACTCGTCTTCTTATATGGGGTAGGGCGCCTTTAAACCAGAATAAGTGTTCCTGGTATGTGAGCAGAACCTCAATGTCCTCAAACGGACAATATTCCGCTGGTGCATCTCCTTCTGTGTAGGAGTGAAATGTTTTTGTTCTTGCATTTGCTGCTGGGAATGTAACCCACGAATAAAATACCTCTGTTCTATATGATTCATGTGCCTCAATCACGAATAGCTACTATGCCACCCCTAGGCTGTTACAACCATGCTCAAGTAGTTTCAGGGTGACTGTATTTCTAAGATTTTCTGCAATCGTGAATTGCATCCGCATCTTCCTCTTCATCTGAGAGGTGCAAACTATGCACAACTCCCTCCGTGTTTTCCATGTTTCAGTCATTTTTTAGAGGAAGAAGTATTTCAAGGAAACTAAGATAAGTTGTTTTGCACAATTTTAAGAACACTGTGTCCTTCAAGCTTGATTAACCAACAGCCAATAAATAGGATTTTTTAGCCTACTCAGCTATGGTGAGTTTGTGCCCACCCACTCCAGACGTCTCTGGTGTTTTGTGAGTAGGGGTCTCTGAGAATAGCACGACTGAACTACTCAGATTCTACTGTTAAATAAGTACCCAACCAACGTTGGGTGCCTTGTCGTGTAGTTCCTATATTACCTATACAGGATCTGCGCATTTGGATAACATAAACTGTGGGATTAGTGGTGGACTGATTCCGTGCACCCCCACCGGATACGTTAGCCTGTCTGTACCAGCTATCTCACAGTGCCACTATAATCTCCTCTTACCAAGGAGAGAATAGATTCTGGCAACCTCAGAACATGACAACCCTGATCCCTCAGAATCGTGGAAACAATATACTACCTTTTGTTCAGTCACTCGTGCTCACTTGGTTTGTCTCAGAGAGATACACAGAATAAACAGGCTCGGCGTTTTCAATAAGTATTTATTGAACAATTGTTATTCTAGTGTAGAATAGATGAGCTGCAACAACCCTTAGACAGTAGCAGAGATATATGATTAGAAGTACTACGAAAGTAAAGGGATGGTAAAGTTCTACCATCTTGCAGAAATCATGAATATATAGAAGTACATAAAACACATGATAAAAAGTGCGTACTCCTACAATGCCTCCCTAACTAGATGTACCTAAATGTACCTAGCATCTGTGTAGGTGTTATGCCAAGAATCCCTCTAGGATCTAGTCAACCCCATTACCTGAGAATGAGAGGATATGGGACCCCGTCCTGGTCTCGAGTTGGACACCCCGCGAGGGATGTTAGACCACTGCGAGCTGGAGTGTCTGCATGCAGGAACCTCAGCGTCTCTGGTCAGTGTGTCAGCCGGGAAGTCCCGGTCTCCTCTATCTTTCTAAGCAAGATGTGATGTATATATACCCATAGGTCTCCCCAGGGGTCCTACCTTGCTGTGTTACTGTGTCGGCCTAAAGTATGACGTCGGGCCTGAACTTTATACAGAGATATTATACGGGAGATGTTAATCCTGCTGCGTTTCCAAGAAGCCTCATGCATAATGTATGAGATTCGAACTAGGGGGTAACCCGCGTTCTGAATGCAGTGTCGTATCTAGGTAAAAGGTCAGTCCCTAAGAACCGTTATGTATGTAATGTAGGGAAGAATATAGGTGAAAGGTTGCAATGTTACCTGCGCCTATATGGGGTACCTATATGGAATATAACAGCATCGCCCCACTGCTTTCAAGCAGTGCTATAAGCAAAAACATAAAATGATAATAACTTCCAGTTATTATCATTTAATGTTTCATTTGCGGGCGGGCGGGGCGGCTCTGCTAACAGAGCAGGGCAGGGGAGAAGTGGTTTGCCCACTCCTAAGTGCGCAATGACTGTTTGGTCGGCCCTCTGGGGCCGCCCAAACCAGCCATGCACACTTTCCCACTTCTCCATGCAGACTGAATTACAGCCTGCATGGAGAACATGCCCACCCCTCCAGCCCCTGGCTGAGTGCCGTGTCATGGTGCTTAGACCAATCACAACGCTGCATTGCAGCGTTGTGATTAGCTTAGTGGTGGGAGCCTAGCTGCCTGCTTCCTGTTCCTGAAGTCGGAGCAGGAGAGCAGGAGCAGAGACCCAGGACTCGGCGGCAGCAAAGTAAGTGATTTTTATTATTATTTTTTTTAATTGTTCTCCCTCTCGCAGTTGTGACCCCCCACGTGACCCCCCAACCCCACCTGCCCCCCCCACCCATGAGCCATGCTTGCCGCAACTGGCCAGGACACCATCAGAATGGAGACAAAGGAGTCAAAAACAGGAAAATCAACACAACTGGACCTCTCCATCTATGCACCCAGACTCTAGAATGACATTTGTATATCCATCAGGACAGCTCCAAGCCTGCTCCAATTCAGGAAAGAGCTGAAGGCATGCCTCTATAAAGGACACTACATACGATGCAAGAACACGCCTCTTCTACTCTCAGAATCTGGCAACTCTTCTGATTGCTCACCGACTGTATCTTTACCTATGACCCTGTACTGTGCTCCTCTGCCTTTTGGCTAGGTTTGTGCTATGCAGATTCCACTTACATACATACCACACACAGGACTCACAAACGGTTCTGCCTAAGGCAATATAGCAGTCAGAGCATGAGGGCCCAGCACAGCTACTGCCAGAGACACCAGCACAGCCAGTACCCATGGCCCCAATACAGCTAATGCCTGAGACTCCTGCACAGCCAGAGAACCTAGTATAGTCGGTACCTAAGGTCACAACGCGGCCAGAGACACCTGCACAGTCAGTGCCCAAGGCCACGGAAGTTAGTGGACCTAACAAAACCAATGTGTGATGCTCCCCCTGAGGCCCCAGCACAGTCTGTGAATGAGACACAGCACACCCAAAATCCCCAACAAAGCCCATGCCCAAATCTCTGCACAGTCAGTGCCTTTAAGACCCCCTGTAGTCCGCCCATCTAGCATCCTCCCCAGGTGCAGTATTGTTCTGTGTCCCAGCCAGCAGTGCAGTCACAATCCACTGACTGTTGATATCATTACAGTGGAGTATCAAGGCCTCTTTGTCCTGCCAGCCTCAACTATTCCACCTAGTGGTGTCATGGAGTGAATGTAGTGAACTGAGCAGGAGCCTCCCCAGATCGCATTATACGTGGCGACCACCATTTATGAGTGCAGAGACGGATTTAATACGCTGTGCTAATTCCAACTCTGGTGTGACGTGTGGGGTGGTGTATAGATAGGCAATGTAAAAGGTAGAAAAGAATGCAGTGGCAGCCAACATACTTGTGAGTTACTCATTATGGAAGCAAGCTAAGGTATGGAACAAGGCACTAGGTTCAGGGAATATCCCACACCCTGTGGCTTTTGTGATTCTGCCCAAGCCCAACATATCACCATGGCTTTCAGTGCATCAGACTAACACGGCTAGTAATTCTATTATGTAGGCCTAGCTACATGGACAGCCGAATGCTTCACATAGAACAATATACTGTACATGTGCGGCATTTTCAGGAAGTTAGCTCTGTCTCTATTTATGTGACCAGTGCAGTGGCCCACAACGACACTACTCAGACACTAAAGATTGTTTTTCATTAGACACATATGCCTCGACTCAGTGTGCGCCATTACAGGCCAGAGACATCTAGTACTTTCCCAAGAAACATGTTGCGAAGTCCCCGCATTGCCACCCTCTTGGCCTGCGTGCCTTTGCCTCTCACGCTGCTCGTTAGCCACAGTGCTACCTACTTCCTGTGCGTCAGCCACAGTGCTCCCTGCTGTAGACAAGCCAGGTGAGCTCCCTGCCTCTGCGCCTGCGCCTGCTGCGATGCCTTCGAGGTGACGCAGGTGGTCGCGTGCTGGCGCCGCCGCAGTGCAGTTTGGAATGGAGGACAGCTTTGTGACATGTGCACGTGCTCTCGTGTTTAGTCCAGTGCCCTCTATCCTTATCGCATTGATAGTCAAGTCGCCTTCAGCTTTTCCAATATTCATCTGCCATTTTATTTTGCATATTATTTTTCAGGCTATCATAGCTTCGGCCTCATTTTTTGAGTTTGGTCTAGGAAGTCCCTGAAACGTGCGTAAGGGCTCTTCTATTGTAGAGTAAAGAGTACTTTATTGTATAAATAACATAATTTATTTACAGCCTTGACTTGTGTACTCCGTATGGGGGGGGTCCTCTCCGTGACAGGGCTCTCAGGCCTTTGCTTCCCTGTAAATATTTATAGCCCTCGCGGTCACAAAAACTGCTGTTTCATCCCTCAGACGTTGAGGACGAGAGCGCGGGCCCCCGCTGCTTCTCCGGCCCCCCTCGCCTGCAGAAAGGGACGTGACTGGCTGGAGGTGGTTAGCGCTGTGTGAGATAAGCTTGCTTGCAATGCCTGGGCTCAGCCGTGCCTTCTTCCTCTCTCCTCCTCGCAGGTCTTCGTTCGTCACTGGAAGCGGGCCCGAGGTCGTGCAAGGGAAGGACTCTGCCACCCGCACAGCAACATGGAGCCCGGCAGCCCCCTGCAGAGCCCCCCTCTGGAAGTGGGCGGAGCCGTCATCACCGTGACCTTGGTGGCCATCGCCCTGGTGCTCCTCTACTGGTGAGTGGAGCAGGCAAACATTTATTGTTCACAAGTGCAGTTTTTTCAAACCCTGGAATGTATTGTGTGCACAACCTGTTTACTCGATTGCACTTTGTCATGCACTTGCATCTCTCCAGGCAGGGCCTGTTCTCAGGCAGTGGACATCTAGGCAACTACAGCAGAGAAACCATGAGATTTAGCCCCTACTCCCAACCCTTCCCCTCTCCCAGGTGTAAGGTGTGGTTTAAGTGGTGTCTGTCTACTGGCAGCCATATTGCCTTGTGCATGTTGGAACCAGCTGTGTCCTTTGACAAGGCGACTAGACAAACTGACTGTCATAGCTGCCAAGTTATCCAGGTCCATGTGTGACTAGCTAGTCCAGTCCTGTTTTTTCCTAAGAATTCTAGGTATTGTAGTCTTATTAATCCCCATATACAACCAGGACTACAAGTCCCACAATTCTAAGGGAAAAAAACTGGACAAACAAGTCACGCGTGGACCTGCAAAACTTGACAGCTATGGACTGTGCATGTGATGTATTTAGACTTTACTGAAGCTTTTCATACCACTTTACACAGTCGATTTGTGAACAATTGGTACAACTGGACTGCAGTACCAATTTAACTTTGGTCCTCTTAGGCAAGTGTCTTATTTTATATTAATTCCTGATGCAGACAAATTTCCTTAAGTAATTTTCTGAAATCCAAATTTAGATGAGACCAAGATTCTGCTCGTGAGGATTGATGATGGGAACGGACGCCCTCTCACATCTATTCTATCAATCCAAGTCAACTTAGTGGTCTCTCTCAAAATCTTCTTTCTTCCTTTTTATTTCCCTTAACCTCAATCGAACCATAGTAAGAGCCTTTGTATCATCTACACTCAACTATTTTGTTGCCATTTGTCTGGTTCTCAGTTGCCACTCTGAGCGACACAATTTAACGACTGCAAAACCTTGCTGTGTGACTTGTCTGTGCCCTTAACATGTGTGATTAAGAATCATCCAGGGCTTGTAGATCCCTTCAATGACTCCAAGTAGTCAAGAACATCAAATTCGAAATTCGCTACCAGACATATTGGTGCGTCCAAGAGTCCTGCCTCTTCGTTCTTGAAGGAAGTGCCAGAGTGCTGAATCCCTCGCTTTCACCCTACTTAGCCTCTAAAACCTACTACTCCAACCAGTACCACAGCTTAGATGCTTCTGGTTTCACAGGCATTGACTCTCAGTCCTCAAAAACTCTGAAACTCGGAGACATCACAACTTTAGCAAAACAGTGTAAACCTTCTGGGATTGTTAGATGGAGCGTCCCTGTTTTCCCCTCGTCCCGTTTCCACCGGAATGATGTTGTCTTGTGTAAGTGTGCTTCATACTTCTTTGCTCAGTCATGCATTCATTCATCCATACAGACTTTGCTTGAAAGCTGCATTGGTTAATTTGATTAAGAACTAGGCGATTGACTCCTGAGATTTTGGGTAAGTGGAGTCCATTCTGAGGAAAGGGAGATAAGAAATGTGTGTCAAGTTTAGTGGTCCACAAATTGGTTCTCGCTCTGGTGCCCTTCTGAGCACTCATCAGTCTCATTGCTGGAAGATAAGGTCCATGTAGTGGCAGATGAGAAAAGGATCTGTCATACTGTTGAAATTTTAGAGGGAGTGGACTATTCAAGGCATGAGTAAGAAAAGCTGCAAGAGTGATTTAGGTTCGGTTCAACACAGTCCACTACAAAACTATACTTAGGTCTTAGAAATCCTAAGGAGCAACACATTATTTCAGATATGATTTTAAATGTCACCTAGAAGTAGAATTTTGGAGTAACTTGTCAGATTGTTTTTATTCACCTTAATGGTTGATTTCTTGAAAAGGTTGAGGTTGCTGATCCTTTTTGAGGTGTTGTGGTAGAAAGTTTCATTTCTTAGAGCCCAGGTACATAATGCATTTTCCATCCTTCCGTCTTTTTGCAGTTTATAAGTACCATGGCTTTACCATGGATGGCATGACATAGATGTCTAGATTTTGGAGCAAAGATAAAATGAGGCATGGAGGGAGAGACTGGCATATGGCTAAGTGCACGGTAAAGATAATTTGGAATAACTGATGCTAAATTATTGGACAACAACCCCACTAAATGTTTAACTAGGCAATGAATAAATATGAAATGTATGCTCTGAAATTAATGTTAAACTGCTTCTCTTAAATAAAAAAACTACAAGGAACCATAGTCTGATACAACATGGCCTAAGCGACACATTCGCCCCAGCGTAGCCCACAGAAGCATGCAGAGCTATAGCACATATGATATGCCGCTAAGTTACAGTGAAGGATTATTATTTATTATTATTATTATTATTATTAAAACAATTTGTAAAGCGCACGGCTATTCGACAGAGTGTCCCGACGCTGGCAAAAGGAGAACAGGCTGCTGGAACGGGGCTAGTCATTAAAAAGATGGGTTTTGAGTTTCTTCTTAAACAGTCCAAGACTGTCTATCAGCCTCAGGGACGGCGGAAGACTGTTCCACACACGGGGACCCAAATAAGCGAAGGATCTCCCACCCATCCGGAGACGGTTACATCGAGGGACCTTTGCCATATGAGTTAAAGAAGAGCGAAGGGTGCGGGCCGGGACGTAAGGACTAATTCTCTCCTTAAGATAGGCAGGACCCGACCCGTTCAAGGATTTATGCATCGGGACCATGGCTTTAAACGTCACCCTCTGTTTCATGGGAAGCCAATGGAGGGCCTTTAAGTGCAGAGTCATGTGAGATCTTGAGGGGAGAGAAAGCAGAAGTCTGGCTGCAGCATTCTGCACTACCTGGAGTCTGTTAAAAAGGTAGTCTGGAAAGCCAAGGTACAGTGCATTTCTGTAGTCCAGCCTAGATGTAATTAGATACCAAAGGGGATGATGGACGGAGCGTTAGAGCAAATCAAACACTCACCCCCAGTCAACTGATCTGGGTTTAATCCATCATCATTCTTTAGCTCACTCCACCACCCCCAGTTCAGACATGGCCATATGCAAATCAGTCTGATCCTGTGCCTCATGGGAACAGTCCAGCCCGAACTGCCAAGCCATGTCTTCCTGGACCGGAAACAAGCATCCTGGGACCGGTCTCGGGTTCATAACCCTCATCAGCCAGGCTATCTTGAATCCAGTGGCAAAGTGAGCAAGGGACCCACGTCTGGGCATACCCTGCCAACTTAGGGCGAACAAAGCGATACCAAAGGGGATGATGGACGGAGCGTTAGAGCAAATCAAACACTCACCCCCAGTCAACTGATCTGGGTTTAATCCATCATCATTCTTTAGCTCACTCCACCACCCCAGTTCAGACATGGCCATATGCAAATCAGTCTGACCCTGTGCCTCATGGGAACAGTCCAGCCCGAACTGCCAAGCCATGTCTTCCCTGGACCGGAAACAAGCATCCTGGGACCGGTTTCGGGTTCATAACCCTCATCAGCCAGGCTATCTTGAATCCAGTGGCAAAGTGAGCAAGGGACCCACGTCTGGGCATACCCTGCCAACTTAGGGCGAACAAAGCGATACCAAAGGGGATGATGGACGGAGCGTTAGTGCAAATCAAACACTCACCCCCAGTCAACTGATCTGGGTTTAATCCATCATCATTCTTTAGCTCACTCCACCACCCCAGTTCAGACATGGCCATATGCAAATCAGTCTGACCCTGTGCCTCATGGGAACAGTCCAGCCCGAACTGCCAAGCCATGTCTTCCCTGGACCGGAAACAAGCATCCTGGGACCGGTTTCGGGTTCATAACCCTCATCAGCCAGGCCATCTTGAATCCAGTGGCAAAGTGAGCAAGGGACCCACGTCTGGGCATACCCTGCCAACTTAGGGCGAACAAAGCGATACCAAAGGGGATGATGGACGGAGCGTTAGAGCAAATCAAACACTCACCCCCAGTCAACTGATCTGGGTTTAATCCATCATCATTCTTTAGCTCACTCCACCACCCCAGTTCAGACATGGCCATATGCAAATCAGTCTGACCCTGTGCCTCATGGGAACAGTCCAGCCCGAACTGCCAAGCCATGTCTTCCCTGGACCGGAAACAAGCATCCTGGGACCGGTTTCGGGTTCATAACCCTCATCAGCCAGGCTATCTTGAATCCAGTGGCAAAGTGAGCAAGGGACCCACGTCTGGGCATACCCTGCCAACTTAGGGCGAACAAAGCGATACCAAAGGGGATGATGGACTGTTCCCATGAGGCACAGGGTCAGACTGATTTGCATGTGGCCATGTCTGAACTGGGGTGGTGGAGTGAGCTAAAGAATGATGATGGATTAAACCCAGATCAGTTGACTGGGGGTGAGTGTTTGATTGGCTCAAACGTTCCGTCCATCATCCCCTTTTGTATCGCTTAGATGCAATTAGAGCCTGTACCACCTTTCTGCCTGCTGCCTCGGAGAGGAGAGGAAGGAATTCTTTCAGCGTGCGAAGCACGCCGAAGCATGCCCCCGTCAAGGCTTGGATTTGCGGGAGGAAGGATAAAGAGCTGTCGATTTTAATTCCTAAGTTCTTAACACAGTTTTTAGGAGATCCTGGATGTTGACAATTGCTAGGCCAACAGTCTACCACAGAGTTGTGAGGGACAGCTCCAAAGGTCACAATTTCCGTTTTCTCGGGTTTGCATCTAAGGTGGTGCAACTCCAGCCACTGGAAGACACCGGAGAGACAGTTGGCTATCGCTTTCTCATCTAAATCATTGTCTTTATCACATGAGGACAACAACTGAGTGTCGTCTGCGTATGAGATGACTTTAGCGCCGAGGGACTCTGCCAACGTTGCAAGAGGGGTCAAGTACACGTTGAACAACGTGGGGCTAAGAGCCGATCCCTGTGGCACTCCCACCCCCAGAGGCCTGGCCTGAGCTGTAAACGGAGGCAGCCAGACTTCTATGGACCGTTCGTCCAGAAAAGATGCCAGCCAATTGTAGGCCTGATGTCTAATTCCTATTTCATGTAGTCGTTCCAGCAGCTTGTGGTGAGGTACCGTGTCAAAAGCTGCTGTAAGGTCGAGCAATATCAGCATTGCTTTTCCTCCCCTGTCAAGGGCACTACGAATGTGCTCCGTCACCTCCAAAAGTGCTGTCTCCGTGCTAAATTGAGGGCGGAAACCAGACTGCGTGGCATGAAGGATACCGTTGGCCTCCAGGTATCTGGACAGTTGGCAGTTCACTTCCTTCTCCAAAATTTTGGAGAAGGCCGGGAGCAGCGAAATAGGCCTATAGTTTGTAACAAGTTTAGGGTCTGCCGTATGTTTTTTAGCAGTGGCAGGACTTTCGCTTTTATCCACATACAAGACACCGTCCCCGACGCCAAAGAGGAGTTGAAAATATGGTTTATTACAGGGTTAATCGTTGGTGCCACCATATTTAAAACCGAGACAGAGCAGGGATTAAGCGGGGAACCAGATTTGAGACTTTTTAATGATGCTAGGGACTGAGTCAAAGGGATAGGGGAAAGGCGTCCAAGGTGGCATACGTGCATGGTGAGGGGACTACTTTCAGACCCAGATTCTGTGCCATGGGAGCAGAGGTCCCAAAACTTTTTTTAAGTGACATGATCTTATCATGAAAGAATAAATCAAGCTCTTTGCACCACTCCATAGAGGGGGGGCAGGCTCTCGAGGTGACCACCGGACGCATGAAGGAGTCGACTATTTTAAAAATAGCCTTTGCTTTATTATCTGCTTCCATAACTCTAGTATCAAAGAAACTTTTTTTAGCCAGATGCAGTTTCATTTGATATAGCTTTAAGACAGCTTTATAAGCAACTTTATCATCATTGGAGTATCCTCGTCTCCATATTCTTTCCAGTTTCTTACACTGGCCCTTACAAAGACTCAGCTCCGTATGATACCAAGGAGCCGTTGGGCAAGCTCTTGATTGAGAGGACTTTTTTATGGGTGCTTGTGCATTCACCGTCTCGCCAATCCAATTATTCAGTCGGATGGTATCGCAATCTACGTTCCCTGTCATAGCTGGGGCAGAGGACAATAAGGCTTGATTAATAGCCTCTGGTTGTAATTTGTGATAGGCCCGATACGTGGCCGGGCCATTACTACTCTTTATGGGCAGCTTACTGCACCTCTGAGCCCACGCAAAGGTGATCAGGTAGTGATCTGTCCAGGGGAGAGGGGTGGACACAGTGGTAACAGAATTCAGATTGGAGAAAACCTGATCAAGAGTATGACCAGCCAGATGGGTGGGTCCGGAAACCTCCTGTTTCAGTCCCAGCGGGCTCATAATCTCCTGTAAGGCTACGGTTCCTGACCCTGTAACGTTGTCTAAATGAATGTTAAAATCTCCCAGTACCATGAAGTTAGTATATCTCATTGCCCATGATGCCAGTGTATTTTCCAACGAGCGGAGGCACTTGCTAGCCGGACCAGGGGGTCGGTATACCAGCACCCCTGCTAGCGACTGATTTGGTGAGAGGGTGAGGCAGAAACCTAAGGCTTCAATCTCCAGGAGGTCTGCTAGTTCAAAACAGGCACAGTCGTACTCTTTGGAGTAGTATAGATGGGATAGCACTCACATATCATTAAATAAATCCCTTTTCCCTCAGTACAAGTCCAATACATCAATTGTTCCTTTCAATTGTGATCCATATTGAACAGGAAAGAATATGCACCACACAAGTTACAAAGACCTTCTTCATTAAAATTCAGCCTTCAGACAATGCGCTTCATTCATACTGAACTTTCTCAAGGCTGGAAAAATCATATATGCACTTTTAAAAGCCAAATTACAATAATTGCAAATCTCACATTAGATACAATCCTTAACTGATTATGGACCACCATAAACCTCCACACAACAATTTTTATGTTATGTTATGTTATTGACATTTCTAGAGCGCGACTGTTACCTGGAGGTGTCCTGGCGCTAAATGAAGTCTTACAGAGGCCTAAAACAGGAGGAGTGATGTTAAAGATTAAACAGTAAAAAGCCAGGTTTTCAAGGCCTTCCCAAAGGCAAGTAGATTTGTCATGCATCTAAGATGCAACGGGAGGCCATTCCATGCCTTGGCTGCACCGACCACAAAACTTCTGCCACCCCAGTTGGCTTTCTTTACAAAGGGCACCGACACCAATTTTGCTTCTGAGGAGCGCAGTGATCTTTTTGGTACATACCAATGGAATTGCAGTTTTAGGTAGTTGGGCCCAGTTCCTTGAAGGGCTTTATGGACCATGCACAGAGCTTTAAACTGAACACGTTTTTAACGGGCAACCAGTGAAGCCTCCTAATCTCAGCCGAGATTGAGGCGTGTTTTGGTATGCCGGTAAGCAATCTGGCAGCTGCATTCTGCAGAAGTTGGAGTTTGTTCATAAGCCCTTCCTGGATATTGATATAGAGACTATTGCAATAGTCTAGTCCTCTCATTTAAATAATTCTGTTATGATATTTAGTACAAACCACTGTCCTTTTATAAGCAAAACGGCAGAGGACTCTATTCATACAGTACATGTGATATGCATTCTTCTAGTGCAAATAGAAAACATAATTAATGACATCAGTCTTCCCACAAATTGCTTAAGTTTTGGCTTCATCAAAAAGTCAATCCTTATAAAATTCCTATAGCAATAGTTCTATTAGATAATACATACCCCAACTCATGTACAAATATTCTGTAAGCATCAAAATGAGTCAATTCTGTAGTCTGTGAGAATAAATCTACCATCTCATCACTGGCAATAAACTATAAATAAGATAATGTCAGTAAAATGTCTACAATTCTAATGAAATGATTTACATGGGCAATATGATATTCCCCATTTCATATGTAAGGTGATTTGAAAAATTAGTAACACGACTTGGGCCTTTAAAAGATTAAAATATGAAATAAGCTACAGTGAAAGGGGGGTGTCACAGAACAGACCAACACTCAACTGGCCTATTATCACAACTATAGAAAATGACCGGGCAAACCTGGGCCACAATTTGCTGATCACTTAATGCACATGGCAAATACCATGCACATCTGCAATTGACCCCATAGATGTCATCCTATATAATAGACTTCAGATAATGCTAGTAGCATGCCTCAAATGGACTCCCCACTACAATAGGGCCATATAATCAAATGCTCCATCAATACACACCTATATCCAGAATTCATCCCAAAACCACATCCAGTGTTTCCTCTCTCCATTGCATCGTCATGCACTGAACAAGCCACATTCCAAAAACTTCCTGCGCATATACCCTAAGTCAATATATTCTAAAAGTAATAATGTCACATGTTTAGTCTTCCCTTTTGTCTCGCACACCCTCGTCCCATGACTAAAAAAATCAAGGTGACACAACTTCACCAACATGTGGGAGAGGATGTAGCCTTACGGCTAGAGCGGTCGACCTCGGACCTGGGGGAACCGGGTTCGAGTCTCGCCAACGACGCTCAACATCCTGTGATTCTGGGCAAATCACTTAATCTCCCTGTGCCTAACAAAAATGAATGTGTTCATCTGTAACGAAACTGGTGCTCATGTAAAGCGCTCCGATACCCGATGTCTCGGGGCTAGTTTGCGCTATATAAAACTCTAAAAAACAAAAAAACATGCATATCAATCGGGGTACCCAAATCTTGGGCACAAAACGTTCCCCTTAAACACATGTGGTGTGGTATATATATTGCGCCATGTAAGACTCAGTTTGCAAGCAAGTTATAACTTGGTCCCCGGTGCCTCTCCTCCCTTCCTCCCGTGTCTCTCAACAGTATGTCTCAAGTGCCTTCCCTCCTTTGTGTCTCTAAGCTGGATGGGCAGGTAGCCCTAAAATTCTGGGAAGCTATTCTTTACCACCTGGGCACCGTCTCCAAATCTCATCTCTAGGAGTGTAGGATATCACTGCGAGGGAGTGATGTGCCTCACTTGAAAAGCCAAGCACCAGAGAGAGACCCATACAGGCCCTTAGCGGAGGAAGACCACAACATAATTCATTGACTATAAGCAGGCTACCTCATACCTGCAGTGCGGTAGGAGCTGATTCAAGCCGTACAAGTGTTTTGGTCCTTGGCACACGCAAGGATACCACGTCACATGAAGGTGCTGCATACAGACCCAATGGGCGACGCTTAGTACCAGGATCTAAATGGTGACAACCCACTGTACAAACCCCTGGAAGAACCAGCTATCTGGAGTGATGAAAGCATCCCTGGTTGCAAATAGATATAAGAAACATTTAAGGCAATGAAACCAAGGAAAACGAAATGTTCCAACTGCCACAGCTTATTTTATCTTGAACAGGAAACCAAACATACCAGTGTTTGTTGCGAAATAACACGATGCTGCACGTGCTATGGGCTATAAAGTCTCTGAAATGAAGTACCGCAAATACCATCTTTTCACTGTGTTATGGTGAAACCGAAAAGGATGCGTGAAGCCTGACAATCCAAACTCGAATTTGAATTGTTGTACCTTGTGACCACCATTAGAGCGCTGTGAAATATTCTGGAGGACATGGATCAGAAGGTGAGTCGGATTCAACTGAGGGCAGAAGAGTGGGAAGATCTTCCGTAAGAATAGAAGGGAAAGAAGTAAATTGAGGAGGGGGTGCGGGATTGGAGCAAGGCTGGGATTGCTTGGGGGTTGTCAAAAGAGATTGGCAGATTTTGTCAATCTTGTCAGAAAAATATTCAGATAGATTGTTGCACAAACTTTGGGAAGAAGTTAACATAGCCTGAAGACAACCAGGAGCCTGGATGGACTGTAACACTTCAAACAATTCTTTAGACGGGTTGCAAACATTCAAATGCTGGCAAAGATATAGGCAGCATTGTCTTCTAATACCAGTCTTGTGTAAAGTTTGTTTTGCTGGTTCAGTGCAGTCAAATCTCCAGAGATGTTCACATTTTGTTACAGTGGGGTTTAAACATTTTTAATGTAGTAGTGTACCAAGAGGCAGAAGGAGTATGATGGTAAGGATGAGGGATTTTAGTAGGAAGAACTACATCAATGGCTGAGGAGAATTATTCCGTAAAGTGATGGGCCATAGAATCCAACGAAGGCGAGGCATGGGATGAAGAAGAAGTTTATTTTCAAAACCTTGAAGGTTAAGATGACTCCAATGACAATGAAGTTTGGGGTCAGGGATGAGGGGTGCAAAGATGTTAAATTTGTAAAAACCGGGGTGGGGGAATATGAGAAAAAGGAATAAGGTAGTGCTCAATCCAAGAGAGGTGAATGGAGGATGAAACCCAATTAAAGAAGCAGGGGAAAAGATTTGATAAAAAAGTGTCTCTTGCTATAGGGTTGGCCCTAGAGACTAGTTGCTCAAGATGTATATCCTGAAGAGTGGCAATAAAATTACTGAAAATGTTATTGTTGGGTGTTTTGGCCCACAGATTGAAGTCTCCGAGTGAGAGCACCTGGGAGTGGCTGATCCTCTGTGGGGTTAGAAAATTTGCATTTGTAAAGTTGCTGCAATGAGATGGGGTCTATAGCAGAGGTTTCCACAAATATTAAGTGTTTTAGGGACCTTAGGCAAAAAGATATGAAACACAGTATAGTTGTAAGGGAAGCCAAAAAGAAGTTGGGTCCAGGCGTGTCTGAAGTCCAGTCTTCGGTGCTGAATAGAATAGCCAGCTTATACCTAGTTAATAGATCCAAAATGTTGTTTTGTAGCATACACGTGTTGACCAATGCACAGGTCATGGAATGGGGGCCAGAGGAGGTAGTCCATTTCTACTTTGGAGTTGGAGTAGTCGTGTTAAGGACGGAGCCACTGAGACTCAGAGTGCATGTAGGAAGATTGAGCCTTGAAATACTAGATGCAAATGGGTGAGGAATAATAGATGAATTGAGAGATATAGGCATGCTCCTGGAATAAAGGATGCATGGATTACCTGGGATGTCAGTTTTGGGTCCTATTTCCTAAGGAGCAGCACGCCTGAGGCTGGCCCTGCAGACATGGTGCTGACGAGTGCAGACAGGCTTGCCTTAGGCGCACCTACGGAGTGCCAGCAGCATGGCCTTTTAACTTTCACCAATATTATTCTACAGTTCTTTGATTCCACACAAATATATATCTATTCCCATACTATTTACTTGTAATACTACACATTACAATACAACATTCCTTTAAAGCAGACCTGTCGGCATTGCCAATGCTTGTTTTAGTTTTTTTCCCTGAAATGTTAGGAGGTTCTCTTCCATTTTCTGCCACATGGGGGTAGAGTTCCTTAACTAGGCTCGTTGTGTGCTGGTTGGTCTGATACCAATTATTTCATGACGAGAAAGAGGGAACCTTTTGTGGACATTTTTGGTGTTGTAATTGAAGCTTAATTTTAGCAACCTTTTGATGCTGCTGTGGGGGGATTTGGCATCTCCTAACTGATGGAGCTAATTTGCCTCCCTAGAATTGCCTTGCAGTTGCAATGACCCTGCACATAGGCTGGCTGTCTGCCTTCCCGACGAAGGCCTGAAGGTGTTCAGATACCGCTGCACTTCAAAAACTGCAGGGGACCGGGTACAGCCTTGCTACATGGTGGAAGCCACGCTGTCAGTTTCTTGGTGGTAAATGGTGCATGAGATAGTGGCAATGAGCGAGTCAGAGGTACATCATTCCCATTTACTTAGTCTGCATTTGGGCTGATGACACATTTGTGAACAGTCCGACCTTTCCCCCCTCATTCCATTCCTAAACTGTCCCCACTGAGAATCGAATAAGCAGGTGGAAATGTTAAATAAATAAAATGCCCCTCAGAGAGGCCCATACGGTGTATCTGAATGGCGGGGAGGTACATCTTGTGGAGAAATCGAACCTGCGATAAGTCTAGTTGGTAATTGGGGGAAAGCGCCTTGGCCACGATGCAGTGGTATCGCCGCTGCTCATCGGTGAGAGGGAGGCCAAGCTCTGCTTCCCAACTGAGATATGCCCTGGGAGTGCATATAGGTGATTTATCCTGCATGGTCATCTAAAGGCGCGTCATCAGCTTACGAGGAGATGGGTTGGTCAGCAGCATATCAAGCAATAGCGGCTGCTACTGGACAGGAATAGTGGGGCGGTGAGGAATGTTATAAAAAAAACTGACTTACCTTTAACGGTCGGCCGTTGCCTCTCCTCCATCCTCGTCCTCATCTGTCCTGGCCAGCGGCAGCACCCGGGCAGACAGGCTCCCCTGAGCCAATCACAACGCTGCAATGCAGCACTGTGACTGGTCTGAGCGCCGCGGTTTGGCGCTCAGACTCGAACAGGGAGCCTGTGCATGTTCCTGACCAGGCTGTGTAATGCAGCCTGGTAGGAACATGCAAAGTGCGCATGAACTGTTTGGTCGGCCCAAGAGGGCCGGCCAAACAGTTCATGCGCACTTAGAGAGTGCACAGCACTCCTCCCCTGCTCTGGCCAGCACTGCCCCGCCCCACACTGCACACAGGCAATAGGAAAAATAAAATGACAATAACAATACGTTATTGTCATTTTATTTTTCCTTTTTGCGCAGTGGGGCAACACTCCTCCGCCTTAGCGGAGAAGCCGCCACTGATATCAAGTGCATTGAAGGGGGGGTAGATTTGGGGAAAGTATCATGTAGAGCTCGGAGGGCCGCTCAGAATCTGTGATATTTGAAAACATCAAGTAGGGTGTGCTGTGGGAGTGCAAGTATGTGCTGTACTGAGAGAAATTGTTTATCAGGCTACAGGTCGCCCATTTTAAGAAGATGCAGCCGGTTTGAGCTGATGGCGCACCCCATCATTCGTCGCTGTTGAGAGCAGATGGTGGCCATTTAGGGGTATATTGGGTGAATACAGTCAGTTAATGCTGGCTCGGAGTCACAGTCTGTCCCATTCCCATGTCTTGCAGGCTGCAGTGTCAATTTCTGCTATTGGCCGGCAAATGGGTAGAAAAATTGCAGTGTGTAATGGACAGGGGGTGCGCCTTCTGAATTCAGTGGCGGCTCAATCAATCAATCAATCAGGGGTTTCTTAAAGCGCGACTACTCACCCGTAAGGGTCTCAAGGCGCTATGGGTGGGGGGGGGGGGGTTGCAGGTTCCATTCCATCAAGGAGGGGGTCTGTCGAAGAGCCAGGTTTTGAGGTTTCTTGTGAAGACGGGGAGCGATGTTGTCTATCTGAGGTGGAGCGGAAGGGCGTTCCATGCTTTGGCCGCGAGGAAGGAGAAGGAGCGGCCTCCCGATCTGGTCTTTCTGGTGCGGGGGACAACGGCGTAGGAGAGCTGGGCTGATCGTAGGGTCCTTTGGGGTGCGTGGAATTTCAGTTGGCTGTTCAGGTATGCTGGTCCGGTGCGTGGGTGAGCATCTTGAAGGTGATTCTCGCCTCGACGGGGAGCCAGTGGAGTGTGCGCAGGTGCTGGGAGATGTGGCAGTGTTTTGGCAGGTTGAGGACCAGTCTTGCGGCGGCGTTCTGGATGTTCTGTAGCTTGCGGGTGAGGTTTTTGTTTATTCCGGCGTAGAGTGCGTTGCCGTAGTCGAGTCTGCTGGTGACCAGGGCGTGAGTGACGGTCTTTCGGTGTTCGAGGGGGATCCATTTGAAGGTCTTACGAAGGAGGCGGAGGGTGTGGAAGCAGGAAGACGAGACAGAGTTGATCTGGCGGTCCATTTTGAGCTCGGAGTCCAGGATGATTCCCAGGTTGCGTGCGTGGTCTGTGGGGGTTGGCGGGTTTCCGAGGGCGGGGGGCCACCAGGTGTCGCTCCAGGCGTCGGGGTTTGGGCCCATGATGAGTACTTCTGTTTTGTTGCTGTTTAGTTGTAGACAGCTGTTTTTCATCCATTTGGCGACGGCTTCCATGCCTTCTCGAAAGTTGCGTCTGGCGGTGTTGGGCTCGTTGGATAGGGAGAGGATGAGCTGGGTGTCGTCTGCGTATGACACGATGTTGAGTCCGTAGGTTCTGACGATGGGGGCAAGTGGAGCCATGTAGACGTTGAAGAGCGTCGGGCTGAGGGAGGAGCCCTGGGGGACTCCGCAGGTGGTAGGTGTGGGGTCCGAGAGGAAAGGGGGAGTCTGACCCGCTGCGTCCTGCCGGAGAGGAAGGAGCGGATCCAGTCGAGGGCCTTGTCCTGGATTCCTGCGTCGTAGAGTCTGCGTATTAGGGTGCGGTGGGAGACTGTGTCGAACGCCGCTGATAGGTCGAGGAGGATGAGGGCTACTGTTTCTCCTTTGTCCAGTAGGGTGCGGATGTCATCTGTTGCGGCGAGGAGGGCGGTTTCCGTACTGAGGTTTTTTCTGAAGCCGGATTGGGAGGAGTCGAGGATGTTGTGTTCTTCAATGAATGTGGCGAGTTGGCTGTTGATGGCTTTCTCGATGACTTTCGCTGGGAACGGGAGCAGGGAGATGGGTCTGTAGTTTTTGAGGTCGGTGGGGTCCGCTGAGGGTTTCTTTAGGAGGGGGTTGACCTCGGCGTGTTTCCAGTCGTCGGGGAACGAGGCGGTCGCCAGGGAGCGGTTGATGGTGTGGCGGAGCATGGGTGCGATGGTGTCGGCGGCTCTGTTGAAGATGTGGTGGGGGCAGGGGTCCTTGGGGGCCCCTGAGTGGATTGACTTCATTGTCTTCAGTGTGTCTTCAGTGGTGAGGGCTGTCCAGTCGTCAATCGCTGGTTTCCGGGTGTCGGGGGTGTTTGGTGAGGGTTCAGTGTGTTGGTTGTCTTCGTCGAAGTTGTCGTAGATGCTCTTGATTTTGTGGTGGAAAAAGGTGCTGAGTTTGTCGCAGAGGTCTTGTGAGGGAGGGATGACGGTAGACTCGCTGGTGGGTTGGGCGAACTCCTTGATGATGCTGAAGAGTTCCTTGCTGTTGTGCGCGAGGGTGGAGATTCTGTCTTCAATCGCTTTTTTCCTCGTTTCTCTGATGAGTTGATGGTGGGCGTTGGTGGCGGCTCTGAAGTTGTTGTGGGCTTCTGTGGATTTGGTGTTCCTCCAGGCCTTTTCGAGGCGGCGGCATGTGCGTCTGGACTCTCGAAGTTCGGTGGTAAACCATTTGGCTTTCTTGGCACGGGTATTGTTATTTTTCTTGAGGGGGGCTATGGTGTTGGTGCTGTCCGAGATCCATCTATGCAGGGTTCGAGCTGCGGTGTTGGGGTCGTCGTTTTCCGCGATGGTTGGGGTGGAGTTGTTGAGTGAGGAGGTGAGCTGGTCGTCAGTGATTTTGGTCCAGTTTCTTCGTGGAAGCAGGTGCTGGTGTCTGTGGATGGTGGGTGTTCTGAAGGTGAAGTGGACGCAATGATGGTCGGTCCATGGGAGTTCAGTGGTGTGGCTGAAGGTGATGGAGTTTCCTGTAGTGAAGAGGGGGTCGAGGGTGTGTCCTGCTGAGTGCGTGGGCTCGGTCACGATCTGGCGGAGTCCAATGTTGTGGAGGTTGTCCAGGAGGGATGTGGTGTTGGGGTCCAGTTGGTTGTTGAGGTCTCCCAGCAGGGTGTAGTTGGTGGATGCGATGGCCTGCGGGGAGATAATGTCCGTGATGGAGTTGGCGAAGGGTCCGCGGGGTCCAGGGGGTCGGTAGATGAGGGTTCCTCGGAGGGTGGCGGTGGGGCTGGCCAGTATCTTGAAGTATGGCTGGTATGGAACAGGAGTGGTGGGGTGAAAAAAATATATATAACACCTCTGCACGGCCGCCATCTATCCTCTGCTTCTCTTCCTGACTCCAGGAAGCACACAGGCTCCCCAAAGCCAATCACGACACTGCTGTCACCAGCATGACAGCAGCGTCGTGATTGGTCTGAGAGGCCTGGTTCTGTGCTCAGATAGGGAGTGGGAGCCTGTGCATGTTCTCCACCTAGGCTGTGCAATACAGCCAGGTGGAGAACATGCTAAGTGCGTATGACTGTTTGGCCGTCCCAAGACGGCCAAACAAACTGTCGTGCAGGTAAGTGCACATATTTCCCCCCCCCTGCACTGACAGCCCAGCCCCGCCCTAACCTGGCTCAAACTGAAAAATAAAATAATAACATCGTGGTATTATCATTTTATTTTTTATTTTTTGCACTGCTGAAATGAAGTGGGGCGATTCTCCTCTGCCTTAGTGGAGTAGCTGCCGCTAGTTCGGATTCAATAGTGCATATCCAAAAGTGTGCAAATTACACATGCATGTAGTAGTAATAGAGTTCCATAACTGGAAGGCACAAGGCGCTCTGCTAAAAGGGGAGAGTTAGTGTGCCGGAATTGACCCTCGGCTGTCCACCTGCTCAGGCCAGCACTACGAGGTGCATGCACACTGCAGAGTCATTTAAAAAAAATGCATTGAGAGGGGCATGGGAATATTAATGAACAAGTGTAAGAATTTAGGGAGGACGTGCATGTTTAAAATTACAATTCTTCCTGCCATGGAGAGGGGCAAGCGGTTCCAGATTGGCAACTGCTCCTCGAGCCAGGTCATCAATGCACCATAATTAGCTCTCCAAATATCTTCAATATCTCAGCTAATCCAGATGCCCAAGTAGCGAACCAGCCCCTCGGCCCACCGCAGGGAGTATTCAGTCGTGATCAGTCATAGAGGTAAGTGGGAAAAGCACTCATTTAGACCAGTTAATGGGAATTCCAGAGTGGGCACCAAACCTTATAACTTCGCAGAACCCAGGGAAATATTAGTCCGTGGGTTGCAGACAAAAAATAAAAATTAATGTGTCCTCATGTAACGCAAATGGTGCTTGTGTAAAGCGCTCTGATACCAGATACCTTCGGGTCAAGTTTGCGCTATATAAAACTCAGTAAAAAAAAAAAAAATACAAGATGACATAATCCACATAGAGACTAGGATACTTCTGGCCCTCTTTGTCAGCGATGTTGTTGCAATTGGGCCGCCAATGGTTCAGTTGCGTTTGCGAAAAGGATAGGTGATAGGGGACACCCTTGGCTAGTGCCCCTAGCAATGGGGAAGGGGGCCGTTACTTTGCTGTTTAAATGCAGTCTGGTGCTCAGTAGTGATATAGGAGTTTAATCCAGCTGACAAATCATGGGCTAAGACCAAAGCGCTGCACCAACTGGAACAGATAGGGCCACTACAAGGAATAAAACGTCTTGTGGCGTCAAGGAGGACTGCCGCCGCCTTAAGCTGGGGTTGAAAGAGCACATGAGTGCAAACATCATGCATAGGTAATGGGATGTGCTGCACCCGGGAATGAACCCTGACTGGTCAGGGTGGACAATGTCCGGTAACAATGGCAGCAGCCTAATCGCAAGCAATTAGGAAGGATTTCATTATCCACATTTAACATCAACAGTGGATGATAAGTCACATTGATTAGGCGGCTTCCCTGGCTTCAAAATGGTCACAATTACTGCTTCGCACAATGTGGGTGGCAGGCTTCCCGCCTGGAGTGCCTCTTCATAAACTGCCACTAAATGGGGGGGCAAGGATCTACGCATATTCTTTATAGAAGGATGTAGTCCGAGCGTCCAACCCCGGAGCCTTTTCCCTGGGGATACTCCGTTTCGCTTGTATAATGTCCTCTACTGAGAAGGGGACATTAATGTACTGCCAATGGGAGTTTTCAAACCAAAGGAATAGGATAGAATTGAGGAAGTCGCCCAGTTGTTCGGGGTCAAGTGCTCCTGTTGAACTACAAAGTTTTGCATAGAAGGTTGTCATAATGTACTGGATGCATCTGAAAGAGACACGTTAGTGACAGATTCCTTACCTTAGAATATCCCCAGGCGTCAGGCTGGATCCGGAAAGTTTTTTGCGTAGCAGTACCCTTGCGCGTCGGTAGGCGGCGTCGTGCGGCTCCGCGTCCGTCGTCGGCGTCGTGATCGCCGGGATGACGTCGCGGGCAGTACTTAGGCGCCGCCCCTGCGCGCTGACGTCAGTTCTTCTTTTTCCGCGCCAGTAAGCGCAGATCCGGCTTCAGGGTCAGTGTGTGGGATTTCCTGGTCATCCACTAATTCCAGGGTCTATGGACAAGTTCAGCGAGCCTTTAGCCTGCCCTTTCCCCCTCACCATAGCTTTGTGCCACCGTTTCCTTGCCAAGATAATGTGTCTCACAAGCTGCCTCCTCATCATATTCACTAATCGTTTTACCTAATTGAGGCAAGAGTACTAGTGTCACCAGAAGAACAGAAGGCCAGCTCAAGCAAATGGATGTCTGTTTCAAGTCTGCAAGTGGAGCGCGGGTTACCTGCAACACGCAAGTCTGTTTAGCAATGCATGCACTTCGTGTTACCACCTTGAGCGCCGCCCACATAGTGGTGGCCGAGGTCACAGATTGAGCATTTTGAGAGAAGCACTCTACAATATCAGACCGGAGTTCATCACGGAATACTGCATCGCGGAGGGCATTCGTAGGGAGTCTGCAGGTGTGCATCTGATCTGGTGTAGAGGGGAGAGATTTCTGTGGGAGGATGGAGAATGATCGGAGAGTGTTCTGGGGAAGTGCTCAGTTGTGACGGTTCAGTGGTCTGTGTCTTTTGTGACCAGCCAGTAGTTGATTCTTAACCAAGCATTGTGTATAGTGCATATGCCTGTTCCCTCTTTGACTTGGGGGGAGGGGGTTAAGCCTTCCTATATCTACATTTCATAATCTCTCATGTGGAGATGAAGTTGAGCTGCCGCCCCCGGATGTGGGCATCTTGTGTCGCTTGGACGGTCAAGGTGTGGTTTAGCACTACATTAAAGTTGTTAACCCTTAGTTCAGATGCGTGCCCGACACGGTGGATCTGTTGCCATATTTCTACAAAGAGGTCGGGGCAGTGAACGTACACGAACACCAATGTGAATGGTTGGCCCTGTAGGGCACCGTGCAGGATAGCAGGATGCCCTGTTTGTCTAATATGGATGTAAGTGTGTGCCACTGGAGGCCTTTGTGGTTAAGAATAGTCACTTGGCGTGCATAGTTTAAGTATACAGTTGCATGCATTTCCACAGGCCAACTAGTTTGCCGTCATGGTGTTTAGCATTGATTAAGTGTAGACAACAAATATCAATGTCGTGTCTCTTCGGAGGTAAGATGAGGTGGCCCTTGCGCTGGTCATTTAGCCCATGGCTATTCCAAGTATGCCTTCTAAGGGTTGTCATCCCAATGTAAGTTGTTGGAATGACTGGCAGTGATGCTTGCAAGGGGCTCCTTGGGCATACAGGGGAGTTGCATAAACACTGTAAAATGGAGTTATGAAAATGCACTGTGATAACACAACAAAAAGAGAAACAACTACAATGTCCTCCCTCCCTCCACTTACTTCAACTCCCCCATCTTTTTGAACCATCCACTACCGCCCCCTCACTTACCAACATGTAGATAGTTATGAAAAACAAAGGAATACATGCCTTGTGGTGTTAGTAGGCCTTGCGAACAGCCCAGCCATCACAGGCTGGGTGGCAGAGGGAGGAAGTACGAAACATCTCAAGGTGATGTGATCAGGGGTTGTCCAGTATTTTGGGTTCCGGTCCGGCAGTAGGTGCAGCACAGCGCATATATATCATCTGCCCAGGGTTAGGTCTGACATAATATGGGTCCCCCCCGAGGCATTGTAGGGGCATCAGGCAATCTGCACACCAGCACAAGGCAAGCACGCAGTAGGTTTCATTGAGACAAGGTGGGACTGCAGTCATTCAACGTCATCGGTTACCATCCTGTGTAGCCTCTAGGGTAGTCAGGCGAGTTCCCCGGGAGGTCACAAACTTGAGTGAGAATTTTGAGGCTGCTTTGGGGTCAGTAAAGAGATGGATTTTATCATTTAGAGGGACACGGAGTTTGGCTGGGTAAATTAAGGAGTACACAGCCTCTGCTTTCTGGAGAAGTCGCCTGGCCGACACGAACTCTCTGCGAGCAGCTTGCACTGTTAGCGTGAAATCGGGGTATAGAGAGACCAAGTTCTCCTGATACTAAACTTCATGGCGCTCCCTGGCCAGTTTTAGGATGGTGTCTCTGTCTTTATAGTTAAGTAAACAGGCCACTATCATTCGCGCCGGGGCTCCAAGAGGTGGTCAGGGGCCCAGCAACCGATCTGCCTGCTCATCCGCAAATATTGAGGACAGGTGTTCTCTGACCAAGGAGTGGAGCATGATATCAACATGAGTGTCTATTTTTGCCAGCACCGGTAGTCTCAGGGATTCCTAGTGTGTGATTATTGTACTTCCTGGATCTGGTTTCCGAGTCTTAATTTTTGTTTTATAGAAGTTTCAAGGCTTTCTCCATCCGCAGAAGATGTTCATTAGTGGCTGGATAGGCATTTTCGGCTTCCATTACTCGCGTCTCTAGCTGATCCAGGCGTCCACTATGCTTGTCCAGTTGCGCCTTCATATATTCCAGCCTGGTGGTAATGGTTTCAATTTTCGTGCCAATGATATGGAGGCTATGTTTGAGATCTTGATGCCCTTTTCGGGGGTGAGAGACCCCCTCAGCGTCATCTCTTCGTGGGGTCTCAGGAGTTGCATCAGGAGCACCCGTGAATCTTTTCCAATCAATCAATCAGGGAATTGTAAGCGCGCTACTCACCCATGAGGGTCTCAAGGCGCTGAGGGTGGGGGGTCCGCAGATCTGTTTAGCCGAAGAGCCAGGTCTTGAGGGTCTTCCTGGAGGTGTTCAGGGAGGGGGCGCGTCTGATGTCTGCCGGTAGCTCGTTCCAAGTCTTGGCTGCAATGTGAGAGAAGGATCTTCCCCCTGCTCTGGCTCTGTGGATGCGCGGGGTTTCAGCCAGTGCGAGGTTGGAAGATCGGAGGTTTCTTTTGGGTACGTGGAAGTTGATTCTGTCGTTGAGGTATTTGGGTCCGTTGTTGTGTAGGCATTTGTAGGCGTGAGTGAGGATTTTGAAAGTGACTCCTTTCTCCACGGGGAGCCAGTGGAGACTTCGTAGGTGTTGGCTGATGTGTTCGTGTCGGGGGATGCTGAGGAGGAGTCTGGCGGCGGTGCTCTGTATTGTCTGGAGTTTGCGGAGTAGGGACTTGTTGATGCTGGCATAGAGTGCGTTTCCATAGTCCAGTCTGCTGGTGATGAGTGCGTGGGTGACTGTCTTCCTTTACTCAGGGGGGATCCACTTGAAGGCCTTGCGGAGGATGCGGAGGGTGTTGAAGCAGCTGGAGGTGACGGCGTTGACCTGTCGGTTCATGGTGAGTGATGAGTCGAGTACGATGCCGAGGTTCTTGGCGTGGTCTGAGGGGGTAGGTGGGCTTCCGAGGGCGGTCGGCCACCAGGTGCTGTCCCATGCAGAAGGGGTGGTACCTAGGACGAGGACTTCTGTCTTCTCGGCGTTGGGCTTCAGGCAGCTGTTGGTCATCCAGACTGCAACGTCTTGCATTCCTTTCTGGAAGTTGAGTTTGGCAGTGGTGGGGTCTTTGGTGAGGGAGAGGATGAGCTGGGTGTCGTTGGAGTAGGATAAGATGTTGAGGCCGTGTTGTCGGACCATGGCTGCGAGGGGGGCCATGTAGATGTTGAAGAGGGTGGGGCTCAGTGATGAACCCTGTGGGACTCCGCAGTTGATTTTCGTGCGGTCGGAGAGGTAGGGTGGAAGTCTGATCCTTTGGCTTCTTCCGGTGAGAAATGATCGGAACCAGTCCAGGGCTGTTCCTTGTATGCCTGCGTCGTGTAGTCTGGCGACTAGTGTGCGGTGGGAGACGGTGTCGAAGGCCGCTGATAGGTCGAGTAGGATGAGGGCTGCGGAGTGGCCTTGGTCCAGGAGGGTGCGGATGTCGTCTGTGGCGGCGAGTAGGGCGGTCTCTGTGCTGTGGTTGCTTCGGAATCCGGATTGGGACGGGTCGAGGACGGCATTCTCTTCAATGAATCGTGTCAGTTTCCTGTTGACTGTTTTCTCTGCAACTTTGGCTGCGAAGGGGAGGAGCGAGATGGGCCGATAGTTCTTGAGGTCGGTGGGGTCAGCTGTGGGCTTTTGGCTGAGAAAGAGAGCTTGGGCTGTTTGGAGTCATGCTTGCCCATCTTGGGCAGGGGGGCTGGTGTACATTATGTGAGTGAAGCAGGTGACAATGTTCAGTCCAGCCATCTGTTATTGCCCCAGACAAGTACCCCACACCCAAACAAGCATGAGTGGGCACAAGCAGAGCAGAGGCCCCACAAGTCCTCCTGGTCAGTTCCACACCATCTCTGGGCACAGGCTGTCAGGCACGGTATTCTCCTGTGCAGTACCGGGCCCAATCTGCTCTTGACCCGGACTCCTGGGACTTAAGCCTCTTATCTCCACACACTTAGCGATTGTGATGCAATTGGACACCAGCCCGCCACAGTGACTCGTCGGCCCCTAGACCAGGCACAATGTAGGCCCCCTCACTGCGCAAGGGTGGCACCGGGAACTACACTCCAGTTTTCGTGCTGGGGTATGATGAAGGACCTCATTCAGCTTGGCCGTGCTCTCTCTGTCCGGGTGGCTCTCTCCAAACGCAGCTTGGGATGATGGCTGCCCCCTTACTCACTGGGCAGATGCCCATCAGGTCAACTGCTCCCTTACCGGATCAAGATGGGTCTGCGCAGGTCTCTTCCCAGGAAGCACTTCTCTGGCCCGGCTCAGACTTGCGCGATACCCAGAATCTTCCCCAGGCCCTCGAATGCAGCAGCGCCGCAAAGAGGCAGCTCTCTGCCAGCACTGCTCCCCTGTGAAAGTGTTTGGGCTTAATGGAGTAGGGGCATTCTCCCTTGTGTGTCGGCCGCTGGATTGGGGGTAACAAGCCCTAAGGCTACAGGATCCAGGCGGATTAATCACTTGGCTGTCAGTCGCCTTAAACAGCGGCCATCTTGCTGCGTGGCTCTCTGGTGCCTCTACTGTTCTATTAAAATTATATGCGATGGTTAATATTTTTTAATGTAACCATTATTATTGCTAGCTACCACCTTCCATTTGTGTCATATCTTCTTTCTGTTTTTTGTGTGATATATGCGTGCAATAATAAAACAATTATGCCTCTTACATTTTCTGCAGCTCTTTTAGCCAGGGCCATCTCTAATTCCCTGGTCCTGTTGTAGCTAGGATCGAAAGTGGAGTCCCCTGCTTCCAAATTAGGCAGTAAAAGCACAACTGTAATTATAGTACCGTGGCCCCACACAGTCCTCTTCCAGGTGCCACTGAACCTGCATTACTAATCATGCGCTGCCCTGGTTGGTGCTAGCTGGCCAATGTGTGAGTGATGGATACCTTTACTGCACCAGCCGAAAATCCATAATCTTCCACTGAGGGTTGTTGGGCTGGGGCTGTATTATTGTCAAATAAGAACAGAGATGTTATTCTGCCCATGAGTCTGCACTCTTAACAGCCACTGGGCTCATACGTGACATTTGTTAACATGGTCAGCCTCGATGACGTGGCAGAGGAGATGACTTGTTTCAGATTTACTCAATCCTGATCTTATCTCCTCACCGTTCACTGGTGAGGGATAGCTTCATGACGTAACTGTGCTACGTCACCACATCCCTCGCCTCATTACTTCCTGTCAGACTCTGGTCACGTTCACCCCTATGAATTATATCTTGCTGATCTCCTTCCGGATTGATGGTTCTTTCTCGGAACTGCAGCTACTCCCAAAACGCCTACCCGTGCCTACACATCTCATGCTTGAATAGCAATCTACACGTAACTAGCAATTATCAGACACATATCCGAGACTGTTTGCGCTTCCCTGTCCATGTTGTGCATCACCCAAACAATGATAGCTCACTGCACTGCGCTAATGTTACCCCTGAAAAGTGTTTAGATTCAGTGCGGCTTCTGCTCCTGTTCTAAACGTTGTGCAGCATCACTGCAGTGGTTCCCTAGGACACCTGTTTTAGGAAACCCTTTTGTACAACGCTCTGAAATTGTCCTTCGAGGCTCTCTGTACTAATAATTGCATACCCTGTGTCTGGCACTCTCAAATCGCTTCGCCTTAAGCTTTCTTTACTACTGTTATGAATTTGCCTCGTACAGCACGATGAAACCAAATGAGTTGCATTCACGCTACAGGCAACAATGAAACAATAAATAAGTAAAAAGAAATCTGGAAAAGGCAACTTTAATTTCAATTGCTCTTTTTTTCTTAACAAAAGCCCTCTCCATTTTGTTGTTGTTCCTAGCGCCCCATTTCTCCCCCCCCCCAAGGACATTCTTGTTTTCTTCAAATTATGTTCTTCTCTTTTTTTTGTGCAACTCTTCACTTTATGTCGCCCATGCCTACTCCTTTTTTAGGTTTTGCCTGAACAGTGCATGCATCGCATGCACTGTCCTTGCAAAACCTCTTGTAAACAAAAATAAAAGTTGAAAAGGGGCTTAGAGCCCGCACCTTACTTACCATTACTTATAACTGGTTGCTTTGCATGTCGTTCTCGTTTCCCTGCTTTTTATTGGTCAGTGACTTCCAGCCCCTCCTGCTTACACCTGGGCTTCTTGTTTCTGTCCTTGCTGTGGAGCATGGAGCAGCTACGGTTTGCTATCTGCGACCAGTGTCCTTCCACTAGCCGCAGGCTCCTACAGGTGCTTTTTTAGGTCTCGCCTAGCGACGCAGCGCATGCGCTGCCCGCTTCCGAGATCTATTGTTGTCGATTTAGCTTCCGAAAGGGGACAGGAGATCTGCACGCGCCCGGACAGGCGATGTGCAAGTGTACGGCTCGCGTCGTTTGAGCACAACGCGCGCATGGCGCGCTTTCACTTTCCCTCCCTCCCCCCGTCGGCTCCAGATCATCTCGGAAGCTCCCGGGGACCCTGCACGGCGTCAGCAGTAACGCGCACATGGCGCGCTTTCACTTTCCCTCCCACCCTCCCCCCGTCGGCTCCAGATCATCTCGGCAAGTCACTAATCCCCGTCTCTTCCGCCTTTATTGATGCTTTCAATTGTTTTGCCGTACGCATTAATGTAGATTCCCCTTGATGTTGTAGTTTTAATTCAGTTTGTTTTGCCGTACACATTAATGTCCTTTCTAGCTGCATATTTCCCAGTAGACCCCTGCCTGCCTGCTGCCTCTTTCTCTGCTTGTTGCGTGTTTCGAAGCAGACCCCTGCCTCCGTCCCTGCTTGCTTCATGTTTTGCAGCAGACCCCTGTCTGCCTGCTGTCTCCGTCCCTGCTTGCTGCATGTTTTCCAGCAGCCCCTCCCTGCCGCTCTCCGTCCCTGCTTGCTGCATGCTTCCCAGCAGACCCCTGCCTGCTGTCTCCGTCCTGCTTGCTGCATGTTTCCCAGCAGACTCCTGCCTGCTACCTCCGTCCCTGCTTGCTGCATGTTTCCCAGCAGACCCCTTCCTGCTGTCCCCGTCCCTGCCTGCTGCAGTACGTTTCAGACTCCCCATGCCCAGAAGCAGCCGTGTAGAGAGGAGTGAAGCCGTGCTCAGAGCCGGACTCACCCGACCGTGAACAGCAAGCACGCCACCTTCTGGGGACAACTGCAGGGAAGAGGCAGGGCCGCATGTCCTGGTCATTTAAAGGTTTCACTCCAGTGTCAGCAGCAGAAGTCTATCTTAGGAGGCGAGCTGGTGTGCCCCAGGTCCCGGAGAAGGCTCTTGTCTTGGATTCAGGGCAGTGTGCACGCTTCATTGGCAGTCTTCCTCCCCCTCAGAGGGACATCTTCAGCTGTAAATGGTCCGGGTGAAGCATCTATTGTGGTGGACCCGGTGGGTCTAGCTTGGAGACAGCAGCCAACTTGTCTTTTAGAAAATGTAATAAAAATGCGTTCAGATATATTTGGAAAGAGGGGCTTTCAGGCACCATCAAAAGACATCTAGCTCATTCAGTACGTGTTCAATATTGAAATGTTTATATTGCACGTTAGTCACAATTAACCAATTTGCTCCGAACATCAGGAATAGAGCGCAAGTGGGCAAAATACATTCTTGTGATGTTATTTTAAAATGTATTGACAATACAGCAGTTGACCTTAAATCAATATCAATTAGCTAAAATGGTACCTACAACGAAATCATTTTCAATTCAAACACCAACATTTGAATTCCGGAAGGTTCACGGTTTATAATTCAATTCTATCTCTTTGGAGCGCAAGTGTCCATGCCCTTGTGTGTTGTGTTTTATTTTTCAATCACATACAACTACTTGCACATAAACACATACGGTCTTCTAAACCCCCACCCCTTCCATACAACTTGTGATCTTATCTTTGCCAGCAGGAGTCTTGCTTTCAAAAGACCCTGATGGTGCACATGTAACATGCTCTTTCCAGCTGCAATTCATCCATTGCACGGAGCATTAAAAAAATACCGCTCCGTGAAGGGTGAATCATTTGACAAAGCCAATAGGTCCTCTCTATGTGAGAACTGTTGGCTTTGCCAAAGTTTCTTAGCCATGTTGCAACATGGCTAAAAGTAAAGAAAACAAGCATTTACAATGCAATAGGTCTCGCATTTGCTAGAGTTTGAGCTATTGGCATTATAAATGACAATGCCTTTTATTAATGTGTTTTGCAAACCTGCAAGCGGTGCGTAAGCACACACTTTGAACTTCTAGTCATTGCTTATGAGAAGCAAGGCTGGCAGTAACCGCGCCTCTTTTACTGCAGCCTTGCTTCTCGTAAGCAAGGACTATAAGTACAAAGTGCGTGTTTACGCACCGCTTGCAGGTTTTCAAAACATAAATAAAAGGCATTGTCATTTACAATGACAATAGCTCAAACTCTTGTAAATGCGAGACCTATTGCATTGCAAATGCTTGTTTTGTTTGTTTTGGACATCAGTTTTGAAGAGTGCATGTCTCTGCAGTGCGTGTCTTGCCCTCCTTCCGCTCCCTCATGTAGCTTTCCCCACACCTCCCTCCCACTGTCCGTTGTTGGTGCTACTCGTGGACCGTTGTTGCTCCCCACACTAACATTATCAAAGCCAAATAGCTCTCACAGAGCTAAATGGCTTAGTTAGTGTTTTAAAAAAAAATGTTGCACAGCATTGTGGGCTGCTGTGCAACATGGCTTAGAGTAAACAAAAAAGTGCTGTGACATGGTCAACACTGGCCACGCCATAGCGCTTTGTTTTTATTTACTTTGCGCCATGCTGCACAGTAGCCCGCGCTGCTGTGCAATATGTCTAAACAAACATTGACAACTCCAATACGTCTCGCGTAGGGGAAACCTATTGGCTTTCCCAATGGTTGTTTATTTAACTACCTCCTCTTTCTTTGGTGTTTCTCCCATTCTGCATGTTATTTTAGAAAGTTATTGGTGTGCAAGCTAAATTTTGTAAAGTTTCTGATTATTGGCCTTCATCAGGGTAGGGCTGAGAAAGAAAATAGGCCCGGGTACCAAAATAAAAGTGGACCTCATTAGTGAATTAAGCAGCTAATAAAGTGGCTCATGTTTGAAACTTAGGGAAGTTTTGAACTTGTAAGGACACGTGGTATAAGTTTTTCGCAGGGTATGGAAGCCTGCTGCAGTTTGTTTTATTAGAGAATTCAACAGTAAAAATCGGCCTGGCTGACCACAAAATTGTCCCAAAAGAGTCATAAAACCAGCTCGCACACTGACCTGTCAGACCAGCCCGTCGGGCACTGCCTGATTGCCCCATCCGCCAGTCTGACTCTGACCTTCATGATGTTCGTGGAGTACACTTCAGCGTACTTTTTCCCTTCACTTGGCGCTGAAACCAGTAACTCACAATCATTTTGTACACAAGTGCATAACTTGCGTAGCGTTCATCATGGGTGACTTGACACTTGCGAGGGAAAGGTACACTAGATTACACTTGTTTGTCAAATGTTGAAAATCTGGACCGTGCAATATTAAAAATGTTGGGAAAGTCGTAATCTTCACGTAAATGCCCATTCTCATAGAACAATGTAAAACTTCAACATTTTCCTTAGGTTTTTGGAAAACATATGCAAAGAATGTGAGAAAAAAATCCCTAAATTTGTATACCCACAGTTTTAGCATGAGAAATCAAAGTATAGTTCCTCCTGACTTAATCAATTCTCAGTCACAACCTCAGAATACATATTCTCCTTACCTCCCCTCCACTGTCTCTCCTCTGTAGCTTCTTCTCCCACTGCCTCGGCGTTGCTTTTATTGCAACATCTTTCTCCATTTAAATGAAGTGTTGTTGAAGAAACCCACAAAATGCCCTTCAGAAATGTCTCTATAACTAATCCTTTGCAAGTGTACTTGGAGAATGTGCTTTCACAAAGATATCTGAATATTGTGAGAGCAGAACCCTACATTTTAATGCACCCCGAAATTCAGGTCACTCAATTTACGTTTAGAGGTTCTGCCTCACCACCCTTGATTGTGCGTTAAAGAACACGGTCCTAAACATCAGTCCCATCATAAATTTAGCAGAGTAATAAATGAAGTAACTGGGTCCACTCAATAACTGGGTTCTAGATCAGGAAAAAGTTAAAGAGTTTTATTACAAAATCTCAAAATTCATGTGGTACAGATTAAATCTTAAAAGCCATGAAGACACATATACAGAGTACAAAGTCAGAAAACCAGAGTAATTCTAAGTCCCAAATGAACAGCACGATTTTAATAGAAACGGACAGAGTCTCTAGTATGAAGGGAAAAAGTCTCTCTTAAAATATATCTGTCATAATCACTAGAGAAATAAACAGCATCTCTAGTAGGAAAGGGAAAGTCTATAATAAATCAGACAGAGTCCCCAGTAGACTATGAAAGAGATCTCAAAAATATTTGTCGGATTGACAAGAAAAACAGACAGCATCTCTAGTGGAAAATTATCTGGCTCACCCCCCAAACCAGGTTTTTTTATTCACATTTGTAGCATAGGTAATAAGCAAAGAATGTAGTCTTACAGTGGCATGATTAAGGATAACACATTTTAGGCAAATCAGAATTTGACACGTAATAATAAAGTACCTAACACTAACCCACTTTCAAGAAATCCTCTAGCAGCTTCTGCTCTGTTGCTGTCCAGAGATGCACACTACAGTATGATATATTAATTCAACAGTGACCCATGCACCAGTGTTTCTTGCCGAGTCACATCGGAAATGCAGCCGGAAGGATCTTGTGAACTAGATACATTCAGAACACGAATAAAAGTCCATTCACAATACATGCACTTTAAGGAAAACAACCAGTTAAGTCACAATGTCTTCTGCTCTGCAAGGACTGTGGGGAGAGAAGTCACTCAGGGTGGACATGATGGGAGAAGTAATTGAGCAAGACCGAGACTAACAAAACATTAGAACACCATCCACATTAGCTAAAATGGTATCTTTATAGAAATGTGGCACAACTAAATCACATTAATAAACACTTGTAAATGTCATATTAAACTCGCTTTAGGTGCAATGTTATTATTTCATTTGCATCTAGAATTCATCATAAAAATCATTAATTTTCAATATTTATTTTCACCCAAAATTATGTATTTAAAAAAAAAAAACTTTCACAAACGAATTTTTACAAATAATCCTCGTCGTAAACCCAGCACTGCCAGAGTGGAGGTGAAGGGTAAATTATATTTTTTTTAAAAGTTGAAACTGATTGGCAAGTGACCCTGATGCCAAGAGGACACAGGGATGAAGAGTTTGGTCAATTGTGGTTACGAACAGCATATGTGTAAGCATTATACATTAGTCAAAACAAAGTGTCACTCGTGCTCTCCCTTACAGAGAAGCATCTTTGGCCCCTGGCCTGGCTCCCTGATAGGACCTCAGACCGGCCTCACTACCACACTGGCAGTGCCAGGGAGGAACACTGAGGGTGCCTCGTCAGACATCCTACAGCTCATTCCCCCCGTTAGTAGCTCCACCACGGAAACTACCCCAGGAACCTAGACCCTTTCCTTGTTCTCCGCTGCAAGAACAGGGCCTATGCACCCTTCCCTCCGAGAGGCGTGCTCTTCGCCCGGAGTACCCTTGGAGAGCCCGTGGGCCCCGAGTCAGCTACACCAAGGCCCACCTCTCAGAGCCCTCCTTGGTCTCCCTGCAGCGCCTTGGGAGACAGTCCAGGGACCCTCCTGATCCCTGGATGGCCTGCCCCACCCCCTTCTGAAGTGCAGGGTCCCTTCACTTAAGATAGGCCCCACTTGCCTTCAGGGTGGTACTACCACACTCAGCCAGGGACCCTAAAGATCCCGGCTAGGCCTGCACCACCCTCCTCTGAAGCACAGGGTCTCTTTACTTAAGATGGTCCCACCTGTCTTCAGGGTGGTACTACCAGGCAAAATTCCACCTCCTGTCTCGAGCTAGGGGAACACCTCCATGCTCCGGTCCTGTGGTCCAATCCCCCAGGACCTACCTCACTGGTCACCGGCCAGGCATCACCCTAGCCACCACCTCAGGTTCACAACACAAGCTCCAGAATGACATCCTGTTGCTTCCTTGCGTAACCACCTACCCGACCCTGACACCTCAGGGTCCACCACTAACCCTTCACCTGGAACCTAAGGAGCACATCACCCCCTCTCAGATCCCCACTGGGTCAGTTACCTAGCCCACCTAGAGTACCAAGGGACTACCACTACACACCCTAGCTAGAGAACTACCCTCCTTTGGGGCCACCCACTACCATGGGCCACCCATGGGTTGCTTACCTCCCCCACCAGTTAACCTTGAGGGCCTGCCGGACACAAAACTCTATCGCACCCTCCTCCCACAGTGGGAAAAGTTTCTTGGGGTCCCCCACCATGGGAACTCCTGGGGTGTTACTACCCGGGGTTAAGAAACCTCCTGCCCCACCCTTCCAGTGGTTTTGGCCTGCGCCAATGGCAAGAAAACTTTCAGCGGGGGAAGGATATCTGGGGCCCCTTCTGTGGAAACCCTCCATGCCCTTAAAAAGCACAGGAATTTCCCAGGACCCCCTACCTCTCCTGTTCCCCCCCCCCCCCCCAAGTCCAATCCACCCCTACACCCCCATCTGTGGTGTAGGTATCAGTTGCTGTCCCTATCTCTTGAGAAGGCACCCTCCTCATGCAGGTGTAGTGTGTGTAGTGTTAGGGTTCAAAGGTGTACAATATGGCTTAGAACACTTGTATGCAATAATTTCCTGGAAAGCACCATCCCGCCATCACATGATAATCAACATAACCCAGTCATATCCATACAGTTTACATTTAAACCATAATATCTTCACTTGACATATATGTGCGCAGGGCTTTCCTTTCCCATACCTTTAGTTCACATATCCAAACCTTTAAACCCTTCTCAGAGCCTTGTGCTCTTCCATTTGCTCATTACTGCATAGGTAATGTGTGGCAAAACTGGACTTACCAAATGCTATAAATGCCTACCAGAATGGGATACTATGTTTCCCGCCGCTAGACACCAATGTTGGAAAACGAGGCAGTATCTGCGAGGCCTGCACAAATAACATGACTACATTTGTCCTTCACTGGGAACCAAACACCCCATTGTAGCGCTTGACTCTCAGAGGGTAGCGTTGCAGAGCAGTTCAAGGCTTACTCAAGGGAGGTGGTGTGGGCTAGTAATCGCCATTTACCAGTACGCAGAAATAATACTCAATACTTGATTGTCCGGTCTGTACTTTGATTTATAAAAGGAAGAGTACATTTATTAAACACACACACTACTCAATACTATGCAACAATTTACAAACATAGATAAGCTGTTGGAATTACTTTGTGACATTGCATAACATTCCCACCCCTCCCGCAGGGGGGTGGGATCTAGTACCACCACTCCCATGTATGCACATCATCTTTCCCCCAATGCAGTAGGTTGACCATAACACCCAGTGGCGACACCCCCTCCCCCATTACCTCAACAAGCATTTAAAATGGGCACACCTGCCATGGTGACACATAACCCTGACTGAGCATCTCATACTGACCATACAGTATACACCTCTACATCTTAGTGGCTAACAGTCTGGGTTGTTCTTCACCTAACGCAGCAGCAAGAATACATGTTTAGGCATCACTTAAAATGACAGTACTTATCATAGCTGATAACGGTTATAATGCATTGCAATTAAAGCCCCTAAAAGGCATCACAGTTATAATCACAGGATTAAGTATATCCAGCCAGACACCCTAGCAGGAATGTCCAGCAACATAACCCCACTTTGCTTATGACTTCACATTACACATGTGACTTTCAGTCCCTCAAAACAAATAACATTAGGTAAATGCACTTCTCGTGCAATTGCATCTCTTCACCTCCAGGGGATGTTCTTCTCCAGACATCACCAGCTCAGCCCTTCAGACCTGGGTGCAGTCCCAAACGCAACCCCAGCTGAAGAACAAAAGTTCCAGCCACAGAATGCTGTTGACGCATGGCTGAGCCCTTGAGGGGTTGTTTCTTTCAAGTCCCCCAGAGACTTAGAGAGGGACTTTCCTCACTTCGTGCTGGGGGAGTCTGCGTGCTCCTGCAGCTCCCCCTGCACATTTGCACACACCTGGCGGTGATCCCGTCCTCCTGGGGCCACCACACGCGGAAAACGGACATGTTTCCATGCAGGCCTGTCCAGGCTCTGCAAAGCATTATGGGGCGCTTTTCTTCATGCGCTTGCATATTATAGCAGCGGCTCTCCCGCTGCTCTGGGGAGAGCCTCGCTGCCCTGCTGGCGGCCTCACGCCGCATCTGCGCCTCGTGGGGGGGCCCGGTCCTACCCGGACCCCTTCCTTCCGGTGAGTGACCCGCGGCTCGTTGGAGATGATTGCAGCTCGGGGAGCCCACCCCCGGCTGCTCCTGCTGCCTTTCGGGGGCCCGGTCCCACTCGGGCCCCTCGCATTCCCAAGATGTTGGAGAGCCGCTCGGGGAGCTCACCCCCGGTGGCTCCCGCCGGCTCCCTGACTGGACAGCACCCTCGCGTGCTGCCACGGGAGCCGGCATGTCTCTTCAGGCCTGCCCGCTCCTGCGGGCAGACACGGAGGCTGTTGTTGGTCCAGCGGGACCTCGGGGGAGTGCAACAGCACTCCCCCCGCCTTCCTCCTGCCACTGGGGAGTGCGGCGGCACTCCCCCTCCCTCGCGGGGCACATCGGGGCCCGGAGTTGGGGGTCCCGGGCCCCAAGGAGGACTTCACGGGTAGCTTGACGGCGCTCCCTGGCTTCGGCTTCCTGCGTTGCGGGGGAGTGCGACGGCACTCCCTCCTCCTTCCACCAGGGCCCGGAGTTGGGGAACCCGGGCCCCAGAATCCTTCACGGGGATCGCAACGGCGCTCTCCGACTTCAACTTCGTCGGGGCCCGGAGTTGGGGGTCCCGGGCCCCTGGGTAATACTTCACGGGGAGCGCAACGGCGCTCCCCGGCTTTTGCTTCTTCGGGGGCCAGGGTAGGCTCCTGGCACCCCAATAGGCACCTTCACGGGGAGCGCGACGGCGCTCCCCGACTTCTTCGTAGGGGGCAGGGTAGGCTCCTGGCCCCCTCCTGGGCACCTTCACGGGTAGCGCGACGGCGCTCCCCGACTTTCTCTTCTTCTGGGGGCAGCCCCCGGGACCTGACCCACCCCGGGGGCACATCTGAGACCGGCGGCAGAGCCCCACGCGCTTCGTCGTCGGTCCTCTTCAGATGTCAAATGTCGCCTACCTTCTGGGGGGCATATCTCAGCCCCAGGCGGCCGATTTTCACCATTTTGGCCTCTTCTTGCTCCGGATAACCAGCTCTAACCATCTGGAGCACTTTCCTTCGCCCTCCTGGCTCCCAGAGGGTGAACTCAGCAGGGAGCTGTCTTCACTGGCTCCCTGCACCAGCCTTTCCCCTGGCTCTTCTCCTGGGCCTCTCGTCTCCTTGCGCAGAGGCCCAGGCTTCTCCTCACTGGTCCTGGACTCCCCCACAGGTGCAATCCAGGGTCCTGGGACAGTCAGGGGGTCCCTCCTTCCAACTGCCCATGGCGCCAGGCTCCAGCACCAGTCTTCCTCAGCAGACCACGCCCCAGAGAGAGCTCCTCTTCCTGTGCAACCCCATTTAAAATAATTTGGAGGGGGCTGGCAGGAAGGCTCGTCTGCCCTATCCTGCAGCGACACATCACCTCTCTGCCCCTGCTCCCTCCTTCCTGCACAGGCCTCTGGGATAGTTCAAAATGGCGTCATCCAGGGGTCTCATGCCACATGGTCTCTGAAAAGCCCCCTTCCCCCCCTTTCTGCCTTCTCTCCAGGCCTGGCGCCTGGCACCAGGTGACAGCTACTGATGGATAGCCTGTAGCTCCACCCTTATCTCTCCCTCTTGGAGAGGAGACCTTCGCCCTTGGAATGCTTGCAGTGAAGGGCTAAGCCTCTGATGCTACAGCTTGGAGAGGAAGGTAATTAATCCAGCCTGGCAGGGTCACACCCAGCCAGGCTCTGGTTGTGAGCTGAGTCGGAGGAATATGACAAATACTGGATGACCCATAAGCAGTACAGATATGGCTTTGGACTTGACAGAATACTTCTTTTTATACAATTTACAATGTACTTTGGTGCATGTCTGGAATTTGTAGGCCCTAGGGAAGTGAAACTACCCCATGTGGTCCCCATCTTCATTGGAGAATAATGGAGTGTTTCTTCAGAGAAGACAGTAAAGCACACTGACTTTCCCCTACATGTGTCTTCCCATAATATAAAGCCTATTCCATGTCACCACCCAACTCTGCATAATTCCTGCCACACCATTTTATCTGTACCTGCTCCTGGGCTGCGCACGACAGGAATCTCCCCGCGCAACCCCTACACGTGTGCACACGCATATACACACGTGTCTGCATGTAACCAGTCCGGTGCCCCTTACTCTGGCTGCAGGCAGCGGCCTACTCTCACCAGGGGGACACCGGTAAAATCCACATGCAGTCTGTTTCATCATGAGTTCACTGTGCTTGAGTCCCAACTTATGAGGCTCTCCCACAGTAAAATCTCAAAAATTAGGTGTTCAAAAAGTGAAAAATCCAGGCGGCTCAGATGGTCAGAACCACCTTCTAACAGCGTGCCAGAACCATGTGCTAACATAGTGTTCAGTCTTTTAAATAATATCCCTAGAGGGTTTTTTGAGTACATACATTTGTGGTTAATTCATCGTCAAAGCCTCTCAACTACCAAAGTCATATTATGTTTGAGTCAGTTGCACAAAAGGGATCCCTTTTTCGCATTGAGCATGGTGCCCTTGCAGCAATTCTTTAATGTCTTTAGGTCTAAGAATGTCAGACTGGACTCTGCCAGAGCAGCAGAGTACATCTCTCTGATGATCAGGCAGAATGGGGTACAGCCCTCGAATGGTAAATAACCCCATATGTATTTTCTCTTTTTCCCCACCACAATCTGTCGAAGAAAATCAAATTGTGGTTTCCTCCCGGTTAGGGAAAATAGTTTCAAGAAGTTTGGCTCTTTCGCGATGTGTATTTGGTTGCGTTGTCCCTTTAGGTGAAGAAAGAAAAGATGGTCAATAGAATGATCCACAGAAATTGGAAAGTAGCCCCAAAGCAAATTTTTGACATAGAAATCAGTTCCCTAATTTTCCTGGACACTTTTTGTAAAGGATTGTAAGGAAACACCTGAGAACCACGACTCACCTCCTGACTCGCCGCAGTGGTCACCGTCTCTTCAGGGTCGCGATGACGTCACCAGGAGCTGGAAAGCACCACAAACAGTAAAAACAGACTACGATTCCTTTTCACAGGCAGAGGGCGGAAGGCGGAGGAACCAATCGCCGAACGGAGAAAAGGAACCGGAAGAAGAGAGGACCGACGAGTCTTAAAGCGGGGGAGACGCCGAGGAGAAGGAGCGTACACCAGAACCAGGAGAGGGATCGAGAACGGAGGAAGGAATCACCCTACCTGAACCCAGGAGAAACGACGCCGAAGCCGAGGGAGGTCCAGACAAGTGGTGTGGGGAGTGGTGGTCGCCCGGAGAGGACGCGCAGGAGCCGCCGCAACTCAGGAGAGTTGCGGAAGAGGCGCCTCTCAGGGACCCCCTCCAGAGGACTGATCCATCCAGAAGAGTAGGAGAAGAAGACGAATAGAAGAGAAAAGAGCCCATAACATCCTACCTTAAATTCATAATTTGGAAATAAAACATATATCAATATCACACCCATACGGCCTCCTTGCTTCTGTTTCCGCCCATCCCTCCCACAAGGATAAATATTCTCACGTTTGTTTCCCAGAACAGAAGTACTATGGTCCACTTGCTAGAGTGTATCCATGAATTCAGGTGGCTTCAATTGTTACAAGCTCACTCTGGAGCTGAAGAGAGGCAACGTGTGTTACATGGACACCTCTTTTTGAGGGCACAGCTGCTCTCACAACTTAGGGGAGTTGATGTTCTTTTTTCTCGGTGTCCAGGAGTAGAGACAAAATTTGGTAAGTATGATCAGGATAAGGTATTATATTTGCTGAGTCACATAGAGGATGAATCCAGACACATAAGCTAAATACAGAAGCGATAAACGCTTTACCATCTCAGACGAGATTGCCATTGAATGTCCCTCACTTTTATGGCACGTTGTATCGCCCCATGGAATCTACTTCACCCGAAAACCCAGCTGCATACCTACCCACTCTTCCACTACGAGGAAATCTCAAAGTGGAGGCCAATACACAGCTACCATCAGGGATTGTCAAAGATCAAAGCATCCTACAAAAACACAAGTGTAGCTAAAGTGCTACGCCCATTCAGCAGGAGAGCAGCAAGGGTGTGCTATGTAGTCAGTGGTGCATTTTGTAGCCCTGGTGTTATTAGACAACACATTTTCCATTGAAATGGCCAGTAAATTTGCATAGACGTGCAGTTTACTAGTAAAACTATATAGTACACAAATGATATTGTGTACTATATTTTGGGTTTCAGTGAACATTGATCATTTGCGTGTCACCAAGTAAAGTGTCATAGTTTGTTTTGATCCTATTAAAATCTTTGCTTCCATCACTCCTCAGAATTACAGAAAATGTGCTTCATTTGTTCTTTCCTAATTGCTGATGTATTTTGAAATATATGTATAGTTAATTTGTAGATATTTAAATGTTGTGTGTTAGGAAAAAAACGTACATCCTAGAGCCTTTATTATTACTTCCTGTACCCCAGCAAGTTTGTCACCTAGGTCACTTTTGCAAAGTCCTTTCACTTTACAGTCAGAGAAATACATGTAAACACCAGTTTCTGAGTAAGTAGTAATTTATCAGAAGTCGTAGCATGGCTGCAGCACCCCCAGCACCCCTACTTCCAGGGCCTATGACTACCATTACTCTGAAACCAGACCGCCCAGCAGATAGATTAGCCTCATACAGGGCAATCAAAGTCATCAACATCAAAGCCATGATTTTAGCTGCAGGTCCACAAATCACTTTGTAAAAATAATCAGAAACGTGTCTACCTGGACCAGATTGCCATAACATCTGACAAGTTCAACACGCTGGCACTGTTAGACTGGCTGAGTGAATCACTATAGCCTCGGGCTCTTCCGGCCATTAAAGGCCTGCTCCAGCGAACAATGGCCGGTATAGCCCGCTACGGAGGGCTCTAAGACTGTTAGAACATTCCGCCCCTAGAGGGAAAAATGTTCTAATTTATAAAACGAATGCCTCATGCAGCACGAGGGGATTGAAATGCCCTTGGGCTCTGTGAGGCCTTTGTTCACAGCAACAGCTGTGAACAAATATTGGAATGTTGGAGATCCGGGCTTCTACCGGCCATTAGAAGCACGGAGCACTCCATTGTTTTCAACTGAGCTCCCAACATTCCAGTGTTCTAATAGCCCTTCTATTAATAGACCTTGAAAAGGCTTTTGATTATCTTTCTGGGCACAAGCTATTTTTCCTCCTCCTGGATCATACGGGATTCAGCCCTAGCTTTATTTCCTCTACTCATTTATTATTATTTATTGGGTTGACGGCGGGGTGAGGATTGGGGACACCTTGTTGGTAATCTTCCCCATCGGTTGAGGAACCAACAGGGATGCTCACCATCACCTCTGCTATTTGCTATTTATTGTAATACCGAAAAATGCCAATAAAAAGATTTCTTTAAAAACGGTTAACAGCAAAATTGCCCCTTTACTGGTTCAGCATAGGATTGAGGCACTGGTAAATGATATTGCGATGCTTTGACGAGCCATTTATATCAGTCTGTGGATTTTGCGTAAGATTAATTATTGTTGCTGTCCTTACAGTAAATAGATTAATTGTGGGGCATCCAGCCAGTGGCATGAACATTAGCAGGCTGTATAGTGCCATGAAGATGATTATGTGATTGAGGCTTTATTTACATCTGGTGGAGTCAGTCCCCCACTGTCTATAACGGCAACATCTCACATTCAATGATGGGAACTAAATCTAAGTCAAAGGGCCGGGCATCAGGTGAAGTAACTAGTTTAATAAAGGAGTCATTCATTTCGAGGTCATTTTGTTTAGAAGCGATGTCGAACAGCATTATATGTGCTCTAATGACTTTGAGGAGAGTACGTTGTTCTGGTAATAAATGGATCATGTTAATTTGGTATCCATATAGGAATTACAACGTTTTCATGTTAATGATGGAACCAATTACCTTTTCATATAATTTGGTATGCCATGCATTGTGGTTGGGGATTTTATTGCAGAAATAACATCTTTCTCACCCAAATATGTTGCATTTTAATACTGTATAATAGTATAATATGCCAAGAAGAGGCCTGATAAGAGCCACCCGTGGCAGATTCTCAGGGATCAATTATATTTACCACTTAGGGTCAAAGGGGTTTTGTAACGTTGGATGGCCATACAAAGCATATCTCTGCTGACAATACATTTAAGTGGGAAGTCTGCTGTTCATTAGGGTATTATGTAGGCTTAATGAATGATGCTGTAAAGGTATGCTTCTCCTGCAAGGTTTTACATCGTATAGAGTGATCAAACCACCTTCTTAAATAGACTTAGTGGCTAGATAATTATATGGTTTTGGCACTTAAGACCTAGGCTAAGCTGGAGAGACTTAGGGCCTGTTTTGCTGGGCCTCAAGCTGTCCAAGTTTGCTGCATTTTGATAAATCAATTTATGATAAAGATCCATCCAAAAGATATATTTAAGAAGGAGGTAAACAATGCTGTTAGGAAGTAGTGGTAAATAACTTATATGTGTTTTGCTTGAGAAGATCTACATTTAGAAAGATGTTGCAGGATATTGGGGGCTGAAGTGAAAACGGACACTCATCTGCCATTCTCTGCACTAAAATTATACAGTTGTGGCACTGTACATGTAGAAATTGATTTTTTTAGAGAGATTATGAGGGTAAACAAAATTTATGACAACCATTTGGATCTACGGAAATTGTAATTCGGGGACTATAAATGTATACTAGGGATAGTAAGTATGAGAGTATGTGACTGCATTATTTGTTTCTATAGATGCAGTAGAATAGACATGGTTGTGTAGTTATAAACATTTCGACATCTTTTTTAACTCAAACAAAAGAAAAGCATTGATGCTAATTAAAAAGCCGTCAAATGGAAGGGAACTTTTAACGTAGAGATGTAGAAAAAGACAACATGACTATTGATCTTTGAGTACAACTTTTAAAGGAATTTTGGACAGGTTTTTCGAAGACATGACCTCCATTACTGTTATAAAAGATGATACAGCTTGCTTGATCGTATTAATACTGGCCACTGACCAAGCCTCATATTTGAAGTTTTCACATTAAAATTATAGACTGGGGTTGATGGTGAAAATGATTGTCTGGTGTCTGACCTCTGAAAACCCTTACACTTGCAACAAAATGGTATTCAAAGGTGCATGTGGAAAGGTTGTCCCTAAGTGCCTATAAAAAGCTAAATATTTTCCTGAAAACTCCCCCAGTATATTTCATGCAAATGGTTAACTTTTCACAAGGGTAATTGAGTTCTTCAGTTACACAGGCACGTCTCCTCGTCTCGTGTCAGGAAAATGAGGCGGGCGGGGTGTGGGTCAGGGTGGTGGGGTTGAAAGGGGGACAACCGTGCCCTCCACCATCGCGTCACACTCGTCTGCTTCTCTCCTCTTCCGAAGGTACAGGCTCCCAGCCTGCCCTGCAGGCAATCCTGAAGCTGCTCTCACGCATGAGAGCAGCTTCAGGATTGGCCTGAGTGCCCTTGATTTGTGCTCCAGGACAGACTAGGAGTCTGTGCCTGCTCTCTCCAACCCAGCAGCATTGCTAAATTGGAGAGATCTTTCACTGCGTATGACGGTCTGGCCGCCCTGAGACAGCAGGCCAAACTGTCATGTGCAGTGAAGGGAGTGCACATACCACTCCCCTCAGTGCCTGTCGTCACTGTGGCCCCGTCCCCAAGACTCGGCACAAAGAAGATAAAACGATAATAAAACGGGCTTTAAACCGGTTTTATTGTTTTATTTTTCATGTTTTGGAGGGTACTGGCAGGGGGGACGGCGCTCCTCCGCCATAGCGGAGGAGCCGCCCCTGCAGTTAGATTAGTGGACATGATAGGTTTGCTCCTAAAACAAGATCTGACATGGTGTGTGATCTTTCTTACACCATGTACTTCTGAGTCTGTGGCTTGTTAAGGGCAAATTAACTATCGTGATATACAAAAAAGGTGCCAATGAGGTGCCAGCCTACAGTACATAATCTCACTTCTTGACATCTTGGGTAATATCTTTGTGAACCTCTGTCTTAATCATTTGATGGAATAGACAAATAATGAAGGATTACTCCCTGAGAAACCAACTGTTATTCTAAATGGTTTTTCAACAACTAACCAGTGTTGTGTTCTACACCAGCTAAAACATGTAAAAGGGGGCCTTTTACATGAATTCACAGTTGTTTTCAGGACTAAGGTGGATTTGACCTGGCTGACTGGTTTGACCTGGCTGACTGGCCCACACTGTGAAAAAACCATAGGAATGCGTATTGCACCCAGATTTTGCAACACCTTATTATACAGCTTCATTCAATCAATCAAGTAGTATTTGTATAGCGCGGCTTATCACCCCAGGGGGTCTTGAATCCTTTCTGAAGTGGTTCTGCGAGGGTGAAGTGCGACGGTAGAGGGGGAGAGTGTTCTAGACTTTGGTGGCGACGTGAGAGAACGAGCATCCTCCAGTGCGGCTGTGGCAGATACGTGGTGTCTGAGCGAGGGCAAGGTGTGCAGAGTGGAGGTTTCTGGTTGGTTGGTTTAAGGTCAGGCGGTGGTTCATGTAGTGTGGTCCTAGGTTGTGGAGGGCTTGTAGGCGTGGGTCAGGAGCTTGAACTGGCATCTCTTCTGGATAGGGAACCAGAGGAGGTCTTTCAGGTGCTGGGTGATGTGTGTCCTCTTAGGAAGGTTGAGTATCAGTCTGGCTGCTGCGTTCTGGATTGTCTGGAGTATTTGCATGAGTTCGGATGTGGTGTCAGTATAAAGTGCATTGCTGTAGTCGAGCCGGCTGGTGATGAGAGCCTGGTGCTAATGGGGAGACATCTGAAGATTTTACGGAGCATGCAAATCATGTGGAAGCAGGCTGCGGTGATGGCGTTGACCTGATGTTTTATGGAGAGTGAACTGCTGTCCAGTCTGATGCTGAGGTTGCGGGCGTGGTCTTTCGGTGTGGGGGTAGGTCCGAGCTCTGCTGGCCCTCAGGAATTGTTCCAAAGGGTGTTGTGTCTGCCGAAGATCAGGACTTACATTTTGTCCGTGTTGAGTTTAACGCAGTTGCCTTTCATCGATGTTGCGATGTTCTTCATGCAGTTGTGGAAGTTGATCTTTGTCAGGGTGGGCTTCGCTGAGAATGAGAGGTTGAGCTGAGTGTTGTCGATGTAGGAGATTACATTGGTGTTGTGTGATCGGACGATGTCTGTGAGTGGTGTCATGTAGATGTTGAAGAGGGTAGGGCTGAGGGACATGCCTTTGGGGTACCCCACAGATGGTGTGCTTGGGATGCGAGGTGAAGGGAGGAAGGCGGACTCTCTGTGTGCATCCCGTGAGGAAGGGTGCCATCCATCTGAGAGCATCATCTCTGATTCCAATCTGCCAGGGTCTGCTCTAAAGTGGCTAACTGCTTTTTTAACAAACAGAAGCTTTCAAGTCAGTGAAGGCTCTTTTTTGTCAGAAATTCTGAAAGTGGAATGTGAAGTGCCGCGGGGATCTGCGCTAAGCCCCACGTTCTTTAATATTTATGTCAAACCACTCCCATACATTATTGGTGCACGTGGCTTTACCACGGTGTCATATGCTGACCACACCCAAATCATCGTCTCTGTCTCCAGATTAATATCTGGAGACTTAACACATGTCTAGTACAGGTGGCCAATTGGATGGCAGCAAGCTGCCTTAAGCTGAATGGAGACAAAACGGAGGTGTTGGTGGTGAGCAATAACACATCGCTTTGGGGTCAAATCACATGGCCCTCATGTCTGGGTGGATCCCCTACTCCCAAAGACGAGGTAAAGAACCTAGGAGTCATACTAGACAAAGATTTGACAATGAACTCCAAGCCAAGAAGATAGCAGTGACCTGTTTTGGCCTGCTCAGATCCCTGAGAAAGAAGCTTAGATGGCTGCCACTGGAGTGTCGTAGGATGGTTGTTCAAGGATTGATACTTTCACGCCTTAATTATGGCAACTCCCTATACCTGGGCAGTCCAAACTATGTCATAAAGAAATTAGAGGTTTTACAAAATGCAGCAGCCCGAGTACTCTTGGACATCCCTAAGAGAAACTCAGCACAACAGGCTCTTGGACAACTGCATTGGCTACCCATCAAGAGACACGTAGAATTCAAGGCCCTATGCATCGCACATAAGATGAAATATGCATCCAGGCCGCCTGCCTTACAACATCTTATTACCTCCCATGCAGCCACAAGAGTACTAAGATCGAATAATCTATCTCTTCTAGCAGTTCCAAGAATAAAGAGAGCAAGAGGTGGAGGTAGAACATTTGTCTTCCTCACTGCTAAGTTATGGAACTCCCTTCCTGTGCAGCTCGGGTCCAATAACAATCTGTTAAGCTTTAGGAAACAACTGAAAACACATCCTTTTAGGTCATCATTAAGCCCCTTGTTTTTAGATGTTCTCTAAAAAATTTAAAGATATTTTTAGATATTTTTGACACGTTTAGATGCTTCACTATTAGTTATTAGGTCTGTCAGCGCCGGGAAGCCCATTTTGGGTATCTGTTTGTGCTTTATAAATCCTAATAAATACATAAATAAATAAGTAGATGAGTGTGCGGTGGGAGACGTTTTCGAACGCTGCGGAGAGGTCCAATATGATGAGGACAGCAGATTCTCCTTTGTCAAGTAGGGCTTGGATGTCATCTGTTGCTGCGATCAGGGCTGTCTCGGTGCTGTGGTTGGGTCTGAAACCCGATCGGGATGGGTCCAGCAGTTTTTTTTTTTTCCAGATGATCAGTGATTTGGTGGTTGATGGCCTTCTCAGGACTTTGATGGGGAGCCGGAGGAGGTAGTTGAGAAGGTAGTTCTGAGGGATCTGCCGAAGGTTTCTTGAGGAGTGGTCTAACCTCCGTGGGTTTTCTTGAGTCGGGAAAGGTGACTGTAGTCAAAGAGACGTTGAGGATGGTGGTGAGCTGGCAGCTGATCTCATGGTTTCCTAGGTTGGAGTGTCGATGGGGGTACAGGTCAGTGGGTGCTTCTGAGTGGATGGAGTTCATCAGGGTGGTAGTTGTTGGTGTGCTAAGTTGTTCCCAAGCGGTAAGCGTGTGGTAGGTGGTTGATGGGTTGCAGAGGATGTCGGAGGATTGGGGATCGAAGTTTGGGTAAACGATTGATATCTTGTTGTGGAAGTGGTTGGCTAGGGAGTCGCAGAGTTCGCAGAGTTCTTGTGAGGGAGGGATCGCGTTTTCCGAGGCTGACGATGGTGAAGAGTTCCTAGGTTTGGTTGGCACTGGTTTCAATCCGACTTGTCAGGTCCTCCTTTTTTACGGCTTCAAGCTGGCAGTGGTAGTTGTTGAGGGCTAATTTGTAGGCGGCTCAGTCAGTGGCGTTCTTGCTGGTTCGCCTTCTTCTTTCCAGTTGTTTACACCCGCATTTTGATGTGCTGAGTTCTAGTGTGTACCAGCTGGCTCGTTTGGTGGGTCTGTGCTTTTTGGCTGGTTTGGTGGGGGCGACTTCGTTGGCAGCGCTAGTGATCCAGGCATTGAAGTTCTCTATTGTTTGGCCGAGATTGGTGGTGATGTTTGGCGGAGTGGTGCTGAAGGCGTCAGTCCATTGCTGCTAAGATACTTTGGTCCAGCTGTGGTTAGGAGCGCTGTGTCGGATGAGGGCGGTGTATGACAGACCGGTGAGGATGAAGTGTACAATGAAGTAGTCTGTCCAGGTGAGTTCCGTTGTGTGGCTGTATTTCATTCTGTTGCTGGACATTAGGATGGGGTCTACCGGGTGTCCTGATCTGTGTGTGGGGTCGGGGGCAATCTGCTTGAGGCTGATGTTTTCTAGTCTTTCCAGGAGGTCAGTGAAGTCGTCCAGGTAGAAGTGGAGGTCTCTCAGGAAGACGTAGTGTTCGGATTCAACAGTGAGCGAGTTGATGAATTCGGCAATGGCGCCGCTGAGGCCAGTTCGTGGTCCTGGCAGTCTGTATGCGAGGTTGCCTTTAATGGTGGTTTTGGCTTTGGCATGAAGTTGGAAGTTCGTGTGTTCCATGATTGGTGTGGTGTCGTCGTTGGTGATGTGCAGGTAATTGATTCCAACCGGATCACGTATAACAATTGTAGGCAAAAATGGGGAAAATAAACGAGTACAAATCAGACACAACAGTGACAAAAAAGTAATGAGGTCAGTGCAGTCAACAGAATAAAATAAGATAAATATAGTGTTTTGAGGGGCAAGCTGTGGGGAGGCGTGGCTTGAATTATGGTACCAGTAGCTGAAGGGCAGGGAACCTCAGTGCTACGTGGACTGCAGCTGGGAGCAGTGTGCAAGACCAGGTGGTCGAGGTCTACTCAGATACGTGGAGTAGGTTTAAAATACTGTGGTTGGATTGTCACGTAAAATATCTGCTCTAAGGATGTGTACTGGCCAGGGCCATATTTGGTCTTTGTTTGACTGATCTTCTAAGGTGTCTATTGTTTCTGCACCTATGTTCACCAAGAATAGGAAGCACAAAAGTATCTGTATTGCATGCAGAGGAGGTTATTTCAGACCTCATTCAAGTTGGGTAGCAGAGAGCTGGGTGAGAAACTTATTGCAATATCGTTTATTGAAGCTAAAATTATGACAGTTTGAAAGTCACTGAAGAAAAACACCTGTCCAACAAAATTTAGGAGGTGTTGGAAGGTCTCCAGCTATGTGAGGTCACAGGTTTTGGAAGGCGTATACCGCTCTCAGTCCTTCAGGGTATTCTGGGTGGTATTATCCGGGGCCCTGTTATATTAGGCCGAAGATAGAAAGAAAGTAGGAGAAACCTAATTATTCTCCTTTGGATTAAAAGAGGCCCTGTCCACTGAGATAGTATGTACTGCAAAGAGTCACTTTGAGTTTCTTCTTGGTGAAGAAGGTTAATTTATTCAATTTCTTGATAAAACTATCAGCTATGTTTGCTTAAAAATATTGTTAATAAAAGGTTGTTCCATCTCAAGTCCTGTAGGGGTGCTCCTCCCATACACTATCTTGGGAGATCCTCATATGCCTTTCCCCCACACTTCCGCCTCCGCCTTTGTTTGGGGTCCACTTTAAACCCGGACCTATGCATTCTCTCCTCCCCTCAGCTGGGCATACTAATAATAAGACACTCTCCACAATTGGCTGGCCAAGACCGACCCCGCACTACGTAATTTGAGTAGCCCCTATTAGCACTTAACACTGTTCCTCAGTAAAGCTGTGGCTACTTTCCTCACTTCACCCTCCACCCTCCCCTCCCATAGTTTTTTTAAATTTCAGGTACTTCTCCAAATATGCACATTTTTATAAATACATCTGATTACTGTTGTACTGTATGCTGACTAATACCCAATACAATTCTAATGAGGTGATGGTTATTAGTTGCCTTAGATCTTATCTACCACCGTGAATCCACGAGTAATAATTTTGTTAACCATGTTAATTCCTCAAGGGGCAAACAAGAAAACACTTCCACAAGTTTCTAAATCAAACCATTGTTTAATCGTCTTAAGTAAATGAAGTCCACATTATGTAATAGATTTGACCTCTGCTTGCAGCATGAAGGTCCCTGGAACCTATGCCTAGAGAATATAATGTGGAAATGTAAGGTATATGAAAACTTGTATTTGAGAGTGCATTAGTTGATCCATTCTATTATTCTATTTTTATATTTGGATTGTAAAAGTCTTATACAAATGGTTAAAAATTATGTAGGAATATGGTCGTTGAATTAATGTATTCATGTAATGTAACTTCATTTTGATATGCAAAATGAAAAGTAATTTTATGTTTTTTACAATGTAAAAAAAAGACTATTAGAGGGTAAAAGCCATAAACCATATTGAACTTGCTTTTCTTGACCCCACTACCCTGCATGAGGAATGCCCCAGTCCATAGGAACTGCCATCTATTGCTATACATGCTGAAACTTGTGGATTAAAACAGGATGCCCTATTAATACACTACAGCACCATTTAAATTCACTGTTAAATCGCTAAACCCACTGAAAGGCAGCACCCTTCATGAGTAATTTTCACTATGCTGGCAAAATCGATAAAATGTGCAAAAACATCTGCCAGGCAAAAAAGTCAAAGTTGTTTGTGGTCGGTAGGTGGTGTTTTTCGACAAGATTTACTTAGATCTTACTGGGGTCTAAAACAGCTGCGGCTCCTCCGCTATGGCAGAAGAGTGTCGCCCCCCTTTCTGGCCAGCTGAGGGAAAGGAAAAATAAAATGATAATAAAACATTATTATCATTTTATCTTTCCTCTGGACGGAGCTGAGTCTTTGGGGCGGAGCCATGCCATGACAGTCACGGAAGGGGAGTGGTGGGCAGCACTGCTGTCAGTGCACTTGACAGTTTGGCCGGCCGTCTTAGGATGGCCAAACCGTCATGCGCATTGACATCTCCCCAACCCGAGCTGCATTGCCGGGTGGAGTGAACAGCAGGCGTAGACTCCCAGTCCCCTTTGGAGGGGAAAACAAGCCCACTCAGACCAATCCCAGCCCTTCTTTCATGCTGGCCGGCATGAGAGATGCACTGGGATTGCCCGTGGGGAGCCTGGGAGCCTCAGCACATACACAGCAGAAAGGAGAAGAGCGGCAATCGGTGAGGAGCAGGTAAGTTATTTTCTTTTTTTGTGTTTATTTTGTTATCCGTCTGTCCCTCCCCAGCCCATGCCCCTCCCCACCATGTCACTCTGCCGCGAGACCAGCCTCTACTGGTCTAAAACCCTCCCTGCTAAGGCTGCTCGAGTATTCAGCGTCTCTTCTGCCACCTCTAATAAACCTGTATCTTCCTCCACTTATAGTCAGTTCGTTGTCTTAGACGTTGGGCAGCACCTTCAGAAGACATTCATCTTATTACTGCATACTATTGCTAAATAGTAGAACATCATCTTAGTAAAAAGAAATTAATCCTCCTTCTAAATTGTGTTTGCACTGTAAAAAGGTGTCTAATCAAACGCACTCCTAACATTTGCAACATAAGGCAAGTTTATTTTTTTAATAACTGTTAGAAATTGGGTTTCTGGTTGGCAAAGATCTGCACCCTGTCCAAGCTGGAACCACAATCCTAGTCATGGTAAGTCAGATACACAACTTAAATTAACCTGTGCTCACCCTCTGGTAGCTTGGCACAGAGCAGTCAGGCTTAACTTAAGAGGCAATGTAAAAAGAATTTGTGCAACACTAAAAACAGTAAAACAGTGAAAACACCACACAAAAATATCACGCCTGGTTTGGAAAATAGAGCTTAATTTATTGAACAAAACAAGAACAAAACGACAAACATCTAATTAGTGGAACCGGAGTTATTAATTTTGAAAGAATATCCTGAAATATAGTGCTTAAAAGAATAAAGCGCCAATCGGGGCTAACTGGTCGGGCTGGACTAGGTCAAACCTGAAAGTTCAGGCCGACTACGAATGGTGCGGGTCGGATACAGGGACCAGTCTTGGCCCGCTAAAACAGTACTTTGGTTCAGGGTTGCGCCGACGTCGAACGCGAGATGCAGGAGCAAAGGAGGCGCTGCGTCGGCATTGATCCTGGAGATGTAGGCAATGCGTCAGTTCCGAGACGCGCAAATTGAAGATGCGTTGTTGTCGAACCCCTCTGATGAAGGTGATACATCATCGTTGAGCCGTGCAGCTGGTGATGAGATGTCTCCGAAGGGGCGATGCGTCAGTGTTGAGGGAGATGCATCGATCCCAACCGGCGCAAAAACAGCGATTGGTGGATTTTGCAGGTTGCAGTACTTAAGGCCCACTTCCAAGAGTCCAGGACTGGATTGGCGCCACTTGGCAGAGCAAGACTCTCAGATGGCAGAGTCCAGGTGGTGGCTGAAATGTGGAAGTCTTTAAAATCCCTGAGACTTCCAACAGGAGGCAAGCAGGCAGGCACTTTGAGCAACCCTTGGTTAAGGGATGGGGAGATGCAGGTCCAGTCCTTCTCACTCCCAGGCAAGAGGGCAGCAGGCAGCAGGTCAGCACAACAGAGCAGGTGTACAGCAGAGTGACCGTCCTTTTAGCAGCACAGCAGTCCTTATTCCTGGCAGAGTATCCACATGTCCAGAAGTGTACTGAGTTGGTGGTGTCAGGGGTCCAGTACTGATACCCAATTGAGCCTTTGAAATGGGGAAGACTTCAAAGAGAGGCCTTTGAAGTGCATAGAGTCCCTGCCCTTCCTGTCCTGGCTTCAGGCTCACTGCAGGGGTTTAAGCACTCCTCCTTTTGTGTGGGGACAGGACGCAGCTCTTTCAGGTCTGTCAGCTTCTCCCTCCCATCCTGCTCAGGATGGCCCATCAGTCACACCTAAGCTCCCTGCCTAGAAGGAATGCACAAAGCCCAGCTGTCACCCACCCCAAACGTGTATTCAGAGACAGGCAGAAGGCACAAAATGGCTAAAGTAAGAAAATGCAAACTGTCTAAAAGTGGCAATTTCAGAATTCCAATTTAAAATCTAACTTCACCATAAATTAGGATTTTAAATTGTGATTCCAGAGCCACCAAACTTGGAAGTCCCATCTCTTTCCAATTGGAAATTACACTTATATGGTGTAATAAGGTAATCCCAGTGTTAACTTATGAGAGAGATAGGCCTTGTAGTAGTGAAAAACAAATGTAAGAGATTTTCACCACTACTTGAACATGTAAAGCTTAAACGTACATGTCTAAATTTTTAAAATAAACTGCACACTTCACTTGGACTGACCAGGACCTACATTAGGGGTGACATATATTAAAAAGGAACGTTTGGGCTTGGTGAGAGGGTTAACTTGTCAGGTCGACATGGCAGTTTAAAACGGCACACAGAGGCTCTGCAGTGGTAGGCCTGATATGTTTAAAGGGCTTCTGGGTGGCACAATCAGTGCTGCAGGCCCATTAGTAGCATTAAATTTACAGGCCCTGGGCACATATAATGTACTTTACTAGGGACGTACAATTAAATTAAATATGTCAGTTGTGGATAAGCCAATGTTACTGTGTTTTAAGTACAGAGCACATGCACTTCAGCACTGGTTAGCAGTGGTAAAGTGCCCAGAGTCATAAAGCCAACAAAAACGAATTCAGTAAAAAAAGGGGAGGAGGAAGGCAAAAGGTTTGGGGGATGACCCTGCAGAAAGGGCCAGGTCCAACAATAACCATCCCATGTTCACTAAACCCATTAACATCAGCACCAGTCGGTGGCACCATTCACCCCCCACTTGAGTAGCTTGAGCGGGGAATGGCGTTACTGGGCAAATCAGTGTAATATGAAGCATGCATTTAAGTTTTTATTTATCGCTCTAACTTTCATCGGAGACTCTGGTTGCCAAGAAGGTCACAAAACGAAACAGTCACAGGGAGGAAGTGTGGCTGGGAGAGTTAGAGAGAAGGAGATAGATGAAGAGAAGGATGGAAAGAGGTTGGCTGGATGAATAGACGGATGTGGAGATGAATAGAGAGGAGGGTAGGGAGAAGGGTGGAAGCAGAGATGGATGAAGAGAAGGATGGAGGGATAGCGGGAGAAAGGATTGGTGCTGGATGGATGAAGAAGGGATGAAAGGAGATGGGATGAATGGATTTAAAGAAAAGATAGAGTGAGTGGGTTATTTTTGACTCTCACTACTCTGTTCTCTCACTACTGTGTTGACCTATATGTATTGGGACACATGCATTTGATTTCTCTTGTCTTTTTTGGTTTTTACAGGTAAAACCAGTAAATCGTGTTCACCAAAAGTGGGAATACTGGTTTTGTATCTATTCTTATTACCTTTCATTTGTATTACCTTCCACTTTTCACATAATCCAACGCAGTAGCACATTGTTTCAAGGTAATGAAAGAAGGCTGTGACACCTTTATGGGTCGATTGGGCCGAAACATGTTGACCTGGTTCATCTGTCACATGCAGTAACTATTATTTCCATACTGCAGGTGCACTGTTTTTAATCCTGACACTAGGAATGAGCCAATAAAGTTTTTTTCACTCCTAGTAGCTAGTTTTAGCATCACTTACCTCACATTTTGAGGTTTTTTTCCTGCACTGCGCCCGCTACCCAACCAGTCCTAAGCTTCACATCTCTAGGATTTAGTATATCCTCCGTAGAGTAGGAAACTAAAACGATCCCTGAGCTCCTCCCTCACAGTGAGGGGGTTGTAGCCCTTAGCGGAGCTAGGAGTCTCCGCCAAGAGGAGAATCTCAGATGATGAAGCATGCCATCTTGGTGGGTGATGGGATTTCGTCCTAATTAAAGGACTCCCCCACTAGCGACAAGATATCTCTGCTGTTGTCTCTTCTGGTGCTGTTCCAGCACTTTAGACCCAAGGATTCTTTGTGTTTTGCATTATTTTTGAGCTGCCATCTTGGCAAGGGGTCATTTTACTCTTTAGCTGCCATCTTGGCAAGGGGCCCTTTTACTCTCTAGCTCCTTTCCGACCCTCCATATATACATCAAAGACAAGCGTGCCCATTGCCCAAACGTCCAGTAAAGGGTGGTAGTTAAGTGCGCTATGCTGTTTGGACCCATTAGAACCAGTGAGACAGCCACTATACATAACAAGTCACCGATTTGCTCACTGTGCACATGGTCCACAGTCACCCTGCTGTGGTGACTCTTCACTAACATAACGTGCATTTGTATGATGCACATTCACCCTGAAGGGTATCGTAGCACCAAGATAACAGATGTTTATTGTTGCCCAGCTCAGTGGTACTCATTTTATCGACCTCAGAATGATGAAAGGCTGAGTGGCTCCAGAGGGATTTAAAGATTCTAATCTGTGACCATGAGGTCAAACACAGATGTCTGGAGCAGCTGCATTAGCTCGTGATCTGACCAGGCTCTACACTTTGTGTACAAAGAATTTCTTCCCAATCCCCACTGCTACCGTTCTGCTTGTGATGCCCTTTGTATCTTTAATAATTATGTTAAACCACTAGGTGACCAAATGATCAAAAAAGGAATATCCTTCCACCAGTATGTCGACGACAGCTGGTATATATCCAAATCAACTGTACTAGTAGCCTTGAGATCTGAACCTCCTCTCTGAAAGAATTCAAATCCTAGAAGACTGCGCTGAAGCTTAGACCAGAACCTCACAAGACAGAGTTCCAGTTCCCCAGCAAACATCTTGTGTTGCCAAATGAATGGCTAAGGAAACTACAAGACATGGGCATTTCACCAAACATTGTCACCTCTGTTAAATTCCTCAATGTCAAACTTGATAAACATTTACTTGTCATTCTGCTTGTCAAGTAGATGGTCAGATACACAAGATTTCAATTAAAATTGTTTTACATTCTCAAGCCCTTCGTTCCTAAAAGGACCCTAAGTAACCTGTGCAAATAGTGAGGATTTTGCAGACTGATTATGGTAATGCATCCCTAAATCACACATAGCTCCTCTGAGTGGCTTTCCCCTGCAGCAGCCTGTATGATCTCAAATGCAGAAGGCTTCAGTGTATCACCACTCTACTCTCATCTCTACAGCAGCTTTCACTGGAGCTCAGATTTCTCCATAAACAGTTTGTATCACTGGGTTAACACGCATTCATCTTGGTCTTTGTTCAATGGATTTTCAATCTTGTCTACAAATGACAGCAACCCTTGACTGTCCATATTGTTTAATATGTGTTACATTCAGTCCTCTGCCTTGTCTCTTTAGCTCTCCTTCTCCCAGGAGAAGATACAACTGCTGTGACATCATATACATATTCTCTAGGTTCTGTAGCTGTCTCCTCCTTCCTGGAGTCCTTGTACAATAATGTAATATAGCCTTATAGCCCGCTGCCGAGGGCTATACTGGTTGTTAAATGCCCTGAACCCGAGTTATAGGCCCGAGCCGCAGGCAAAGGTCTATAACAAGGGAGAACCATCTTTCATCTGCCAGACCTGACATGGCGGTAACATACCCCATCCAGCTGCAGTTCTTCCACACCTGACTTGGCTGTAACAGAAACAGGGAGCGTCAGGAGTCTATCCAGTGCTACTGCTGCTCTTCCAGACCTGATATGGCTGTAACAGAAAGGGGGACATCGAGAGTCTATCCGGTCCAGCTGCAGGTGCCAGGATGCTTGTTTCCGGTCCAGGGAAGACCTGGCTTGGCAGTTTGGGCTGGACTGTTCCCATGAGGCACAGGGTCAAGACTGATTTGCATATAGCTGTGTCTGAACTGGGGTGGCGAAGTGAGCTAAAGAACGATGATGGATTCAACGCAGATCTGTGACTAAGGGTGAGTGTCTGAAAAGTTTCAGTGCTCTGTACATCATCTCCTTGTGTTTGCTTTGTTCGCCCTAAGTTGGCAGGGTATGGCCAGACGTGGGTCCCTTGCTTTCTTTGCCACTGGATTCAAGCTAGCCTGGCTGATGAGGGGTGTTACCCCGAAACTGGTCTTAGGATCTGAACTGGGGTGGTGAAGTGAGCTAAAGAACGATGATGGATTCAACCCAGATCTGTGACTGGGGGTGAGTGTCGGAAAAGTTTCAGCACTCCGTCCATCATCTCCTTGTTTGCACACTTCCTATTTGCCACACTTCTTTTTGCCACAGAGGTGGTAGAGATGTATTGAGCTGGCATCAAGACGGCAGGTTTTCTGACCTTTGCCTATTTAAAATTAGTATAGAATTCGAGAAATTGGACCTTGTGGGGCAAAAAACTTCCCAATGGATATTAATGCTCGTCTTTCAGAGCAAGAGGACTTTAGCGGTCAGATGTAGCATCGTATGAAGACGTACTTTAAAATCAGTGCCAATCGAGTTCTGATCAAGGGCTACATCTGGGGTAAAGAGAGGAAGAAGCTAGCACAAGTGACAGACCTGGAGGCCCAGATCCTTTCCTTGGAGTGATGGGCCCACTGACAGTAATTGGCTGACCTGACGCACCAGCTGGCACTGGCGAGATCTCAACTGAAACAGATCTCACAGGAGGAAGCCAGACCGTGCTGGAGGGCATCAACCCAGCTTGTTTACGAACATGGAGATAAGTCAAGGCAAGCTCCTCTATTGGCTAGGAACTAATGACATGATGTCCAGAATCATACTGTCCACACACGATGCGGATGGCTGCCTCAACAAGCGTACCCTGGAGGTGGCATAGGTTTTTGCGGATTACTACTGCACACTATAAATGGGGATGCCTATTTCCACACCAGGACTTGAATCACTGTTACTAGCAGAGATCCCACTGCCTGTGATCCCCCTCCCCCGTCTCTAGCCCATGACCTCGATCAACCGATTACGGCCGAAGAGATCAATACGGCCCTATCAAAGCTGGTCTGCTGTAAGACACCGGGCCCAGACGGATTGCCGATCGAATACCTTAAATGTTTTCGGTCCATTCTGCTCCCCCTTGTCCCGGCGCTATACACAGAGGTGGCTGATCGTAGATCATTTCCTCCAGGTCTGGACACAGCTACTATCATGGTACTAGCTAAGACGGGTCAGCCCTCTGACCAATGCTCCTCATATAGGCCCATCTCTTTCATCAACGCTGATATTAAGGTATTCGCGAAGGTTTTGACTCTCCGGCCGAGTCAGGCTCTTCCCAATCTGATCCACCCAGACCAGTGTGGCTTCATGCCCCACAGATGTAGCCATCACTGTATTTGCTTGGGTCCAATTAACTCTGTCCGAAGCACATAGTATCAATGGTCCCACGACCCTGCTTCTAATTGATTTTGAAAAGGCCTTTGATATAGTTGTTTGGTCCTTCTTGGGGGCGGTGCTGCAGAGGGCAGAATTCAGGCCCCTCTCCCCTAGACTTGTGGGTCTTCTCTACACCGGGCCCGCCGCCCACGTTAGGATCAATGGTACCATGCACTGGCTTTTTTTATTTGGAGGGGTTCCCTCCCCCCAGGGCTGTCCCCTCTCCCCTATTCTATTTGACTTAGCAATCGAGCCTTTGACACATCTCCTTAGGTGTGACGCCCGTTTTCGAGGCTAGTCCTGGGGAGGGGGCCCAGAGGAGCACGTGGCTTTGTATGCGGATGATCTTCTGTTATTCCATGCAGACCCACTATCCTCAGGCCCTCTTTGCCTGGAGGTCCTCTGTGTATACGAGGGATCCTCTGGACTTCGGATCAAAGAAACTAACTCCCTGTTGGTACCGGTTGAGGGCAACGCGGGTGAACACTTTCGGTGTCTCAGGATCCTGTTGCGCCAGCTATCCTTTAAGTACCTAGGCATTTACATCTCTTGCTTACCAGAGCTGGCATGGAGCCTTAACCTGCGGCCCCTTGTGATGGGGGTGATCGTGGATCTGCGGTGGGGCCAACTAACCCTCTGGGGTGTGTAGCATTGTTTAAAATGACGTGTCTCCCACATTTCCTCTATGTCCTTGCAAACTTTCCCCATCCAATTCGCAGGCGATGGTTTCAGACACTGGCATTGAAAATATCAGCCTTCTTTTGGGCAGGAGGTCGCCACCGAGTGGCCTTTGTCAATGGCCGGCAATCTCCCTACAACAGGGGGTTGGCGATGAATGACCTATACGGCTACTACCTAGCCGCCCAAATTGGATCAATAAACTACTGGTTCAATGGGGGCTGGGATTACCCGACCTATTGAGCAGAATTAAGTTTACTGGGCCTCGGGGGTCTCTTGGGCCAGCTCAATGGGTGCACACTCCTCCAGTCTCTCCCTGATTGCACTTGACTGACCCTACTGTGTTGGAGGACAGCCCTTCGCTTCATGAAGTGGGATCGCAAGCTGACAGGAATGACCCCACTGTCGTAGGGAATGTGATTGAGTCACACGGTGGGCCTCCAAGGCTTCGCGTAATGGGACATAATAGGAATTGCTCATCTGGGAGACGTCTGGCGTACTGATGCCTTGATGTCGTTCCGAGAACTGCAGGACCATTACCAGCTTTCCCATACTCAATTCTATCATTAACTGCAGCTGCTGGCCATGATTGTCAAGACACATACCCATAGGTATGCACATTCCAGAATTTAAACCCTTTGAGACCAAGATTTTGATGTGGAAACTGGGAAAAAGTGCGATCCCTAGGATTTTTCAATCTCTAATCCTTAATGCTCTGGACCGTTTTCCGGACACTAGAGGTGTGGGTGGGGGAGCTTGATTATGATGACTGGTGGGAGGCCCGTCTGGCTCCCAGAGAATTGGTCCTCCCGGCTGCCCTTCGCATGGTCCAGCTAAATTACCTGCACCTCTTACATGACTCCCAGTGACTACTTCGAGCTGGCAGTAAAAAAAATGTAAGTCCGTTTTTATATAGCGCAGCTACTCACCCTTACGAGTCTCAAGGCGCTGGGGGCCGTAGTGGAAATTAAGTGAGCTATTGCCCAGAGTCACATGGTGCTGAGCTGAGCTGCCGCCGGAGCCGGGGATCGAACCGTGAACCCTGTGCTCCGAAGTCAGCTGCCCTGGCCGCTGCACCACACCTCTCCACTGGCAGAGCTCCCCAGGCCAGGTGTGTACGATGCTCCTTAGCACAGGCCGACTTCTTTCACATGGTCTGGGCCTGCCGGCCATAGTCCCTTCCTGGGAGGGGATAGGAAGGGAGCTTTCCCTGGTTCTGAGTTGCCCAATCCACCTCACCCCCGAGCTGCGCTCTTGGGCCTATGGGAGGAGGTGGGGGGGGGGCAGAGGATGGAGAGTTCCTTTGTTGCGGTGACCACGCTGGTGGCCAAGCGAGACACTGCCCGCAAGTGGAAATCTCCGGCACCCCCCTCACTAGTAGAGTGGTGGAAGGGAGTGGATTGGTGCACCCTCCAAGAACATCCAATTTATGAGACAAGAGGATGCCCTCCGAAACATGACAAGATTTGGGGTGGGTGGTGGTAGTAACATGGGTTGGATGTGTGATCCAGATATACACCATCTGGCTTTTCTGCTCACAATATGGAAGTGTGAATTGTTTCACTGTGGTTTTTATGTCCTTTTATCTTTGAAAATCAATAAAATTTGGTTATTAAAAAATCACTGCCAATAGCTTGGATTGCCTGTGGTTTGGGATTGTTTCTGAACTAAAACAGTACTTCAGAGAGTTTGTATTTCATGGAGCTCTTTTGAGATACACAAACATTGGTTTGGTAATTGAAGGGTGTCCAACCAAGTTAAAGGACACACATACAATCTGAGAGGCACAGAGTCCCTTCAAGACTTAGAACATTGTTAGATAAAGAACAAATTATGCATGCTTCTCAATATTGGTAGCGGGCATATGCAGGTTGTAGCCTGACAACCTATGAGTAAGTAAATGCATTAAGATATTCAATGCATTGTAGACCCCAACAGCCAGCTAGCCTGTGACTTTTCCTTACACAGAGAGCAAACAGTTGTACATTGACTCTCGACTGGAGACACCATAGGGCGTAGGCCAACATGCATTTGTTGGTTTCATAACCAGCATTCAAAAGTAAGCTGTCTAAGAATTGGCTTTGTCTGGATGACTTTGCGAGGCTTGTGCAAGCCTTTTAAACAAGCCTCTATCTCTACTTGCCTTTATCTGACCTCCATGTCCCATTAGTTGCACAGAACTCAACAGTGCAGGGGCGGCTCCCACGTTGGAGCGGAGGAGCGTCGCCCCACTTAAAATCCCCCATAAAAACCCCATGAAAAATAAAATGGTAATTTATTACCATTTTATTTTTCATTCCTGTCAGGATGGGTGCGGGGTCGCTGCTGAGTGACCACAGCAAGGAGGATGGTGGTCTGTCTATGCACTTATGTTTACAGTGCGCATGTCTTTTAGGCCAGCCGTCTTGAGAGAGATCAGCGCCCTAATTGGTTAAGGGAGTTCCAGGCTCCAGCTTCCAGTTCCTGTGGAGGTACGGAGCTGAGGACGTCGTGTACGCTCGGTAAGGTTTTTTTTAAATGTAATTCTTTTTTTTTTTATTTGGACACGCGCCTACCCGCCCCCCTCTCCCTATAGATGCCAGCCGCTACTGGAAAATATCTGTTACTGAGCATCTATCACTTTGCACCCTCTGTCTTTCTTTCTCTCTACAGTTTCTCATTTTATCTCTCCATTTTGTAGTCCGTTATATGCCTTGTCACTCACAATCTCACTTACAATATCCCATTTAAGTTGCTTTGTAAAGTCCCACCTTCAATCTTTCTCCATTCCCATTACCTTTATATCTTGTTCCTCATCTTTCTTTCCAACTTCTCCTTAACATTCTCCTCTCAAGTTTCCTTTGAACTCCTCAGCCATCTCTAACTCACCTGTTTTCTGATTTTCTACCTTTAATTTAGTTCCTACATTCTACATTCCATCCTTTAAAGATTTGATCAGTGCCTATTAACTCAGATTTGACCTACACACCAATGTTGGTTACTCCCATCCATCTACATTTCTCCACAATTCCTTATTTTCCCTTCTTTTTCTGCTTTCCATGCCATTCTGTATTCCCCTCTGCCTTGCCCTAAAGGTTTTGTGTTTTTGATACTCTTTCCACCATGCATTTTAATATTTTTCCTTTTCTTGCAAATTCCCTTACCCTTCATCTTCTGACTCCCCCCATTCTCCCGCCCTACCTCCCTCCTTTGCCACCTCGTCTCCCGGGCTTGTGCCCACCCTGCCCCCATCGCTTTTCATGGCGGCTCCTCAGCATGCGTAGCAAACCTCCGCAGCGCCGCTGAGCTAATAAACATGTTTCTCTGTGACAGGCGCGGCCTAAACTGTGCATTGCTTATTGCTAATATCTGTCAGGACGCCGCCGCGCACTCGTGGAATGAATGTGCACTGCCGAGCCGCAGCGGCCGCCATCCTGGGGTCTCTGTCAGCAACGTGATCGATTAGAAAAGGGTTTTTGTTTATCAGAGCGCTCTGCCCCTGCCCCCTGCGGATTAAAGGCTGCCTTCTGACAGTTTATATAGCGTCATGTAGACGTGGTACTCAGCCATGTGATTCTGCTGTGAAAAGGGCGCGTTTCAAGGCGCCTCATGGTAGGCCGCTTGGCGCGGAGGGCTCAATGAAGTAATGGAAGTGCGATCACATGTGTTTTTAACCGATGATGAGGTCACAGGATCGAACGCTTGCATCGCGCTTAGCCCCTCAGCAGCCTTCTTTTTGCTCCTGAATGAGAAGGCGAGCTAGGTTTCCCTTCCGGTTCTTCTACTGCCCTTATGACCCTGGAGACCTGGGTATCACTGCAGTGCCAAAAGGGCAGGAAAAGAGTTCCATCTGCTGCCTCTAGATGGCGTCCATGGTCATGTTTAAGGGACACATACCCACAGGCAGGGCCGGTCCTAGGACTTTTGGGGCCCCGGGCGAAAAAGAAGAAGTGAGGCCCCTCTAATTTGCATGTGACATCACAAGAAGTGACATCACAGAAAGTGACATCACAGGATTTCTAATCTTCTTTGGTATCGCCAAGGGACCTTATATGTGCAAATCAGTCACATGGATAAAAAGATAAACACCCAAATGAAACCTGTCCGTCTATTTTAAAGCTGTATTAAGTGGATTGTCACATTGAACGTAAAAGCTAGGCACAGGTTTCACAAAGATGGACTTCCTTACTCAATGTTAACTGATTGTTTCCAGTTTAGTGCACGATAAAAGGTCCAGAGCACTGCAGAATCTTATTTGAATGGCATCACTATGGTAATAATTATGCAACCGGATATAGCGAAATATGGTTGTGTTTGAATACATGTACCTTTCCATTTTTATTAGAAAGCTTTATAAATCACAGGTCAGAACTAAAAGGGCAGCGGAGTTCTGTAGAAACAAAGCAAAGCATGTAGTCACGAGCACCATGCATTCATGTGAGGCTGCATCATAGAAGGGTTAAAGTCACCCCTGAACTGAAAAGGCTGTTGAAAATGTGAGATTTTACAATTCCCAAACTTATACGTGATTTGATTTATTCCTTTCATTTGGATATTGTACTGCTGCATTTATGATAGAAAAATGAAAACTCAAGTGCCAGAATGCAAGAAAATAACAGCAAAACTGCTTACATGTGATTTAAAAAAGCAACTTGAGGCCTCCTAAGGAGGAAGTCTGTGCTGGTTACCGGTTTCACATAAATCCCTTGCACTGTGACTGGAAAAAAGTTTGTTGATGCCCTTATTCTGGAACCATTAGTGAAGCCAGTTGTGAGGCTAAGGCAGTGGACAGCCTTGGTGTGAGTGTGTTCACGCAAGTGTGTGTGTTTGTTACACTAGTATAGTTATTTATTTTGGACACCTTGCCTTTTGCTACAAGCACAATATACACCTCAAGCACAGCTCGTGGCACTATAAGGCTTTCCTTAGAACCCCATACTTAAAACAAAACATGCTATAATCTATAATTACTAGCGTAACATTCAAGTAGATGTTGGGTGGCATTCAAAATGTCATGCATATGATGTAGATATGCCATAAGTAAACATAGGGCAAATACAGAAATGTCACACATAGGCACAGGATAGCCAGAAAATTAAATTAAAATACCCCCCACTTTGTACCAAAGCCTTTTTGGCACCAAGCAAGCCATTGCAACCCTCCCTAGAAGAACTCTTGTCTCTTCCATCTAAGCATCTATACAGTCATGCTTTCATCCTCCCATCCACCTACTGATATCCACCATTGCCCCTTTGCATTCTGTCATCTATTCATTCTTTCATCAATCATTCAGTCTTTCACCATTCTGTATGCCTGTCCATCCCCATGTTCCCATCCATATCCAAACCTAGCCATCAATAATTTCACTCATCCATCCCTCCATCCACCCTTTCACTCATCCATCCACCCATCTTTTCGATCATCCATCAATCTCACTGCTCATCCATTCAGCCACACTTTCAATCCATCCTTTCCCTCATCCATTCATTTATCTATCCACTCATCCGTCCATCCATTTACACTTTCACTCATCCATCCATCCTTTCTTTCATCTCTCCACCCTCACTTTCACTCATCTGTTCATTCTTACACCCATCCTTTTACTCATCCGTTCATGCTTTCACACATTTACCTATCCTTTCGCTAATCCTTCCATCCATCCTTTCATTCCATCATTCCACCCTTTCACTCATCCATCCTTGCAGCCACCATTTTGCTTATCCATCCATCCACTCATCTATTTTTTCACTCATCCATCCACCCTTTCACTCCACCCACCCTTTCACTCCATCCATCATCCCTTTCACACTTCCATCCACCCACTCTTCCACCCATCCAATGAGCAGGGGATTCACGTGTCATGAATGATGGATAGTGGCAGAATGTGAGGCGATTGTGACATGGCGCTGTGGTTCCTTTCTTCGCACTTTTATATAGCACAAACTCAGCCCAAAGTCTTTGGAGCGCTTTACAAAAGTACCAATCCCATTACAAAAGGTCAGGGTTTTTTAGAAATGGGGAGGTTTAATGATTTGTCCAGAATCTCAGGATTTTGAGCTAACGCCAGGACCTGTACCTGGTTCCCCACTTCCACTAAACTACTCCATGTGCTGCGAGGCCCAGGTGAGGAGTTTTATCCCCTTGGCTTCACAGCACTGAGGCCAAGGAGAGGGGTGCCCCCTGCCCTGGGCCACACAGCACTTGTTAACAGCAGGGAAAGGGGCCCCATACCTGGACCCTGCAGCCTGATGCAGCGCTTCAAGGCCCACGTGACTGAGCTGTGCTAAATCCTGCCCTGCCATATCAGTCTTTTCTGGGTGCTTCCTCTTTCCCCAACCCACCTCCCCTCACCTGATAATGTCCAACTGGTCCTTGGAACAAAGGGGCCCTTGGCAACGCAAAACAGAAAAGGCAGGCAAGGCTTCAGGGCAGGTTGTTAAGTGAGGTGCTGCCCGGCTCCTAACACCCTGCTCCTGAGGTTGCGAGCCAACACATTTGTTGGCTTTACTGCTGCCCACTTCCCCACCCACTGCTTTCCTTTCCTCACCCCTGCACCCACAGAAATGCCACCATGCCCTTGGATGAGGGAGGTGAAGACACCTCCCTTGAAAAATACATTTGTGATGTGATCGGAAGGTGGGCTGACTGATAGTGTGGCATTTCACACAGAAGCAGGGCCCCATGTTTTCAACCTGATAAAAGGGCCCTGGGCAGCTGCCCACATTGCCATGCTTAGAGCCGGCCCTGCCCAGACTCTTACCTTCTCTCACTGATTCAGCCTGTCGCATGCGCTGCTCCTCTTCTCCCAAGCTTCTTGCTCTTTGTTGCTGTTCTGCCCCCATTATCTTTGTGTGCCACCTCTCTGCTGTTCTTTTACTCAATCATCTCTCACACCCACCTCTTATCTTAGCTCTTTCCTTTGTCGTATTCCCTTTATATGCACTGCACCTCCATTTTCTGTGCTTCTTTCACCTTCTTTCTTTATCCTAGGGGAACAAGGTTGCCACAAGCCGGTGTTCTATCGCTAAAGCCCGTATTTTTAACCCTTACCTGTATATACTTCAAACAACAGGTATAAATAGAAAGTACTTTTAAATATGCTATAGAGATGCATTAACAGTACCTGACTAATAGTTAAAGTAAAGAAAGGCAGAAAAGCCATGTTACAATTGAATACATACTATTATTTTAGAGTCCAATTTAGTCTAACGTCTAAGCCAGAGGTCTTCAAACTTTTTTAGGTTGAGCCCCCCCAGCTGAATCTTTTTAGATGTCGGGCCCCCCACCATCAGACAGAAATTTCGGGAATCTGGTACACTACATAATCAACTGCCATCCGCATATCCTAGGCCATATCCGGCGAATAATGTTAAGCACAGTAAGAGTGTTTAGTAAACTGCAGGTTTGTGAGTGGGTGTGGTTAAATGACAGATGCTTATTAACCAGTCCAAATCTAAATTTTCCAAGATAAAATGTGCGCAAATTATTTTTAGTAGGGTTGAGTCACAATGGGACAGTGTTATCTGGAGCAGCCCATTCACCTCCGAAGTAATTACCCTCAAGTCAGGTAAATACCTTTCCTTCCATAGCAAGCAAGGAAGGAAAGCCTAGCACATTTATTTTAAAAGAAGGATCTCACATGGTGCTGACATCCCTTCCTGTGATGTCCTGTGACACCAATGTGCATTGCTTATGCTAATTAGTCCCCCCACTTGTTTTTTTAGGACTTGTGCCCTGAGTGGGGGTTTAAGACACATGTCAGGCTTATGTTTAAAAAATAGAACTAATAAAAACTGAATGATGTTGCCTATTTTACTTCAGAGCAATGTTGTCTGACAGACTTTGTGGTGATCAAATGGATCTCGGTCCAGCTGCACAGTGAACTGGCAGCATTGCAATGCATGTAAATACAGCGGCGGCCAGCGCAGGTAAATGCAGTGAGGCGGCGGCGGGGAAGTCGACAGACGATGGAATAGGTCAAATTAAATAAATAAATAAAACCTATTCGGTCCCCCCGCCCCACTCCACTGCCTCACCGCGCTTGCCTGCACCAGCCGCGACTGATGTGTGCGCCTCCAGGGAGTGGGTCTAGGCAGAAAGTAGAAAAGATTGTTAGAGGCTGAAAGGGTTTATGGTGGGTGCCCAAAGGCAGTGCTTAATTAATAATAATAAAAAAAGTACAGGTGCCAAATCTTTTATTACGTCACTTCTGCCAGCACTGGCTCTTGCCAGGGCGGCTGTATACTAGGACTGCCGAGTCTTGAACGAACCAACACACGCCTCCTTCTTCCTCCACCCTCTTATTTCGGCCTCTGTCTCATTCTTGCAGGTTGTTTTTCATCTCTGCTTTATCCCTTTGTCTCTGTTTTCACAGCTTACCTGCCCTGTTTTTTCCCCCTATTCTGCTTTGCTCTCTCTTGCTCTTGGTCAAAGTTTGATGCTGAAAAGGAATTCTTGGCCCCTAAAAATGAGTACCGGGGGCCACCACCTGCCACCTCCGATATAAAGGAAGCGCTGCCCACATTGGAGTCAGGTCAGGAATGGACTAGTTGGAAGCACTGTTTGTAAGATCGCCCTTTGCCCCAGAACCACCCTTGGCCCAGTCGCCACTGCCGCCTATGCGCTGCAACGTTAATCATGTTGTCATTTGTGTTCATTGCCTTTATGCTTCTGATTGCGTTACTATATAATTGTATGCCGCATAAAGTGCAGACATTATTCAGTCAGGCAACAAGTGGCGCTTTACAGAGGTGCTAAAGTAAGAAATAAATATAAGGCGTGAGTTGCGTACATTGCTAGAAATCCTTCCGTTCGACACAGGCATGGAAAGGCTGCTGAAATTTCCTATCATCAAACGCTCTCTTCTGCCTTTCCGCAAGACTGGAGAAACCCTACTTTTCAAGCACGTTGTTGCGGGATCACAATGAAGCATTTATTTGGGAGCAAAATGCGACAGCTGCAAATTGTGCAAACTAGCCACGCTTGCAATTCACATAACTGTCCATTTGCTACTGACACAAAATGAGCATGGCACAATCAGTACATGTAAATGTTTAAAAAAATATATCGAATATTTAGGTTCAGGGCCGCATGCTCAAAGGATGTCAACCTTGCCACTGAATGGCCTTCTTCATAGTTCTCACTTTCTTTTATTTGCCTTCTGAGGCTCCCAGCACCATTTCCACTTGAATTCCATTCACTTAGTACAAATAAAATGGTAGTTGCTTAATTGATTACACTCTCTCATGTGAGGGAACCTCAGCTGCCAAACCCCAGAGTAGCATGAGCCAACTGCCCTTCATTTATCCCCTAAGCCATTTGTTTTCAGCCTATTTTAAAGAAAGATCTGTCTTAAAAGTGAGCTCTTTGAGCTCAATGTATTAAACAAGCATTAAAATGGCTACATTAAATGTTTACTTTTGTAATTTTGAAAGAAAACCCTGAGTGTATGGCATGCCCATACTTACGTAATTTGAAGAGAATTTAAAGAGAAACTTTGCTTCCTTTCTGTGAAAAACTAACCATCCCGGCACAGTTAATTTCCAGAGCTGAAATGTTTCGCTTTCGGTTTCACAGCACTGGAGACTCCGTGCCTCCCACAGCAGCTGAAGCATTTCAGCTCTTGGAATTAGCGTTCTTTCGAAATTACAAAAGTATGGGCACGTCATGCCCCATCGATTGGGAAACAGTGAAAGGTGAGCTCTTATGGTGGAGTTCGCGCCCCCCCTGAGATGGTGTTGCGCCCCCCTGGGGGGGCGCGCCCCACAGATTGAAGAACTCTGGTCTAAGCCTTTGCAGACTCCTAAAAAACAACAAATGGCCGGTATTTGTGTCTTTGAATGCATGCAACCCTAAGGGGAGCACTCAGCGGCGTCACTAGGGTTGGTGTCACCCAGTGCGGACACCTTTCCCAAATGAGACTATTTAGTAAATAGTCTCATTTGGGTAAGGTGTCACCCCATGTGATGGTGTCACCGGGACACCATCACATGGAGTGACACCTTTCCCAAATGAGACTATTTAGTAAATAGTCTCATTTGGGAAAGGTGTCACCCCATGTGATGGTGTCACCCGGTGCAGTCCGCAACCCCCCCTCCTCCCCCCCCACCCCGCACCTCCCTAGTGACGCCACTGGGAGCACTGTTCATTGTGATGCGTTTCTGTCTTTTATGGTGAGCCCAGCAGGACACCCTGCTTTTCATTCATGCAGGATCAGGGTTTACTTCACACAAAAGGTCACTTTACATACCCATCTAATCGCTGCTATGCAGATGCAGCGATTAGATTACTGAAGGCCTTTCAAACAATGACTGCAAGGCCCAGTGAAGGGGGCCCCCTCCCTTGGTCCTCACAGAATTGCAGCACCATCATAACAGGGTCTCTTAAAAAGCACTGTGCGAGGCCCCTCTTGCAAGTTAACAGGCGCGAGGCCCTGGGCAGCTGCCCACACTGCCCATGCCTAGCGCCGGCCCTGCCCACAGGGCTTTAAGTGGGATGAAAAAAACTGGGGGGTGGGGGGGTCTCCCAAAGGGGCGTGGTCGTTATAATTAAGGGGGTGGCTTAAAACATTTATGCTAAAACCCCACCCAGACTTGTATTTTGCAATTTCTGTTATTGCATCCACATATATAATACAACAAGTAACATTACACCTACAACAAGCCAGGACTATTGGCGTTGTCAAAGGTTGTTAGTTGCAAAAGATAAATATACTACAAGCATACATACAACTATGGCTTCGTTATATATAATATTGAAAATGCTTTAGTTCTTGTGGGAGAGGTTGTGGCGTAATGGCTACAGCTGCCAACTTTGGAGCTGAGGAAGAAGGTTTTGGTCTCAGCGTCGGCTCAACATCCAGGGGCAGATTTACAAGCCCCTTGCGCCACTTTTGCGTCATTTTTCCCATGTTAAAAATGACGCAAAAGTGGCGCAAGGGGCTTGTAAATCTGCCCCCCTGTGTTTATGGGCAAAATCACTTCATCGCCCGTGCCTACCAAAAAATAAATGAATATGTCCTTGTTGGTGCTCATGTAAAACACTTCGAGTTTTGCAATTTAGAACTGCCAAAAAATAAAAGTTACATCAAAAACAGTGAACTGCTGCAGAGTTAAGATTGTTTTTCCATTCTGAGAGTGAGGACAAAAATGGAGAGCCTGATAGGGACCCGTTACGGCACCTGCTTTTAAGAACTGCTGGTGCTGAGCACCGGTAAGACCCGGCCCACTTAAAGCCCTGCATACTCATGACTCTAGAGAAGGGATTTTGTGGGGGCAGGTAAAGAAGGAAATGCGGATCCTGTCTATTGGGGTATTTTAGTGATATACCTGTAAAAAGTATTTCAGGATCTTGAATCACGTTTGACTCCTTGGGACACTGTCTTGGAGTCTTGTAAGAGGCTAGCGCCCGTTTTGTAGAATGTTGCTCATACCCAATTTAAAACTAAAATATCCAAAAAGTGAGTTCCTGATTCACGGATTCGAGGTCTGAAAGTACTCATTGGAACACATTGCCCTTACAACTGCGAAAAATCTGCCGGGGGTTTGGAATTTCCACAGTTGTTAGTAGAGTAAACGATTACCAAAACAAGCATTTGCCAAGTCAATAGATCTTGCTTTGCTAATTCAGACCCATTAGCTTTGCCAGAGTTTTTTTGCCGACGCTGTTCAGAAAAAGAACAAAGAAATGCTGGCTAGCAAGGCAAAAAACAAAACACAATAATGTACATGCGTCCGTTTGCACTTATACATCATGATGGTATGGCGGGACAGCTTAACGATGTATATGTGCGCCTGCATGGTGATGCATGTGCATGTACGCATCATTACGCTGGACTGCTGTAGCATGATGCAAAAGTGTGCATCCGTGCATGTACATCCTACGTCATGATGTGGCTGCCTTTTTTAAAAGTAAATGTATCATTCCAATATGGTGGATACCCATCTTAGAGCAGTAAATTAAAAACAAGCTTTGGCAAAGCAAATAGATAGGCCTTATTTTATGAGTACATGCTTTTTGTTGTAATGTCCTCATATTGTTGAGTGATAGGTTTGAAGGCACCCAGCTGACAAGTTGTTTTATTTGTGGGCATATTTATATACAAAAATCTGCATAATGCAACATCATATCCAAACTGGGAGTTTCAGCTCCATAAAAATCCAGGATTCACTCTGTGCTGAATGTCAAATTCACATAATTAGATACGAAAGCTTGTTAGCTAAAGATTGAATGCACCACCTTTAAAGATGTACACACTATTTTGTAGTTTTAACGAAAAAACATCACAATAAAAAAAATCTGTCAATGGAATTTATCGGTGTACTGATCACTCCAGTAAGGATATTTTGGTACTGCAAAATGCAATATTAGAAATCCATCGGAAATCATACTTTCTGGAGAACCTCACACTAACGTTTTTATGATTTTTTAGACATTATTGAACATAACACTGTTACAACATGGCCAGCAGCAGTACACGTTTCCCTAACAACACAACAGGTACATGCTGGGGGCAGCAGTAACAGTGCAAGATTCCGCCTCCGCCATACACAAAACCACACACACACCATGTGGAAGTCAAGTAAAAAAAGTGTAGCAGTCATCACAGTACTACATACAGTGTATCCAGTGGCGGCCGGCATGACTCGCGGGGGGTGGGGTTGCGCAATGGGGGGGGGGGGTTGCACTTACCTTTCCCTCGGGTCCCGCGTCTCTGCTTTTTGCTCCTGCTCTCCGCGTGAAACAGGAAGCCCGGAAGAACAGCCAGGCTCCCTTGACCAATCACAACGCTGCAATGTAACGTTGTGATTGGTAAGCACCCAGGCTGCCCTGACTAATCACAATGCTGAGTGATTGGTTTTAAGCGTCCTGGTTCGACGCGCAACCAGGGAATGGCAGCCTGGGCTTGTTTTTCACGCAGGCTGTAATGCAGCCTGCATGGAGAATGGGGAAAGTGTGCATGACTGGTTTGGGCGGCCCGAGAGGGCCGACCAAACAGTCAGTGCGCACTTAGGAGTGGGCAAACCACTCCTGACCTGCTCCGTGAGCAGAGCAGTCCCGCCCACCCGCCTGCAAAGGAAACATAAAATGACAATAACTAGAAGTTATTATCATTTTATATTTCCTTTCCTTCCACTGCTCAAAACAAAAGCAGTGGGCCGACACTCCTACGCCATAGTGGAGGAGCTGCCACACAGCATTGCAAACTTTCTTCACATCTGCAGAATAAGTGCAGAAGGCTCTAGACTGAAGGTATCTATCACTGTGTGTGTGTGTGTGTGTGTGTGTGTACATACAATGGTTCAGGTGTGTGGTGGTCTGTGTTAGGGCAGGGGTTCTTAACCTGGGGTCCGTGGACCCTTGGGGGGTCCATGACACCTCTAAGGGTCCCCAGTGTCCAGTAGTCATTCATTGGGGGCCCCCCAGAAGTCAAAAGGTTAAGAATCGCTGTGTTAGGGTATATCTAGCCATGTGATGCGTGTTGGTGTGGTGTTGTGTGTGATTGTGTGTGTTTTGGTATTCATCATTGCGTGAGTGTGTAATATGTGTATGTGTGGCTCATGGTAAGTTGACAGGTAATGCATCACAACATTTTCCTTGCTCTGTGTAAAGCATTCTCAATCCCCCAGCCACCCCCTTCCCCTGGCTAGGTTTACACTTATAAATACCCTTGAGTGATTAAAGAAATAATGTGACTATTGAATATGAGAGACGTCCATCTTGTTCGTCAAAACCATTTCCAAAGGGAATATGATAAAGACATTATGCTGGGCTTTTGCTCTGAACATTTGAAGGGACATAGAGTTGTGCTTGGGGTTCAGTAGGAATGAGATGCTTGGATGGTCTCTGGACAACTGTTATTGCCAGTATCAAATGCTTCTTTCCATCTAGGCTGTCACAATAAAGGGAGATCAGGGATTTACACTTGCAGCAACTTTATTCTTTCTTTTCAAATGTAAACTCGCACATCTAAGGAGAGTTGATGTTCAAAACTGTAACATGCACACGCTTTCTTTTACATTTTCTTACCCAAATGTAATGCTGTCCTTTTGAATTTACTGAAAAAAGTATGAAATAAGTGTACGGTTTTATGTGTGTGAGTACCCAAGCACACCCATTCTTAAGGGCAGGTAGGGAAATATTTTCCATGTGGAAAATGTCTTCATTGGATGCTGAAAAGGGGAGGTAGCACATTTTCCCTAACCCTAAACCAGTGGGTTATGTGCGGGCATCCATAGGAACTTGACTAAGGGCATTGAAGTACACTTTGAAATCTTTAAACATTAACATTTCCAGTCATACTTCTTGGGGTTTTGTATATTATGAAACAGGTAAATCAATACAAGAGATAGATTGCCATGAATCTAAAATGGATAGATGGACTCACCAGGCTTTTCTATACTTGGCTTCACACTGTGAGTAATTCGAGTTGACCAGTGAACGATGGTGTTCTCAGATTTCATTTGAGTACTGACATGTGGTTTTAGAGTCTGCTAGACCAGTGGTTCCCAAACTTTTGACTTCTGAGGACCCCCACTTAATCATTACTGGAACCCGGGGACCCCAACTGAATCATTATTCGAATCCGGGGACCCCCCATGAGTCATTACTGGAAGTCGGGGACCCCGGCCTAAGCAATGTTGATGATTTGAACCTCAAAACAATACACAAAAATACAGAAAAACATTCATCAAGCAAATACACAAATGACACATTTTATTTACTTAGAAAACACATATAAATAAAAACAAAATCAAAATGTAATTTTAATAGAATGGTTGGAGCTTTTCTAAATTCAATTGAGGCCACTCATCATCCATACTATATTCAGTTTGATGCACTTGCACTGCTCCCACAAAGCAATCTGAGGATACCAATTTAATTTTTAGCCCCAGTTTCAATTTCCTTCACATTTACAGTATGTTTTAAAATGTTCAATTGTACATTTAGCATCTTTATATATATATACACTTTATTAATCTGTTAATATTATTTGATATTCAAAGTAGTCGCGGTCCCCCTGAGGAGGCTTCAGGGACCCGCAGGGATCCCTGGACCCCAGTTTGGGAACCACTGTGCTAGCCTGCTATGGAGAATTTGTCATTGCAATTTGGAGCTAATGATTGGTGGCAGTTGGTATTTTTACTTCACCATTTTTTGCAGTCTTGGTTGATTCCTGTGCCCAAACACAAGTATGGCCAACTGGATCCATTTGCAGGGACACCAGTAAGTCAAACTCCTTTGCCAAAGGATAAATAAGCATTGGCAAAGCCAACAGGCTACTACTCTCTGGCTTTACCAATGGTTTTTAGCCACACTGCACTGCATTTCTGATGCTGTGCAGCATGTCTAAAGGTAAAAAAAGCCTTTGACGTGGTCTCCCAAGTCATTTTGTAGATGCGCGCAACATGCAAGTGTGTTCCTGCGAAACAAAACTTTTTTTTACAAACCAAGTTGCTTTGTTATCTAAACAAAAAAGAAAACGTGCAAAAGTTTTTTTTTTTTTTAAAGAGAGCATTGGGGGAAAGAAACAACGGGGGGCGGAGGGGGGAGAGAGGTGTGGAAGCCACAGGGGTGGGGGTGAGGAAACAACATAGTGAGAACAGGGGAACACGGAAGCAACACGGAAGAGGGTGGGATGATGCCAAAGCAGCACTGGGAGGGTAGGAGGAACGTGAAACAAAAGAAAGGCGGACGGAGAAGGAAGTAGGAACACGGGGTTGGATGATAACAGCACAGAGGGCGGGGTGGGGAGAAGGAACAGAGGGAAGATAGGAAGAGGAGAGCCTGGGTGGTGGGAGGCAGTGGGGAGATAAAAACGGCCGAGCGCAACATGGAGGGGGCATAGCTCCCAGGCATTCAGTACACATATGCATGACATGTCTTTGTATCCAGTGCTCTTATGTGTGATATTTGCATATCTCAAGTATAACATTTTGAGTGACACTATATCGCAAGGAGTTGTTTATAAATACTACTAACGTGTATTTGTAAAGCGCACGTTCACCTGTGGGCATCACCAGATACTTTTTGTTACCCAACTCAATGGTACTCATTTTATCGACCTAAAAAGGATGAAAGGCTGAGTGGACCCGCCGGGATTTAAACCTGTGACCATGAGGTCAAACACAGGATCCTACAGTGGAGACAATAGTCCACTAAGCCACCAGACCCAGATCCTCTGTGCGTTTTGGCTATAAATTTGGTTCCATACAGTTCTGCTTTTTTGTTTAATGAAATTGCAAAACTGCTAGTACCAGAATACAACAGAAATACAGAGGGTGGTACATTGCAGTTAGAGCTTATGTTGCCGATTAGTACCTGTTCAGGTGCAACCCTGGGTACCCGAGGCCCTGTGTTGAGTGAGGACTGTGCTGCTAATGAGTGTAACACGAGCATCTCCTTACCCCTCAGTGTGGAGCTCTCACACATCCTTTGGTACTGGGGACAACGCCACGTCCACGCAGACTACTAGCAGCTCTGCTGTCTAGTGACAGTGCAGGCTTCTGGGTGATCCTCAGAGAGGGCGGGGCTGGGAGCTCTGCTCTCAGTGTGAAGCTTCTCTTGCCTTTACTGGCACTTCCCAAATCATGAGTCCGGTACTGGTGCTGGGCCTTGAATCTAATGGTGGCTGGTGACATTCGAAAGTGGTGAGGCGTAAAAGTTCAGGATGAGTGCCATGTGGTGAGTCAGGGCAGAGAGCGAGCTTGTCAGTCATAAGGGGGGGCGTTCTCCCCCTGGGAAAATTTTGAAAAAGAAGTGGGCAAATGTTGCATTTTTAAGCAAATTTGAGAAAGCGAGAAGGTTTATTAAGCAATTGTGAAAGGGTAGACTTAAAATATTGAAACACATAAAAATGCTCCATATCTTTTTTTATTAAAATTGTTCAACATCTTATATATTACCTGTATAACTTACAAGCTACGTAGGGGTGAACAGGGGTTATTTCAGTAGCAAATCCCCCTAATCCTCACTAGAGGAAGGGTCCCTATTTGGACAAAAGTGGAAACCATTGCCAACTAGAAACCCCCATTTCTAAAAGTGGGGCTTCAAAATAGAATGCAGGCTCACTTCTTGGTCGTCCACACGCACTTCAAAGTGCACATGTCAGGTTGGCAGACTGCCTTCCAGTGAACAGCCCGACATGCGCACTAGAGGCTTTTCGCCATCTGTGCATAGTGAGGGGCGTGGGGTGGGCAGCCACAACCCACTGCACTCAGATTGAGTGCTGGGTCCGTCTGCCCGAGCCAATCCTGGCGCTCCTTCAGCAAGGGAGCAATGCTTCCGGATTGGCCGGGACTTGCGGCACCAACAGCACTGGAGTTCGTGGAGAGAGTTGTGCTGGTTTTAGCCTGACCAAAGGCAGGTAGGTTTAAAAAACACTCGAAGGGTGTCCATGCATTGTGCTTAACAGTTAGCACTCGTCATAGTATGTTAATCCCCGGCTCTAGGGCGATGCGACGGTGCTGGCTTCCTGGGGGCGCCGTGTTTGCAAGTTTATTATGTTTTTAAAGCACCTGCTGCAGCGTTACTTTCCTCCGGCAATTACCAGGCCTCACAAAAATGTCAAGATAACTCCTGTGATTAATTATCTTCCTGGAGAGAGATCAGCGTTTTGTATAGTTGAGGTTTTGACTTATGTGAAGGTAGTGCAGAGGGTTTGGCCTGCTGCAAAGAACGTGTACCAAGTAGATTACAGAGTGCATATAGTGTAAACAGATCAGCAGGTTACTGCTTTTAAAAGTGACATCCTTTTGTTACTTGCATTTTATAACTTCAAGTCCTAATATTCAACAGTGAGCTATTAACTTTCATCATAGAACTGCATATACACTGCAAAGTATACATTAGAACATTGATTAATGTTGCATAAAGGGTTAATTTGGCTAGAAATCAATTCTTCTTATTAAAGAAAACTCCCAACTATGCTGTTTCTTTTTCGACTCTGAGTTTGTGCTTCTCCACACCAAGCACTCTTAAACTATACTGCCTACCAGTATGGATGACATGTGACTCCTACACTTTTAGTCCTTTGGCTTATGTAACATTTCCTATACACTGATTCACACACGTATGATTGATTGTCTCTGTAATGTGTGTGTGATTCAAAGTGCTCCGACACCCTACACTGGTATGAGTGGCGCTATATAACTAATTCAATGCATCTGAGAGAGAGTGGTTATGGAGACTTGGTCACTGTTAAAGGGTGCTAGTGAGAGAATCCGTGGTGTAGGTGGTCATTGGGGGGGCGCCAACAAACATTGTCGCACAGGGCGCCACCAGCGCTAAAGCCGGCCCTGTTAATCCATGTTTAAATTAAAATTTCATATGTCACGGGCGGCACTGGAAATCATTTGGTAATCGTCCGTTTAACTGTAATCTTATTTTGTTGGGAGAAATGCTTGCGTGTATTATTCAGCGGTGGTTTGCTTTACAGTTGCTACGCATTCTCCTCGGTTTGAATCCTTCTGCTTCTGGCAGCTGTGCCACACGGTGTCTCACTTGACAAAAAGATGCCTATGTCACAGTACACTGTACAAGCCGTTTTTTGGCACTTTTATATAGTGCAGTAAGTGCACACTTGTACAAAGGGCATTGGACAGCTTTACAAAAGAACTGGAACACGTACACATTGATAACCACAATCAGATTAAAGGATTTGCTAAGAATCACAGGATAGTGAGCTGAAGCCGGGATTCGAGCGGGACTCTCCGGGACCAAGGTTGCAGCCCTAGCACTTGGCCACACTTCCTCTCATGGGGGAAGACTTCAGGGCACTTATGTACAAACCCCGCTGGCCTATCGGTACCTTCTTTTCAAGGCGCTGTATCTATCTCTTGAAAAAGAAAGCGTTATTAGTGAATCGGACTTGAACTCAGAGGAGTGCACGCGTGACCTCTATGGAACTGCTGAGGGGTGTGCAAGGGAGGGGAGCAGGACAGGCTCCGAGTAGAGTTGAAATGATTGCAATCAGTACCTTTCATCTTTTCTGCAAGGCAGTCAACAGCCAAAATTGCGCAATTAAACCTACCTGTCGGGTTTCAGGGAGAGCTGGGCTCACCTAGTAACTGCACGCACTAGAATCAGGATGCTGAACCGTAACCAGTCAAGCAGTGAAAGGTTAACAACTCCGACAGTTGCAAAATGTAAATAGGAAGGCGAAGCATTACTATTGGTTGGCCTGAGATATAATGCTTTTCAAAAATGTTTTAAGACCCTGCAGGACAAGCAAGCAGTTCTCCCCAGAAGGCTGTAAGTAAGCTCAAAGCACAGATATCAGCGAGGAGCGTGCAACCCGACGTGCTCTACACTATCAAATGAAGCTTTTAAACTGATAGAGCACTGGTTGTGTGAGGACGTATAAGGAAAAATCATATATGATTCATCAGAAGGCTGATATAAATAAAATGAATTAGGGCCTTTGTACAGATCGGGAAACTGACCCTTTATACATTTTAGAATCTGGACCTCCATACATATCAGGCAGGGGCGTAACGCAGGCACCTGCAAATGTGCTGTGCAGCTTGAGCTGCAGCGAATGGTGATAGAACACATTGTCTGTATAACTTGTAAGTTATACAGGTAATATATAAGATGTTGAACAATTTTAATTCAAAAAGATGTGGAGAATTTATATCTGTTTCAATATTTTAAGTCTACCCTTTCACAATTGCTTGATAAACCGTCTTGCTTTCTCAAATTTGCTTAATAATGCAACATTTGCCCACTTCTTTTAAAAAAAATTCCCAGGGGGAAAACCCCCCTTATGACTGACAGGCTCGCTCTCTGTGCTGACTCGCCACATGGCACTCATCCCGAACTTTTACGCCTCACCACTTTCAAAGGTCACCTGCCGCCACTGGAATCCGAATGAGGATTGGTGGGATAAGAGATTGTATTTCATTTGGATGGAGTTGGAATTCAAAAGGAGCAACAACTGAGCATTATTAACACATCTTACATCGGTAAACATATTGATTTATTCGTGCTGGGCACCATAAATTTAAATGTGGGGTAATGCTGAGACCTCATGTCTGTCGGAATGGAGCGTGCTCATGGATCACATCTGTTTATAAAGAATTAAAATCAAGTTTATATGGTTCATTAAAAACACATATATATTTATATAATTAGTTTAATTAGTCTTTGTTCCCTGAAAAACAATTACATTCCAGATTCCTTCGTTATATATGTATTTGTTGCTTGTGCGGCCACCAATAAATGGGGCAAGGCTGACGCAGAGGTACTGAGACAGGAGGAGGCCTGGGGTTTGCAGCTGGTCCCTATAGCGGCTCTGTGGGAGGGGTTACTACGCGAGCTCCAGACATACAAAGATTGCCTCACACTCTAACGGGGCACATTTTTTCGCCCCAATGCGATAACTCTTTTACGTGGCACTCTGCCATATTGGCTAGTAGTTTCCTCGGGCCATGGACCCGATGGTCGTTATTAGTGGAGAGCGGGAGGGGGGGCTGAGGGGGGGAGTAATCCTTCCCCCTCAGGAGACACGCCAGAGCTTCGTACTGATGGAAGATAGGAAGCTGAGACCTAACCGCTTGTTGTGTTTGCCCTCCATGTAGAATAGTAATGAGGAAGTACTGCTCAAACAAATGTAGCTGATTACTATCCAATAGGAATGGAATGTGAATGCCCCCCCCCTTTGTAATCAGATGGTAGAGTCTGTTAATGTTTGTTTTACTATTGCATAATAATGAACCGAGTGCTCCTGACCAATCCATGCCAATATCAAACCATATATTACATGTAACTGCTTCATGATTGAAATCCTCCTGTTACACATGTATTGAGTTGAAAACTAATACAAATGGTCGAAAAGAAAATATATGTATTTGTTGATACTGCCTCTCTTTGTAAGATTGGTGACGTTTCATATTGGTTAATTTGACATAATCATAATAAAAATTGAGATCTCTGCGGCTTCAGTTCACTGGATATTACATTATACTAATAATAAAATTCGCGCTATGGTAGAGCGCATCCAGGCCCTTGCACCCGACGGCTTCCGTTGATACTACTCGGAACTGTTGGGACTAAAAAAGGCAGCGTGAGGCTGACCAAATGGCCCGCATTTTTTGACCTACACCATAACATTTCTTAATACAACCAAATTGCCTATCCGGAGCACTGAGAAAGTGGGCAGGACAGCATAAGCGTTAAGTGTGGTGCGGAGCTCGTGAACAGGCTGAGAAATAGAGATGGACGAGCCAGCAAATGCGCATGGAGAGAGCCGAGCCAAGGATTTGGCTTAGCCCTAAGAGGCCTAACACGAAACAACAATATAGTTGGTATTTAAATCGTCCAACAAACGCCCTTCAAATGTATGATAAAGACATCGACACTCAAAAACGGTATTACTTTAACATGCGGAAAACTTTCACTTAAGTAAATGAGATCATATCACTGTGTTAAATTGATCAGAAGTGATAGTTTTCAAGCATGAATTGACACAAGTTCATGCCTTTTGCTCAGAGCCTGCAGGGTACAGAGACAGGCAGGCTTCAAGTCAGTGTTATTTATAATCAGATCGCTTCAATGAGGGGCAGGGCAGGAAAGGCTCCAAGTTTCTAACTATCTGAAGCTACAATTTGGATATGCAGGAGTGTGTGAGTGTTGTATAAGATCCAGAGGTTTGGCGTTTTGTGCCTGCGCACTGATGCTTTGTGTGTGTCCACATGTGATATGTGTATGATATTTATGTGTGTGTGCGCGCCCATGGGCATGGAATGCGAACCAGTGGGAACTGACAGTGGCGTAACGAAACTTGGCCCCCCCACAAATTACACCCATTCGAGCAACGAGAAACTCTGAGTAGATCTTAAAACTTATAGCTGACAAGTTTTCAGACTGCTTATGTGTGACATTTCTATGTTTTCAGCTGGCATATGAGTGACACTAATGTCAAATGTGTGACACTTCAAATGTCACTTCATCATGAATAAATAAAAGCAATGATGAGTATTTTTAGTACCTGTCTGTGAATTACCCATTACTGTGTCCAGCAAGATCATACAACAAACATACGATTAACACAAGCCAGACCTATTGGCATTGCCAATGCTTGTAAGTAGTATCAGATCCATAAGTAAAAACAGTGATTTTGTTGTGAATAAATAGAATTGAAAATGTTTCAATTCTGACAATAGTAGAGCGCTAATTATGTGTGACATTAGCATTTTAGTGCCGTTGTCTGTACAACAGCACCAAAATGCATTAGTCTAACCCCTGATGAGGGGTGGGTGGGCAGTAGTTCCACTGACAGAGGGATGAAGGTGGGTCCAAAGTGAGTTGAGGGTCAGAGCTACTGCCTCTGAATAGTCTGCTCTGATATTTTGCATATGTGTCTGTTTGGTCTGGGTTGCCTCCTCTTACATGTCCTACAAATCTTTCAGCTTCCTCTGCCACAAACTGTAACTCAGGGCAACACTTTACACCCAGTCATCCATCCGTGCATTAATTTCACCCACCCACTTATTCATCCATGCACTTATGTCTTCACACACTCACTAGCTCATATATAAGCATCCATTCTCTCTTCTACTTGCTCACTTATTTGTCCATTCATGGACTCTTCTTATCTTATTCATCCATTGATCTGTTCATGCAGTGCACACACTTACCCGTTCCTTGGTCCAAACATTCTTCTACTATTCCACTAATCTATGTAACACTCATTCATATTCATTCACTCATTCATGCACTCGGCCAACCTTTCATCCATTCATGTACTCACAGACACACTTACCTCCTCTTCTCTTGCAAACACTCAACTATCCATCCAACCAGGGTACTGTGCTGAGGGGTTCTCCTGCAGCTTGGGGACCCACCCGCACCGCTTGGGTCCTGCAGGGGCCTATGTTACAACATTGGGAACTGATATGAACTGCAAGTACAATCAGTGGCCCACCTTGAGGTAGCTGCAGCTCGAGAATAGGACTGTGGGGCTCGAGTTCCTGGAGCACCGGAATATGAAGCTGGTCTCCCTTGGTAAGTCACATTTTAAGTGGTTTGCAGGGGGTTGTAAAACCACAGTCCATCTGTGATCTGCGTGAGTATGTAGAGGGATGCAGTGTTTTTTAAATGTCACTTCTGGGGCAAGTGGACCATAGGGGGAACAGGCTGTTCCTCCTGGTGTTGCCTATCAAGGCTGAGTCTACAGGAGTCTCCACCTGGGCTCTAAAAGTGAAACACATGCAGAGGGAATCTCTCGGACTTTAGGGTTGAGTGTTGGAAAGCAAGAATGATTCTCTCGTTTTTTTACCTGTATTCGAGAAGAGTTGGACTATAATCTGTAGCGTAAGAAAAATGGGCTTCTTGGGTGAGCCAGTACAAGCATATTTGTGAAGAGTCCCTAAATTGAGGCATACAGTACCACATCTGTGTATCATTAAGGGGCATGGTGGACCGCGTGGCCGAATGTGTGTGATAAGACCTGCTACATATGTGTTTGTGAGATATATGCCACTGCTCAGCTCTAAATATGCATGTTAGTGCAACACGGTGTAACTTAGTTCTGTTTTAAGGATACGTATTTTATATGTGAGAGCCCGCAGAGGACAGGCATGCCGTTACAAGAAAAGTTATCAGACTCAAAAGTTCATATCAATGTGGCAATCGGAATCTGTTAGTGAATTTACAGTAGACCCTGGTCTGCACTCCCTCAGACAGCAGATGCATGGAAGAGACAAGGTATGAGGGTGCCAATACTGGTGTACTGAAGTAAGTGTGCGAGTACAGCCTGCAGGTGCTCTCGCTGCATTCTCTTCTATCGTTTGTGTGCTCAGCTGATGAGTCACTGGACAGTAAGCCATATATAAATACCAAAACCAACATAAGGATTATAGCTGTGATCCCAGAGCAAGTTTCTGACAAGACCATACTGCCAGTGCCACCTGAGGCTTCTGTGCATATGTTTTGTTTGTTTTGGTTATGGTCATAAAATCCTCCAGATCTGAAAGAGTGTTCACCTTGTCATTGTAATGACTTTGCACTGCTGGGAAATATTTAATGCTGCAAGATATGGAGTACTGTTTAATTTTTAATCTTATCAAGTCTTCACCTTCAGAGTTGCTTTATATGCCTTCTTACTTTTTTTAAAACCAAATTCTTTACCAAAATTAGCTTTAAAATGTGACATTGGCCCCACCTTTTTTCCAAAACTTGTATTGAAGGAGGCACCCCGAACTCCCGCTTGCTCGCTAGGTTAAACTCGTCTCCTACTTTTACACCTCACCACTTTGAAAAGTCACCAGCCGCCACTGAAATCTACAGCCACTTACCACCTGTTTGGAGCAGGTGGTAAATTGTTGGGGGATTTATTTTGTACTGATGGGAAAAAGGGGGCTGGGCAGTAGCAGGAGAGGTTCCTTTTTCCTTTAGCTGGAGGGAACTTCTTCTGCTCCCCCCCCCCGCCCCAATGTTCAAGGATGTGGGTGGTGGCTGGGCACAGCAGCTGCCCACAGGCACATCACCTCCGCTGATGTCTCTGTACCCGACATATTCAGGCCTGGATTTATCAGAGGAGTTTGTTGACTTGACAGTACTGGGCTTGGAAACACAGGAGCACTCATAGCTGCCTGGAGCTGTATCTATCTGGGACACCGCTCTGTGCAACGACACCACACTGGGCAACTTGTAATAGACACCATCACCTGCGGATGGCAAAAGATGATCTGCTTTACATGGCTCGACATTCAGAGACATGCTACAGAATCTACTACACGAAAGGTTTCCACAGTCAAGCTCAATCAAGGATAAAGGTTTATGATAAAGGCGTGGTGGAGCTATGATTCCAAGCCGAGGGAGTGAGTATAAAAGTAAATGCAACCCCCAGGGCATCCAAATGTAACTAAAGCTACAACCTGCATCAGCATGCCTAGACTGTAATTAAATGATCCTTCTGTTGCAAGCAGTGACAGAGTGCTACTTTGTATTCAGCCGAGGGAAGGGTATCTTGAGTTATTTCACTCTCCTTGAATGCATCAGCCTTTTGCTCAGCCTTTCCTGAATTTAACTTCCACCAATTCTGTCTCATGCCCAGAGTGACCGTAGTCGCAGGCTATGAAGGGACAAGAGACTGTAGGACCTGAAGTAGTAAAACAAAAATTAAAAAAAGCAAGCACTGGCAAAGCCATTAGGTCTCACCTATGTAAGAGCTGTTAGCTTTGCCAATGTGTTTTAGCCGTGCTGCGCCGAGATACCTCTCCACATGCTGTGCACCAGTGTGACTGCTGTTCAGCATGGCTAAAAGTTAGTAGCATAGAGGAGAGTGGTATGAAATGACATAGGGTGGAATGGCGAAGAGTGGAGTAGAGTGTCGAAGAGTGGAGTGGCATAGAATGGAGTTGCGTACAGTGGCGTACAGTGGAGTGGTGTAGAGTAGAATGGACTGGTGTAGAGTGCGTTGGTGTAGAGTGTTGCATAATATAGTGACATAGAGTGCAGTGGCGTAGAGTGCAGCGGCATAGAATTCAGCAGCATACAATGAAGCATTGTAGAATGCAGTGGTGTAGATCAGAGTGCTGCATAGTAGAGTGCAGTGGTGCAGAGTGGAGTGGTGTAGGGTAGAGAGACATAGAATACAGTGACGTAGAGTGCAGTGGTTTAGAATAGAGTGGCATAGACTGCAGTAGCGTAGAGTGGTGTAGAGTATAGTGCCATAGAGTGCAGCAGTGTAGAGTGGAGTGATGCAGAGTAGAGGGCAGTAGCGTAGAGTGGATTGGCATAGAATGCCGTAGTACAGAGAATAATGGTGTAGAGTTCAGTAGCGTAGAGTGCAGTGTTGCAGAGTGGAGTGGTGTAGAATGCAGTGGCGTTGAGTAGAGTGGTGTAGAGTGCAGTGGCGTTAAGTACAGTGGTGCAGAGTATAGTACAGTGGTGCTGAGTACAGTGATGCAGAGTAGAGTGCAGTGGCGTAGAGTGCAGTGGCATAAAGTAGAGAGGTGCAGAGTAGAGTGCAGTGGTGTAGAGTGGCATAGAGTGGCGTAGAGTAAAGTGGACTGATGTAGAGTGAATTGCTATAGAGTGCTGCAGAGTGCAATGGTGCAAAGTGCAGTGGCATATCATTCAGTGGCATACAATGCAGCGTCGTAGAATGCAGTGGCGTAGATTTGAGTGGTACATAGTAAAGTGCAGTGGCGTGGAGTGGTGCAGAGTAGAGTGCATAGAGTGCTGTTGCGTAGAGTACAGTGGTGTTGAGTGCAGTGGTGCAGTGTAGAGTGGCGTAGAACAGAGTGTCAGAGAATGCAGTGGCTTAGATTGGTGCAGAGTGGAGTGGTGTTGAGTGCAGTGGAGTGATACAGAGTGTACTGGCATTGAGTGCAGTGATGCAGAGTAGAGTGGCAGAGAGTTCAGTGGCCGAGAGTGTGGTATTGCAGAGTAGAGTGTCATATAGTGCAGTGCTGTAGAGTGATGTAGAGTGCATTAGCATTGAATAGAGTGGCGTAGAGAGCAGTGGCACACAGTACAGTGGTACAATAGTGTAGAGTGCAATGGTTTGGAATATAGAGTGGCGTACAGTGGAATGGCGCAGAGTGGAGTAGACTGGCACAGAGTGTACTGGCGTAGAGTAGATTGTTTCAGATTAGAGTGAAATGGCGTAGAGTGCAGTGGTGCAGGTAGAGTGCAGTGGCATAGAGTGCAATGGTGTAGAGTGCAGTGTTGCAGAGTGGTGTAGAGTGGAGTTGTGTAGAGTAAAGTGGATTGGTGTAGAATGCAGTGGTAAAAAGTGCAGTTGTGTAGAGTGCAGTGGTGCAGGGTGCAGTGGCTTGGTGTAAAGTGGAGTGATGCTGAGTAGAGTGCAATGGCATGGAGTGGTGCAGAGTAGAGTGGAGTGGCGTATGCATGGTGTGGTAGCATACTGCCATTCCAGACAACACATTTTCAATATAAATGACCATTACACTTGCACAGAGATACAGTTTTACTAATAAAACTATAATGTGTGAAAATGGCATCACCTAGTGCATTGATTTGTTTGATCCAATTTGTTTCCAACACATTTCAGAATTAAACAAAAAATGTGCTTTGTTTGTGCTTTACCAATTCTGATATTTTCTGAAATACTTGCATAGTTCATTTAAAAAGTTATGTGCTAGAAAAAAAACCCTTCCCAACCACCAGTATCCAGCAAGATTGCCACATAAACCCTCTCACTTTGAAGTCCGACAAAGAAAGGTAAACACCACACTCCCTCAGAAGACAGAGCCTGACATATGACCTCAGTCTTTGAATGGATGTGGTCTAACGGCTAGGGCGGTTGACCCCAATGCTGCATCCTGTGATTCTTGGCAAATCACCTAATCTCCTAGTGCCTAACAAAAAAAAAAAAAATGAATGTGTCCATCTGTAATGCAACTGGTGGTCATGTAAGGTGCTCTGATACCCGATACTTTCAGGTCAAGTTTGCGCTATATAAAACTCCTGAAGAAAAAATATATAATAACAAGATTTACACGCCTATTTACAGAAAGGAGCACTCTCGGAAGATTACAAGGAAAGGTAGTGTGGAAAGTCTTTGCTCCTTGGGAGGGATGAACTCACCCTGGACAGTCAAAAACAAAGCCAGCAAAGAGAAAGCCAGAAAATGTGAGTTACAAACCACAAAGCCAATGGTAAACAACGGGGTGAATGCATTCCCAGGGCAGCTTTCAAAATGTCCCCATGGTGTCTTTAGCAAACCACATAGCTGTGCTGTCTTGTAGGCTTTGTCCTAAAAAGGGGTGACCTATATCATTACCATCACCATGATAGTGCAACATCACTAACAACACTGTTGGTGAAATCTCAAAATGTAAAGAAAAGTAGTTTGTGTGAAAATGTCGACAGAAAAATGTCAACTTTCTCAATGGGAATGGTTAAACTCAAATGTAAAGTAAATAAGTTTACCGAGATTTAATTATAAACAAAAACAATTTTGGCAAGGCAGCTGGGCGGGCGTTCAGTATTCAACATTAATTAACACAATAGGAGGATAGAAAAGAAAAAGAGAGTTATTATGTACACGTTTTTATTTTCAATAACGCGGCCTATGAAATTGAAATGGAAACCTTCCGATTTTTTCAAATTAATTACTGGGTGTTTCTCAAATTTGGTGAGAAGAGTAATTCATGCAAAGCATACATTATGATCAAATGTGTGGTTTACACCTTTTGCTAATGAATGTACATCTCCATGCATAGACCCACATAATGTACATGTGACATAAAATACACATTTATTATATTCACAAACTGTGAAACACCTAATTCCTTAAAGTATATACTTTTTCTGCTTGTAGAGTTAGGAATGTTCTACTGCGGATACCTACTTAGAAATTCTCATGTACAGGTGTGCTGCTAAGTTAGATCTAAAATGTGCTCCTTGAATATTGAGGTTTCCCCACCTCCTTTCCCATAAAAACTCTACTCTGAACACTGGCTGAATGGATGGTAATCTATTTCTGCAGTTCCCTGGCTACTGGTTACAGGTAACTACTCTTGTCACACTAACCTAGTTAGTCAACCAATTAATCCCACTATCATTGTATTCAACTGCATGCCTGGTGCTCACAATTCTTAAAGGTGGTATGTTGTTGTGATATAAAACAAGGCAATAAATATAATCTTAGTCCCAGTGCTTAGTTTGTGCCCATGGCTGGGGTTGGTGGGCACCAGCACTTATTTTTGGGAACAGTGGAAAGGTTTCATCATCATTAGACTTTAACTCAGAGCAGGAGAGAGAGAGAAACATAGCAAAGTGGAGAAAAAGAGACAAAGCAGGTATTAAAAAGAACCTGCAAGAGTGAAATAGAGCAGCATGAGGTGGAGTCAACACCAGGCATCCTTGGTGGTCGACAGTCCCAAGATTCGGCAGCACCGGCGGCGGACACAAGAAAAACTTTGGGCCCTTGTACTTATTATTTTATTTTATTTTTCTTACAAATTAAATACAGCTTGGTCATCTGTCCTCTTTCCTTTTGGAAGGTGTCATGATTCACACTTTATACATACCGAATGACTCTCTCACCTAATAGATTCACTCCCCAGTGGAAGTTGCACCTACAAAGGCGCTTTCTGTTTCAGAATGGCCGAATGTTAGAAGTAGGGGTGTGCAAACTTTTGTGAACTTCCAAATTTTTGCTCTTCATGTGTTCCCGTGAGAAGTTTTTGATTGGTTTATGAGATAAATTCACTGCACTGATGGCAGTACCATGCGTCTTTGACTGCATTTACAATGATATTGCTACACGAGCCAAAAAAGAACAGGATGAGGAGGGGGTGAGGGGTGTTTTTATGTTGAAGTGGGAGGGGTCTATTGGAGGTAAGGGAGCCTCATTGGTTAAGAAGGAAGGCGAGGGAGGGACGGGAAGTAATGCATCTGCCCATTGCTTACTAATAGTTTTGTAGTTTGGAACTCACATTTGCTCGCTTTTTATATGCTGGCTTTATTTGTTTTCAAGAAGATTTTCACTCCAATTGAGTCAAACTGGAAAGTATACAGTAGCATTTTCTCTGCGAAGTTACCATTACTCAGCTTTTCTATGCTCAGTGGAGTTGCACAAGAGAAAAACAACAATTGTCGCAAAGTCATGATTTTTCACACAGATGTGGCAAGCGAAAAACTGTACAAGTTAGAATCAGTTGGTTTCTGGTTTCTTCAGATTTAATTCCTGAAATTCTAAAGCTGTTACAATTTGATTCGAAATTTAAATTGTGGAGTACCTCGCAAAAAAAGAGTTACCAGAAAGTGAGCAAATGTGAAAGAATGCAAGGAGCCAGACAGAGAAGTGGTAAACAGGCTATGCTCCACAGGAGGGACAAAGACATGCTGGACAGCGTAAAACAAATATATGCTGGCTTTATTTGTTTTACGCTGTCCAGCATGTCTTTGTCCCTCCTGTGGAGCATAGCCTGTTTACCACTTCTCTGTCTGGCTCCTTGCATTCTTTCACATTTGCTCACTTTCTGGTAACTCTTTTTTTTTGCGAGGTACTCCACAAGAGTAGATGTGTTTTTAGTTATTTCCCTTGTATGCTAGTTCAGCATGCAGTAAATATGCTATACTTCTTTGAAAAGGGTTCCTGTCTCCTACCTTTCTGCTTGACTGATTCTACTTATCTTTGAAACTCCAGTTCATCACTCTTGCATGCCTGTGAGAAACAATGTTCTGTCTACCAGCTTGTTTATTTTGGTACGTGCTCTTTACTAATATCATAACTTAACTCTCTTCCTCAATTTCATGATCATGCATTAGGCACTGGAAGTAGGGCAGTGGGGGTTGCGGAATCACCCTCAAAATACCCAAGCTGGAGTTCTTAAGTGTATGAGCAATAAACAGGCCTTTAAAGTTTGTGTTTATCTTGTCACATTTGCTGTGCATTCAAAATCAGAGGTCAAATGTTAGGCTCTGTCTTCCAGAGAGCATGGTGATTACTTTTCTATCTCTGACTGCAAAGTGAGGGGATTTATGTGGCAATCTTGCTGGATATTAAAAAGGATGTAGGATGTTATTTTTGTCTAGCACACAACAAAATGTAAATGCCTGTAAATTAACTGTACAAATATTTCAGAATATGTCAGAATTAGGAAACCACAAATGAAGCACATTTTTTGTAATTCTGAAGTGTGGTTGAAACAAATATTTTAATAGGATCAAAACAAACCAATTCACTATGTGATGCCTATTTCCACACATTTTCGTTTCTGCTCCATACAGTTTTATCAATATAACTGTATGTCAGTGCAAATTTAATGGTCATTTCAGTTGCAAATATATTCGCTGTACTGACAGTGTGCTACCACACCATGCGTACTCAACTCTATGCAACTCCACTGTATGCCACTCCACTCCACTGTATGCCACTCCACTCTATGCCAATCCATTCCACTCCATGGCAGTCTACGCTACCCCACTACGTGACACTCTACTCCACTTTACGATACTCTACTCCATTGTATGCCACTCTACTCTACTCCACTCCACTCTATACCAATCCATTCTATGCCACTCCACTGTACTCCACTCCACAACAATCTACTCCACTTCACACCACTGCACTGTACGACACTCTACTCTACTCTAAGACACTCTACACCACTCTGCGCCACTTCACACTACACCAGTTCACTCCACACCACTCCACTCCACACCACTCCACTCTACTCCACTTTACGCCACTACGCTCTACTCCACTTCAAGCCACTCTATGCCATTCCAGTCTACGACACTCTACTCCACTCTATGCCACTGTACACCACTTCACTCTATGAAACTCTAGTCCACTCTATGCAACTGCGCTCTACGACACTCTACTCCACTTTACACCATTCTACGCAATTCCAATCTGACACTATACTCAACTCAATGCCACTCTATGCCACTTCACTCTACTCCACTTTTTGCCACTCTTCTCTATGCCACTCTACTCTACGCTGCTCAACTCTGCAATATGCTATTCCACTCGACTCTACGACACTCTACTCCACTGTACACCACTCCACGCCACTCTACAACACTGTACACCACTTCACTCTACACCACTCCACTCTATACCATTCCACTCTGACATTCTACGACACTCTGTGCCACTCCACGCCACTCCACGCCACTCCACTCTATGCCACTCCACTCTACGCCACTCCAGTCTGGCACTCCACTCTACCTCACTTTACTCCTCTCTTCACAACTCCACCCTACGCCACTTCCCTCTGACACGCTACTCCACTCCACGCCACTCCACACCGCTTTACTCTACACTACTCCTTTTAAGACACTCCACTCAATGATACTTCACTTCACTCTTCACCACTCCAATGTATGCCACTCTAATCTACGCCACTCTACAACTTTCTAATTCATGCTACAACACACCACTCTACTCCACTCTGACCCACTCTACGTCACTCCACTCTACACCACTACATTCTGCAGTAGTCCACTCTACGACACTTCACGACACAGCACTCCACGGCACATCACTTTACACCACTCCACTCTGTAACACTTACCCCACTCCACTGTACACCATTCAAATCTACGCCACCCTGTGATATTTCACTCTACTTCACTTCACTCCACTCCACTCCACACTACACCACTCCACACTACACCACTCCACTCTATGCCTCTCCACTCTATGCCACTCCACTCTACAACACTCTACTTCACTTCACACCACTGCAATCTACTCTACTCTGCTATACTCTACGCCCCTCTACTCCCCTGGAATCTCAGACACTGAACACTACTCTGCGCCACTTCACTCTACACCACTCCACTCTAAAATGGTCCACTCCATTGCATTCCACTCTACTGCACTCCACTCCATGCCACTCCACTCTACTCTATGCCACTTCACCACTCTGTGCCACTACACTCTACACCACTGCACTCTACTCCACTTTAAGCCATTCCACTCTACGGCACTCTACTCCGCTTTATGCCACTCTACACCATTCCACCCTAGGCACGCTACTCCACTCTATTCCACTCTACGCCCCTTCACTTTAAGACACTACACCACTCTGGGCCACTTCACTCTATCCCACTTCACTCTGACACTCTACTCCACTTTATGCCACTCTACACCACTCTACCCTACTCCATTCTATGAAACTCCTCTCGAGGACACTTTACGCCACTTTACTCCATTCTATGACACTCTATTCTACTCTACAGCACTCTAATCTATTGCAGTCTATAACACTCTACTACGCTATACTCTATGCCACTCCTTGCTACTCTACTCCACTTACGACACTCTACTCCACTCTACTCCACTCTACTCCACTCCACTCTATGCCACTTAACTCCATGCCACTTAACTCTATGCCACTTCACTCTACACCACTCCACAACACTCCACTCCACTTTGCACCACTCTATTCCACTCTACTCCACTCTGTACCCCTCTAAGCCACTCCACTCTAAGCCACTCCAATCTACAACACTCCACTCCACTCAATGCCACTAACATTTAGCTATGCTGAACAACAGCCAGGCTGGTGTACAACATGACTAAAACACATTGGCAAAGCCAATAGCTCTTGCATAGGTGAGACCTTTTGGCTTTGCCAATGTTTGTTTACTACTGGCTCCTCTGCACAATCCTTGCTGTTCCTCTCATGAACAGTGGTCAGAATAACGAGACAGATTTGCTTCAACAGAACCACCAGGCCACAGATGGCTCCGTCTCCTCTGATAAAAGCTTGAGTTTGTCAGGATTTTTGCTTCAATTCAAGGGCAGGATCACTCACCTCAATCAGACAGGCTGGTCAAACTGTGTGCCTGGATGCTACAAATATACATATTAAGGGCAGGACCTCTCTCTTGATAGTCTGGAGATCCGATGACACTCAGATTATAGTATCCATTTCAGAGGACTCTTGTAGTACTATTGACAACTTTTATGCCTGTATGGGACAGGTAAATAGATGGATGTCTGAGAACTGCCTTAAGTTGAACTCCAATAAAACGGAGGTTCTTCTTTTTGGCAGAGATGTCTCTCATTGGTCCTCTGACTGGTGGCCCAGCGAACTTGGGCCCCTCCCCACTCCTGTCCCTAAGGCAAGGAATCTGGGAGTCATCTTTGACAGCACTCTCTCATTCTCCCACCATGTGAACGCTACTACATCAGCCATCTGGAATACGTTGAGGATTTTGAGGAAAATCTTTCAATTCATACCTTCTGACCTGCAGAAAACAGTAGTCTCGGCGTTAGTATTATCTAAACTGGACTACTGTAACAGTCTTCTGATTGGAATCAATAAAGCCCTCCTTTTTAAGATGCAAGTCCTGCAGAACTCAGCCGCCCGCCTGTTATTCAAACTCCCTAAATACGCTTCTGTAAAGGGGCGCTAAACTCGCTTCACTGGCTTCCGGTGGAAAAAAGGATTAAATTTAAGGCTCTCTGCATCGCTTTCAGAGTGCTGCACAATCAGGGTCCTTTATATTTGATTGACCACTTTCGTTGGTACTCTCCCCCTAGAATGCTGCGGTCTTCCTTCCATCGGCTGGTGGAGGTTCCCAAGGCGTGTTTGTCACACTGGGGTGGTAAAAGCTTTTTTCACATTACCCCCAGACTTTGGAATCAATTGCCACTTTCACTGAAAAATGTACCGGACTTGAGATCGTTTAGGAAGGGTCTGAAGACCTGGCTTTTCTAGGCCTATGCATATCAGTGTTCAGTTTTGTCTCTTTAATTCCCCTTGGCTGGTAGGAGGTTTGGATGTTAGCGCCTAGACGCCTTCGGGTATTAGTGCGCTATATAAATAAATCAAATAAATAAATCACCGCTGTAGAAAATTCATCTTTTTTTGTGTGTTCCCTTAATTTATTTGGTTTTTTGATTCTGTCCACCTGACAGTTGAGCTCTGGCACGGCTGGGGCAGCTCATCAGACACCTGATCCATAGGCTGTCCTCTAATAGTGAAAATAGTTGTGTGTCAGCTGCACTTTTGAGCATACGTTTTGCACAGATGCACACATTTCAAATCTGGGATGCAAGTTTGGCAGAAGCATTTTAGCCTCTAGCACCTTAAACGGTAATATTTCTGTAACAAAGTGCAGGGTCCGGCCTTTTGAAGTGTGACAATTGACAAAAATACTGTTCTCCTAAATGTTTGTAGGAAATTGACAACATTTTAAATTTGTAGCCTGGAGGATCATGACTGTGACAGACTCATTAGAAACATCACAGTTCTATTATTTACACTGCTTCTCAGTGTTTTATCAAATGTCATGTTGGCGAGCCTGTCATTACTCGCAGAAACCCAGAATGCTCGAGCTTTGTGGGAGCTCGGTCTCAGCTTACATCAGTACTATGACCTTTGTGCCTGTCCCTTAACAATCCAGTTTCCCATTGTCTCTGAAACTAGGGCGTTTTCCCTTTGGAGATACATATATACAAATGGAGAAGGTTTCTTTCTGTCTGGTGCCAGATCTCCTGATCCATCCAAGAGTACAAGCTAGGTTTTCATTATTGGCGTTCCTAGGTTAAGTTTGGTGTTCAATGAAACACAGGATGTTAATTTATGTATCATTGCAGTATACATAACGAGCGAAAAATATATTTAATAACTGGGATAGAAAACGTAATGAATGACATAAAGCATATTTTTTCACCTGTGGCCACTTTAACAAGTAGCTTGCATTTGGCTTCATGTTAGTATGAGGAATAGCCTCGTTATGAACTCAGATAACAGTGCCCATTGAGTGATGGCATTTCATACAGGCACTTGTGCAACTCCTTAAAATTATTACACTTTAGTGACAAGGCTGGTGGACCAGTACTTTAGTTTTCTATTTTCTCAATTTAAAGGTCCCCTTTCATTGCTTTCCTTTAAAAAAAAAATGTATTTATGTTTTTAAAGCATGTCGCAGCTCTCCAGATAGTGCTACTGAACTGCGCACTTGTAGCTCATTTTGTCTGCAGTGTGCTGCATGACCCAAATCCACTGCTTTGGCAGCCATTTTAGAATGGTGTTGTCCATAGTGTATCACAATGTCACCATTCCAAGATAGCTGCGGCATTTAGAATCAACATGTCGGCCATTCTGGGTCAGTTCAACAAGGACACATTGTTCACCCTTCCAAGATGGCTGTCCAGTGCAATATTTACTGAGTGTCTATCTTGGAGCTTTGTTGTGCATCAATGTTTTACTGTTCCAAGATGGCGGACAGCTTGGAACTTAAAAACAGGTAAAGTAAGATATGGTGTGAGGGGTTGATGTAAGAGAAGAGGTACAGGTCTGAATTATACCAAGGTTAAGGAATAGTTTTGGTAATGTGATAATGTGTAATTGTTAAGCATGTGGCAAGAGATTAGGTTAGGGTTATGTTAGTTTATGAGATGGGTTAGTGTAATGGATGGTATAAGAGTAGATGCAAGGGAAGGTTTTATGGTCGGGGTTGGGCGATGTTGATGTTAGAATAGTGCAAGGGTTAGTTCTGAGTAAGGATGAAGGTAAGCTTAGGTTTAGGGGTTGTTTAGGGTTAGAGTCATAGCAGTTGATTGTGATGGTGTAAGGAATTGTGTAAAAAGATGAGACAGAAGAGTGGCATAGGAGGGTACTGAGGGTATCCACCATAAAAAGGCAGAGGCAATACTGAATTGTTTCCACTACATTTGTGAATTATACATAGACATTTATTAACCCTTACACAAATCCCGAACTGTTACTCCCTTCTTCATTTCTTGACCCTAGTAGGGTTAAGATCAAGAAATAAAGAAGGGAGTAACAGGGATTAGTTTAACGGTTAATGTATGTCTATATAGAATTCACAAATGTAGTGGTAACAATTCAGTATCAGGGTGCATGGCTTACTGTTCAGGTCCCGGTGGGCCTAGGGCTGCAACACTCCAAACTCACATTTGCTGAGTTCAGAGGAAGCAAAGGCTGGAGGTGATTAGAAAGTGTCTGCACCGCTCTCTCTTCTCCCATTATCTTTTCCGTGTTGTATTGTTAAGCAATATATTCTTATGTGAGCGGTTAATGGTGACTGTGGTGAGGGTCAGATGAGTGTGTCTCTCTACTGGGTCCAGAGTACAGGGTTAGTGATTTCTGGCTGCCTGCTGTTTATCTCTATATTTTGTATTTTCCATAGACATGCATGTTAGCCACAACTTTTTTTTTTCCTCTACTCATTTTTGCACCTACTTTAATTACATATAATACATTGTCTAAGTACATTTATTGTGGCACAGATAAATGATCAATTCTGATAGATTTGAATGGCACGTACTATTCAGACGTGTCTCTGTACAACTAAAATGTATGTGTATATAGTTCAGTTGACAAATTAATGAAATGCTTTTCACCCAAGGTAAATGGTGTGGGCAGTGTTTCTTTAGTTAACTATGGTAGTGCTATTTGCTGTTTACAAGTGACAACTACATTTGTTACCATCTGCCTGAGTGGAGGCGCTTATTCTTTGATTACAGTGTTTCTGAGATGGAAACAACTAACTACATGAATCCATATGCCTGGTTGCATTGTGTGGTATTATGTGATCTCTCCAGCAGGAATGTACAAGGACTCGGGTCAGCCTACCCTTGGGAAAGTGAGTGAGAGCCGCTCTAGTGTGCACACACGATACAGGCGCATATGTTGTAAAGAAAATAGGGAAAGATGCTTTGCAGGAAAATGAGTTGGGTGCTGTATAAAGCCTATACCCCTGGTAGAAATGATGGCTAGATGGTGAGAAAACGCACTGGGAAATAGAGATATGTGCTACATTCTAAGGTAGTTTCTGGCTTTCCTTTAAATGGCTGTGGCTCTCCTAATGTTCTACTTGTTCTGAGGAAAAAATCGGATCAGATTTGACATACGGCATACAGCTGTCCATATAAACAAATCATTTTTGGAAATCATAACTTTGTGTGATGTTATATTTGTAGAGCACAAGTTTACAGAATTCCTGGTGTTAACATTAACACACCTAATAATAACCACAAAACTAAAATAAGAGCTGTGCCAAAACTGAGTAGAGTAGTGCACATAAGAATGTATTGATTACAAAGGCAGGTGTTTAACTGTGTTGAAAAGCATAGGCGTCGATTTACCAAAATGCCCGGGGTAGTAGAAGTGACATCATCCAAACAATCAGCCACTGATGACCTCACAGGAAGTTACATCACATTACCTTTTGACCCTGATGATGTTAGAGAAGGTGTTGCCACATGCCCTTTGACATATTGGCATTAAGGTAGTGACACAGCTGAGCTCCAAAAAGCAATAATAAAATAAATATTAAACAATAAGTGCAAGACAAATAAAATAATACAACAGGTTTCTAAAGTAGTTACTAATCTATTTTTGTACCACATATATATGATACAAAAAGCAAAAATAATTTGTATCTTGAATCTGCTTTAAAAACATTTTGTATTTGTTTATTAATCTATATCTATATATATATTGTACACATGTGCGCACAGTCATCATGATTGCACATTATAGGTGGTCCTATAGAAGTATAATATTATTCAGTGTGTCTTGTAAATACAAGATTGCGGAGTATTCTGTTTCCTGGGTCATTGGAACATGTGTCAGCACTGTTTTGGTATATTAGGGCTCAAAGTCTGTTCCTACATGCATCTCAGTGTTTAAGGATCTGTCTTTGTCTCATTCTTTGCCCACTGTATCTGATTCTCTTGTTTCTGCTATTTGTATTCTGGTTAGAATGATTGAGTTAGGATTTTTGCTAGTCTTTTCTTCTAAGTTCTAGTTAGGAACTCAGAAGTTTTTGTATATTTGCATGATGTATTTAGAGTTTTTTGCAACTTGTTTGCTTTCTATCTTACGTACCTCTGCGTTGCCTTGCTTGGTATCTCATCACCTTCCTCTCAGTAAGTGTGGAGGAAAGTTGTGAGACTTCAGAGGGAGGTATCATCTCTCTCTCAAGAAGGTGTGCCATTAGCACACAGAGGTCAATAGAAGGTGTAACAGCACTTCTGGTACACACATTTTTATCCACTTCCTAGAAGTTCTTGAGGGTCAGAAGCGGTTTGATGTCAGGCTGGCGGTGCATTTGCAGGCAAAGGTCAAGTGATGTCACATCCTTCAATGTCACCAAGGTTCCTAGGCCATCTAATTTCACCTGCAGTGCTTCCATGCGTATAATGAAATTACATGGTGTACTTGGATGGAAGGGGGGGCGGGGCTTTGGTGATGAGCACGAGGACAAAAGGAGAAAACCTGGAGGACAGATGAATAGGCAATCCGTTCTCTGTTGATGTTTGAACTGTCATGGAAACAGCAGATCTCTGAAAAGCGATTAAGACACAGTTTATCTTATACACTGTTTATTCTATTCATGTCAAAGCACGGTTATTTCACAACGGGTGCCTCCCTTCGGGATGAGGCCTACTCCACTTGGCAGTCTCAGTGACACCCTTTGCTGTCTCAGTGCTGCTGCACTTCCGTTATAAAAACCCCTCCAATCTCACTCAATAATGCAACTCTCTCTGTTATAACACGCTTTACGGTCACTCTGTTATAACGCTCCCCGAGGTCTCGCTGCACTCTCTTATAATGCTCTCTGTAGCCTGCCTCAGTGGTGCCTCCTGACGTGCCGTCACCGCTGCTGTTGGTATCGGGGGGAGGAGGGGGGGGGGCCTTGACCGTCGTCTGCGGCACACTCAGAACGTTTCCCAGCCTTTTAATCATCTCTGTTTGCCTACAAGTCGCGCATCTTCCCAGAATGCGCCGTCTTCCCTTCTGCGGCCTCACCCGTCAGGCTTTGCAGCGCAGTTTGATCTCTTGGAAAGAGCGCTGCTGCGAGTGCCTGACCTGCCGGCTCTCCTCCCAGGAGCCACCGCGAGGAGGGGACCCTTGCCGGAGGCGCCATGAGATTGTCCCAGGCGCCTCGGTGCAGCTGTTTTCTCACAGAGAAAATGAGTTCATTTTTAAATTCGAAGATATCTGTTTTGCTCACAGCTCCACCATACCGGCTAGAGCACAATAATACAGAGGGGAAATGCACCAGCACGGATCTAGAACACCACAATACAGGGCGGCAGTGCACCAGCGCGGATCTAGGACACCACAATACAGAGCGGCAATGAACCAGCGCGGATCTAGGACACCACAATACAGAGCGGCAATGAACCAGCAAATTAATGAAATGCACCAGCGCGGATCTAGAACACCACAATACAGGGCGGCAGTGCACCAGCGCGGATCTAGGACACCACAATACAGAGCGGCAATGAACCAGCGCGGATCTAGGACACCACAATACAGAGCGGCAATGAACCAGCAAATTAATGAAATGCACCAGCGCGGATCTAGAACACCACAATACAGGGCGGCAGTGCACCAGCGCAGATCTAGAATACCACAATACAGAGAGGCAATGCACCAGCGCGGATCAAGAACACCGCAATACAGAGCAGCAATGCACCAGCACGGATCTTGGACACCACAATACAGAGCAGCAATGCACCTGCGCGGATCGAGAACACCACAATACAGAGCAGCAATGCACCATGGCAGATCCAGAACACCAAAATACAGAGTGGCAGTGCACCAGCGCGGATCTGGAACACCACAATACAGAGCAGCAATGCACCATGGCAGATCCAGAACACCAAAATACAGAGCGGCAGTGCACCAGCGCAGATCTAAAATACCACAATACAGGGCGGCAGTGCACCAGCGCAGATCAAGAACACCACAATACAGAGCAGCAATGCACCAGCACGGAGCTAGAACACCACAATACAGAGCACCAATGCACCAGCGCGGATCCAGAACACCACAATACAGAGCGCCAGTGCACCAGCGCAGATCTAAAACACCACATTACAGAGCGGCAATGCACCAGCGCAGATCTAGAACACCACAATATAGAGTGGCAGCGCACAAGTGCAGATCTAGAACACCACAATACAGAGCAGCAATGCACCAGTCCAGATCCAGAAAACCAGAATATAGAGCAGCAGTGCACAAGTGCAGCTCTAGGACACCACAATATAGAGCGGCAGCGCACAAGCGCAGATCCAGAACACCACACTATAGATCCGTAGTGCACAAGCACAGATCAAGAACACCACAATACAGAGCGGCAGTGCACCAGCGCGGATCTAGAACACTACAATACAATGCGGCAATGCACCAGCGCAGATCCAGAACACCACAATACAGAGCAGCAGTGCACCAACGCAGATCAAGAACACCACAAAACAGAGCAGCAATACACCAGGCCAGATCTAGAACACCACAATAGAGAGCGGCAGCACACAAGTGCAGATCCAGAACACCACAATACAGAGCAGCAATGCACCTGTCCAGATCCAGAACACCGTAATATAGAGCGGCAGCACACAAGCGGAGATCCAGAACAACACAATATAGATTGGCAGCGCACAAGCACAGATCAAAAACACCACAATACAGAGCAGCACCACACAAGCGCAGATCAAGAACACCGCAATACAGAGCAGCAGTGCACCAGCGCACATCTAGAACACAATATAGAGCAGCAATGCACCAGTGCAGGTCCAGAACACCACAATACGGAGCAGCAATGCACAAGTGCAGATCTAGAACACCACAATACAGAGCAGTAATGCACCAGCGCAGATCTAGAACACCACAATAGAGAGCAGCAGTGCACCAGCGCAGATCGAGAATATCACAATACAGAGCAGCAATGCATCAGCGCAGATCTAGGATACCACAATATAGAGCGGGAGCGCACAAACGCAGATCTAGAACGCTGCAATACAGAGCAGCAATGCACCAGCGCAGATCCAGAACACCACAATATAAAGCAGAACACCACAATACAGAGCGGCAATGCACCAGCGTGGATCATGAATACCACAATACAGAGCGGCAGTGCACCAGCGCAGATCAAGAACACCACAATACAGAGCAGCAATGCACCAGCACAGATCTAGAACACCACAATATAAAGCGGCAGCACACAAGCGCAGATCTAGAACACCACAATACAGAGCAGCAATGCACCAGTCCAGATCCAGAACACCACAATACAGAGCAGCAATGCACCAGTCCAGATCCCGAACACCACAATATAGAGCGGCAGCGCACAAGCGAGGATCAAGAACACCACTCGGCAAAACCAGACATGAAGGCTCTCCACTGGCTCCCCATCCGAGAGAGAGTCCACTTTAAGGCCTTATGCATTACCCACAAACTGATAGGAGGGAAAGGACCAGAGATTATTTCCTCTATGGTCAAGCCCTATCGAGCTAACAGGCGACTACGCTCAGACGAGCAACACCTGGCAGTCGTCCCTCGAATTCAGAGAGTCCGAAGTGGTGGTCGGCTATTCTCATATAATGCTGCCAAACTTTGGAACTCCCTTCCTCTTCAGCTACGTGGGGAACCTAATCACCTTGTCTTCCGCAAGCTGCTGAAAACATGGCTTTTCCCTAAGTGATTCCTTGAAGCTTCAGTTATCTGCCAGCGCTGGGATGCCTACGGGTAGCTATGCGCTTTATAAATGCTGCTTCATTCATTCATTCATTCATTCACTATACAGAGCAGCAATGCACCAGCACAGATCCAGATCACCACAATATAGAACAGCAGTGCACCAGCCCCGACCTAGAACACCACAATACAGAGCAGCAGTGCACCAGCGCGTATCTAGAACACCACAATACAGAGCAGCAATGTACCAGAGCAGATCCAGAACACCACAATACAGAGCAGCAGTGCACCAGCACAGATCTAGAACACCACAATACAGAGTAGCAATGCTCCAGTGCAGATCAAGAATACCACAATACAGAGTAGCAATGCACCAGCGCAGATCTAGAACACAATACAGAGCGGCAGCACACGAGCAGATCCAGAACACCACAATACAGAGCAGCAATGCACCAGTCCAGATCCAGAATACCACAATATAGAGCAGCAGCGCACAAGCACAGCACCAGAATATCACAATACAGAGCAGCAATGCACCAGCGCAGATTTAGGACACCACAATATAGAGCGGGAGCGCACAAGCGCAGATCTAGAACGCTGCAATACAGAGAGAGCAATGCACTAGCGCAGATCCAGAACACCACAATATAAAGCGGCAGTGCACCAGCGCAGATCAAGAACACCACAATACAGAGCAGCAATGCACCAGTGCAGATCCGGAACACCACAATGCAGAGCAGCAATGCACCAGCATGGATCTAGAACACCACAATACATAGCAGCAATGCACCAGCGCAGATCCAGAACACCACAATACAGAACGGCAGTGCACCAGCGCAGATTAAGAACACCACAATACAGAGCAGCCATGCACCAGCGCAGATCTAGAACACCACAATATAGCGCGGCAGCGCACAAACGCAGCTCTAGGACACCACAATATAGAGCGGCAGCGCACAAGCGCAGATCCAGAACACCACAATTTAGAGGGGCAGCGCACAAGCGCAGTTCAAGAACACCACAATACAGAGCAGCAATGCACCAGCGCAGATCAAGAATACCACAATACAGAGCAGCAATGCACCAAGGCAGATCTAGAACACCACAATATAGAGAGGCAGCTCACAAACGCAGATCCAGAACACTACAATAAAGAGCGGAGGCGCACAAGCGCAGATCAAGAACACCACAATACAGAGCAGCAGCACACAAGCGCAGATCAAGAACACAGCAATACAGAGCAGCAATGCAACAGCGCAGATCCAGAACACCACAATATAGAACAGCAGTGCACCAGCGCAGATCTAGAACACCACAATACAGAGCAGCAATGCACCAGCGCAGATCTAGGACAGCACATTATAGAGCGGCATCACACAAGCATAGATCCAGAAACAACAATACAGAGCAGCAATGCATCAGTGAAGATCCAGAACACCACCATACAGGGCAGCAGCGCACAAGCGCAGATCAAGAACACCGCAATACAAAGCAGCAATGCACCAGTGCAGATCCAGAACACCACAATATAGAACAGCAGTGAACCAGCGCAGATCCTGAACACCACAATATAGAACAGCAGTGCACCATCGCAGTTCCAGAACACCACAATACAGAGCAGTAATGCACACGTGCAGATCTAGAACACCACAATAGAGAGCAGCAGTGCACCAGCGCAGATCCAGAATATCACAATAGAGAGCAGTAATGCACAAGTGCAGATCTAGAACACCACAATACAGAGCAGCAATGCAACAGCGCAGATCTAGAACACCACAATATAGAACAGCAGTGCACCAGCGCAGGTCTAGAACACCACAATACAGAGCAGCAATGCACCAGCGCAGATCTAGGACAGCACATTATAGAGCGGCAGCACACAAGCGCAGATCCAGAAAACCACAATACAGAGCAGCAATGCATCAGTGAAGATCCAGAACACCACCATACAGGGCAGCAGTGCACAAGCGCAGATCAAGAACACCGCAATACAAAGCAGCAATGCACCAGCGCAGATCCAGAACAGCACAATATAGAACAGCAGTGCACCAGCGCAGAACCAGAACACCACAATATAGAACAGCAGTGCACCATCGCAGATCCAGAACACCACAATACAGAGCAGTAATGCACACGTGCAGATCTAGAACACCACAATAGAGAGCAGCAATGCACCAGCGCAGATCTAGAACACCACAATATAGAGCGGCAGCGCACCAGCGCAGATCTAGAACACCACAATATAGAGCGGCAGTGCACAAGCGCAGATCTAGAACACCACAATAAAGAGCAGCAATGCACCAGCGCAGATCCAGAACACCACAATACAGAGCAGCAGTGCACCAGCGCAGATCTAGAACACCACAATACAGAGCAGCAATGCACCAGCGCAGATCTAGAACACCACAATAGAGAGCAGAAAAGCACCAGAACCCCACAATATAGCACGGCAGCACAAAAGTGCAGCTCTAGGACGCCACATTATAGAGCGGCAGCGCACAAGCGCAGATCCAGACCACCACAATTTAGAGGGGCAGCGCACAAGCGCAGATCAAAAAACACCACAATACGGACCGGCAGCGCACAAGCGAATTTCAAGAAAACCACGATACAGAGCGGCAGTGCACCAGTGCGGATCTAGAACACCACAGCACAGAGCAGCAATACACCCGCGCAGATCCAGAACACCACAATACAGAGCAGCAGTGCACCAGCGCAGATCCAGAACACCACAATATAAAGCAGAACAACACAATGCAGAGCGTCAATGCACCAATGCAGATCCAGAACACCACAATACAGAGAAGCATTGCACCAGCGCAGATCTAGAACACCACAATACAGAGCAGCAGTGGACCAGCGTTGATCCAGAACATCACAATACAGAGCAGCAATGCACCAGCAGAGATCTAGAACACCACAAAATAGAGCAGCAGTGCACCAGCGCAGATCTAGAACAGCACAATACAGACATGCAGCGCAAAAGCACAGTTCCAGAATACCACAACACAGAGCAGCAATGCACCAGCACAGATCCAGAACACCACAATACAGAGCGGCAATGCACCAGCGCAGATCTAGGACACCACAATATAGAGTGGCAGCACAAAAGTGCAACTCTAGGACGCCACACTATAGAGCGGCAGCGCACAAGCGCAGATCCAGACCACCACAATTTAGAGGGGCAGCGCACAAGCGCAGATCAAAAAACACCACAATACGGACCGGCAGCGCACAAGCGAATTTCAAGAAAACCACGATACAGAGCGGCAGTGCACCAGCGCGGATCTAGAACACCACAGCACAGAGCAGCAATACACCCGCGCAGATCCAGAACACCACAATACAGAGCAGCAGTGCACCAGCGCAGATCCAGAACACCACAATATAAAGCAGAACAACACAATGCAGAGCGTCAATGCACCAATGCAGATCCAGAACACCACAATACAGAGAAGCATTGCACCAGCGCAGATCTAGAACACCACAATACAGAGCAGCAGTGGACCAGCGTTGATCCAGAACATCACAATACAGAGCAGCAATGCACCAGCAGAGCTCTAGAACACCACAAAATAGAGCAGCAGTGCACCAGCGCAGATCTAGAACAGCACAATACAGACATGCAGCGCAAAAGCACAGTTCCAGAATACCACAACACAGAGCAGCAATGCACCAGCACAGATCCAGAACACCACAATACAGAGCGGCAATGCACCAGCGCAGATCTAGGACACCACAATATAGAGTGGCAGCACACAAGCACAGATCCAGAACACCACAATACAGAGCAGCAATGCACCAGCGCAGGTCCAGAACACCACAATACAGAGCAGCCGTGCACAAACGCAGATCAAGAACACCACAATACAGAGGAGCAATGCACCAGTCCAGATCCAGAACACCACAATATAGAGCGGCAGCACCAAAGCGCAGATCCAGAACACCACAATTTAGAGGGGCAGCGCACAAGCGCAAATCAAGAACACCACAATACGAAGCGGCAGCGCACAAGGGAAGATCAAGAACACAACTATACAGAGCAGCAATGCACCAGCACAGATCCAGAACACCACAATATAGAACAGCAGTGCACCAGCACCGATCTAGAACACCACAAAACAGAGCAGCAGTGCACCAGCACGTATCTAGAACACCACAATACAGAGCAGCAATGCACCAGAGCAGATCCAGAACACCACAATACAGAGCAGCAGTGCCCCAGCGCGGATTAAGAACACCACAATACAGAGCAGCAATGTACCAGCGCAGATCAAGAATACCACAATACAGAGCAGCAATGCACCAGCGCAGATCTAGAACACCAAAATACAGAGCGGCAGCACACAAGCGCAGATCCAGAACACCACAATACAGAGCAGCAATGCACCAGTCCAGATCCAGATCCAGAACACCACAATATAGAGCGGCAGCGTAAAGCGCAGATCTAGAACACCACAATACAGAGCAACAATGCACCAGTCCAGATCCAGAACACCACAATACAGAGCAGCAATGCAGCAGTCCAGATCCAGAACACCACAATATAGAGCCGCAGCGCCAAAGTGCAGACCAAAGTGCAGATCCAGAACACCACAATTTAGAGGGGCAGCGCACATGCGCAAATCAAGAACACCACAATACGAAGCGGCAGCGCACAAGGGAAGATCAAGAACACCACTATACAGAGCAGCAATGCACCAGCACAGATCCAGAACACCACAATATAGAACAGCAGTGCACCAGCGCCGATCTAGAACACCACAATAAAGAGCGGCAGTGCACCAGCGCGTATCTAGAACACCACAATACAGAGCAGCAATGCACCAGAGCAGATCCAGAACACCACAATACAGAGCAGCAATGCACCAGTGCAGATGTAGAACACCACAATACAGAGCGGCAGCACACAAGCGCAGATCCAGAACACCACAATACAGAGCAGCAATGTTCCAGTCCAGATCCAGAACACCACAATATAGAGCAGCAGCGCACAAGCACAGATCTAGGACACCACAATATAGAGAGGCAGCGCACAAGCGCAGGTCTAGAACACCACAATATAGGGCGGCAGCGCACAAGCACAGATCAAGAACACCACAATACAGAGCGGCAATGCACCAGTGCAGTCCAAGAACACCAGAATATAGAACAGCAGTGCACCAGCCCAGATCTAGAATACCATAATACAGAGCAGCAATGCACAAGCACAGATCTAGGACACCACAATATAGAGCGGCAGCGCACAAGCGCAGATCCAGAACATCACAATACAGGGCAGCAATGCACCAGAGCAGATCTAGGACACCACAATATGGAGTGGCAGCGCACATTCGGAACACCACAATACAGAGCAGGAATGCACCATTGCCAATCTAGAACACCACAATAGAGAGCAGCAGTGCACCAGTGCAGATGCAGAACACTACAATACAAAGCAGCAGTGCACCAGTGCAGATCCAGAACACCACAATATAGAACAGCAATGCACCAGCGCAGATCTAGAACACCACAATACAGAGCAGCAATGCAGCAGCGCAGATGTAGGGCACCACAGTACAGAGCAGCTATGCACCAGCGCAGATCCAGAACACCACAATACAGAGCAGCAGCGCACAAGCGCAGATCCAGAACACCACAATACAGAGCAGCAGCGAACAAGTGCAGATCAAGAACACCGCAATACAAACCAGCAGTGCACCAGCGCAGATCCAGGACACCACAATATAGAACAGCAGTGCACCAGCACAGATCTAGAACACCACAATACAGAGCAGCAGTGGACCAGCGCGGATTCAGAACATCACAGTACAGAGCAGCAATGCACCAGTGCTGATCTAGAACACCACAATATAGAGCAGCAATGCATATCTAGAACCCTACAATATAGAGCGGCAGTGCACAAGCGCAGATCCATAACACCACAATACAGAGCAGCAATGCACCAGCGCAGATCCAGAACACCAAAATGCAGAGCAGCAATGCACCAGCGCAGATCTAGGACACCATATTATAGAGCTGCAGCGCACAAGCGCAGATCCAGAACACCACAATATAGAGCAGCAGTGCACCAGTGCAGATCAAGAACACCACAATACAGAGCAGCAGTGCACCAGTGCAGATCCAGAACACCACAATACAAAGCAGCAGTGCACCAGCGCAGATCCAGAACACCAGAATATAGAACAGCAGTGCACCAGCGCAGATCTAGAACACCACAATACAGAACAGCAATGCACCAGCGCAGATCTAGGACACCACAATATAGAGCGGCAGCACACAAGCACAGATCCAGAACACCACAATACAGAGCAGCAATGGACCAGCGCAGATCCAGAACACCACAATATAAACCAGAACACCACAATACAGAGCGACAATGCACCAACGAAGATCCAGAACACCACAATACAGAGCATCAATGCACCAGCGCAGATCCAGAACACCACAATATAAAGCAGAACACCACAATACAGAGCGGCAATGGAGCAATGCAGATCCAGAACACCGCAATACAGAGCAGCAGTGCACCAGCGCAGATCCAGAACACCACAATACAGAGCAGCCGCGCACAAGCGCAGATCAAGAACACCACAATACAGAGGAGCAATGCACCAGTCCAGATCCAGAACACCACAATATAGAGTGGCAGCGCCAAAGCGCAGATCCAGAACACCACAGTTTAGAGGGGCAGCGCAAAAGCGCAAATCAAGAACACCACATTACGAAGCGGCAGCGCACAAGGGAAGATCAAGAACACAACTATACAGAGCAGCAATCCACCAGCACAGATCCAGAACACCACAATATAGAACAGCAGTGCACCAGCGCCGATCTAGAACACCACAATACAGAGCAGCAGTGCACCAGCACGTATCTAGAACACCACAATACAGAGCAGCAATGCACCAGAGCAGATCCAGAACACCACAATACAGAGCAGCAGTGCCCCAGCGCGGATTAAGAACACCACAATACAGAGCAGCAATGTAACAGCGCAGATCAAGAATACCACAATACAGAGCAGCAATGCACCAGCGCAGATCTAGAACACCAAAATACAGAGGAGCAGCACACAAGCGCAGATCCAGAACACCACAATACAGAGCAGCAATGCACCAGTCCAGATGCAGAACACCACTATATAGAGCGGCAGCGCCAAAGTGCAGATCCAGAACAGCACAATAAAGAGTGGCAGTTTACCAGCGCGTATCTAGAACACCACAATATAGAGCAGCAATGCACCAGAGCAGATCCAGAACACCACAATACAGAGCAGCAATGCCCCAGTGCAGATCTAGAACACCACAATACAGAGCGGCAGCACACAAGTGCAGATCCAGAACACCACAATACAGAGCAGCAATGCACCAGTCCAGATCCAGAACACCACAATATAGAGCAGCAGCGCACAAGCACAGATCTAGGACACCACAATATAGAGAGGCAGCGCACAAGCGCAGATCCAGAACACCACAATACAGAGCGGCAGTGCACAAGCGCAGATCAAGAACACCACAATACAGAGCAGCAATGCACCAGTGCAGACCAAGAACACCATAATACAGAGCAGCAATGCACAAGCGCAGATCCAGAACATCACAATACAGAGCAGCAATGCACCAGAGCAGATCTAGGACACCACAATATGGAGTGGCAGCGCACAAGCGCACATTCGGAACACCACAATACAGAGCAGCAATGCACCAGTGCCAATCAAGAACACCACAATAGAGAGCAGCAGTGCATCAGCGCAGATCCAGAACATCACAATATAGAGCGGCAGTGCACCAGCGCAGATCCAGAACACCACAATATAGAGCAGCAATGCACAAGCGCAGATATAGAACACCACAATAGAGAGCAGCAGTGCACCAGTGCAGATGCAGAACACCACAATCTAAAGCAGCAGAGCACCAGTGCAGATCCAGAACACCACAATATAGAACAGCAATGCACCAGCGCAGATCTAGAACACCACAATACAGAGCAGCAATGCACCAGCGCAGATGTAGGGCACCACAGTACAGAGCAGCTATGCACCAGCGCAGATCCAGAACACCACAATACAGAGCAGCAGCGCATAAGCGCAGATCCAGAACACCACAATACAGAGCAGCAGCGAACAAGTGCAGATCAAGAACACCGCAATACAAAGCAGCAGTGCACCAGCGCAGATCCAGGACACCACAATATAGAACAGCAGTGCACCAGCACAGATCTAGAACACCACAATGCAGAGCAGCAGTGGACCAGCGCGGATTCAGAACATCACAGTACAGAGCAGCAATGCACCAGTGCTGATCTAGAACACCACAATATAGAGCAGCAGTGCACCAGTGCAGATCTAGAACCCTACAATAAAGATGCGGCAGTGCACAAGCGCAGATCCAGAATACCACAATACAGAGCAGCAATGCACCAGCGCAGATCCAGAACACCACAATGCAGAGCAGCAATGCACCAGTGCAGATCTAGGACACCATATTATAGAGCTGCAGCGCACAAGCGCAGATCCAGAACACCACAATATAGAGCAGCAGTGCACCAGTGCAGATCAAGAACACCACAATACAGAGCAGCAGTGCACCAGCGCAGATCCAGAACACCACAATACAAAGCAGCAGTGCACCAGCGCAGATCCAGAACACCAGAATATAGAACAGCAGTGCACCAGCGCAGATCTAGAACACCACAATACAGAACAGCAATGCACCAGCGCAGATCTAGGACACCACAATATAGAGCGGCAGCACACAAGCACAGATCCAGAACACCACAATACAGAGCAGCAATGGACCAGCGCAGATCCAGAACACCACAATATAAACCAGAACACCACAATACAGAGCGACAATGCACCAACGAAGATCCAGAACACCACAATACAGAGCATCAATGCACCAGCGCAGATCCAGAACACCACAATATAAAGCAGAACACCACAATACAGAGCGGCAATGGACCAATGAAGATCCAGAACACCGCAATACAGAGCAGCAGTGCACCAGCGCAGATCCAGAACACCACAATACAGAGCAGCCGCGCACAAGCGCAGATCAAGAACACCACAATACAGAGGAGCAATGCACCAGTCCAGATCCAGAACACCACAATATAGAGTGGCAGCGCCAAAGCGCAGATCCAGAACACCACAATTTAGAGGGGCAGCGCAAAAGCGCAAATCAAGAACACCACATTACGAAGCGGCAGCGCACAAGGGAAGATCAAGAACACAACTATACAGAGCAGCAATGCACCAGCACAGATCCAGAACACCACAATATAGAACAGCAGTGCACCAGCGTCGATCTAGAACACCACAATACAGAGCAGCAGTGCACCAGCACGTATCTAGAACACCACAATACAGAGCAGCAATGCACCAGAGCAGATACAGAACACCACAATACAGAGCAGCAGTGCCCCAGCGCGGATTAAGAACACCACAATACAGAGCAGCAATGTAACAGCGCAGATCAAGAATACCACAATACAGAGCAGCAATGCACCAGCGCAGATCTAGAACACCAAAATACAGAGCAGCAGCACACAAGCGCAGATTCAGAACACCACAATACAGAGCAGCAATGCACCAGTCCAGATGCAGAACACCACTATATAGAGCGGCAGCGCCAAAGTGCAGATCCAGAACAGCACAATAAAGAGCGGCAGTTTACCAGCGCGTATCTAGAACACCACAATATAGAGCAGCAATGCACCAGAGCAGATCCAGAACACCACAATACAGAGCAGCAATGCCCCAGTGCAGATCTAGAACACCACAATACAGAGCGGCAGCACACAAGTGCAGATCCAGAACACCACAATACAGAGCAGCAATGCACCAGTCCAGATCCAGAACACCACAATATAGAGCAGCAGCGCACAAGCACAGATCTAGGACACCACAATATAGAGAGGCAGCGCACAAGCGCAGATCCAGAACACCACAATATAGAGCGGCAGCGCACAAGCACAGATCAAGAACACCACAATACAGAGCGGCAGTGCACAAGCGCAGATCAAGAACACCACAATACAGAGCAGCAATGCACCAGTGCAGACCAAGAACACCAGAGTATAGAACAGCAGTGCACCAGCGCAGATCTAGAACTCCATAATACAGAGCAGCAATGCACAAGCGCAGATCCAGAACAACACAATACAGAGCAGCAATGCACCAGAGCAGATCTAGGACACCACAATATGGAGTGGCAGCGCACAAGCGCACATTCGGAACACCACAATACAGGTCAGGAATGCACCAGTGCAGACCAAGAACACCAGAGTATAGAACAGCAATGCACAAGCACAGATCTAGGACACCACAATATAGAGCGGCAGCGCACAAGCGCAGATCCAGAACATCACAATACAGGGCAGCAATGCACCAGAGCAGATCTAGGACACCACAATATGGAGTGGCAGCGCACAAGCGCACATTCGGAACACCACAATACAGAGCAGGAATGCACCATTGCCAATCTAGAACAGCACAATAGAGAGCAGCAGTGCACCAGTGCAGATGCAGAACACTACAATACAAAGCAGCAGTGCACCAGTGCAGATCCAGAACACCACAATATAGAACAGCAATGCACCAGCGCAGATCTAGAACACCACAATACAGAGCAGCAATGCAGCAGCGCAGATGTAGGGCACCACAGTACAGAGCAGCTATGCACCAGCGCAGATCCAGAACACCACAATACAGAGCAGCAGCGCACAAGCGCAGATCCAGAACACCACAATACAGAGCAGCAGCGAACAAGTGCAGATCAAGAACACCGCAATACAAACCAGCAGTGCACCAGCGCAGCTCCAGGACACCACAATATAGAACAGCAGTGCACCAGCACAGATCTAGAACACCACAATACAGAGCAGCAGTGGACCAGCGTGGATTCAGAACATCACAGTACAGAGCAGCAATGCACCAGTGCTGATCTAGAACACCACAATATAGAGCAGCAATGCAGATCTAGAACCCTACAATATAGAGCGGCAGTGCACAAGCGCAGATCCATAACACCACAATACAGAGCAGCAATGCACCAGCACAGATCCAGAACACCAAAATGCAGAGCAGCAATGCACCAGCGCAGATCTAGGACACCATATTATAGAGCTGCAGCGCACAAGCACAGATCCAGAACACAATATAGAGCAGCAGTGCACCAGTGCAGATCAAGAACACCACAATACAAAGCAGCAGTGCACCAGCGCAGATCTAGAACACCACAATACAGAACAGCAATGCACCAGCGCAGATCTAGGACACCACAATATAGAGCGGCAGCACACAAGCACAGATCCAGAACACCACAATACAGAGCAGCAATGGACCAGCGCAGATCCAGAACACCACAATATAAACCAGAACACCACAATACAGAGCGACAATGCACCAACGAAGATCCAGAACACCACAATACAGAGCATCAATGCACCAGCGCAGATCCAGAACACCACAATATAAAGCAGAACACCACAATACAGAGCGGCAATGGACCAATGCAGATCCAGAACACCGCAATACAGAGCAGCAGTGCACCAGCGCAGATCCAGAACACCACAATACAGAGCAGCCGCGCACAAGCGCAGATCAAGAACACCACAATACAGAGGAGCAATGCACCAGTCCAGATCCAGAACACCACAATATAGAGTGGCAGCGCCAAAGCGCAGATCCAGAACACCACAATTTAGAGGGGCAGCGCAAAAGCGCAAATCAAGAACACCACATTACGAAGCGGCAGCGCACAAGGGAAGATCAAGAACACAACTATACAGAGCAGCAATGCACCAGCACAGATCCAGAACACCACAATATAGAACAGCAGTGCACCAGCGCCGATCTAGAACATCACAATACAGAGCAGCAGTGCACCAGCACGTATCTAGAACACCACAATACAGAGCAGCAATGCACCAGAGCAGATCCAGAACACCACAATACAGAGCAGCAGTGCCCCAGCGCGGATTAAGAACACCACAATACAGAGCAGCAATGTAACAGCGCAGATCAAGAATACCACAATACAGAGCAGCAATGCACCAGCGCAGATCTAGAACACCAAAATACAGAGCAGCAGCACACAAGCACAGATCCAGAACACCACAATACAGAGCAGCAATGCACCAGTCCAGATGCAGAACACCACTATATAGAGCGGCAGCGCCAAAGTGCAGATCCAGAACAGCACAATAAAGAGCGGCAGTTTACCAGCGCGTATCTAGAACACCACAATATAGAGCAGCAATGCACCAGAGCAGATCCAGAACACCACAATACAGAGCAGCAATGCCCCAGTGCAGATCTAGAACACCACAATACAGAGCGGCAGCACACAAGTGCAGATCCAGAACACCACAATACAGAGCAGCAATGCACCAGTCCAGATCCAGAACACCACAATATAGAGCAGCAGCGCACAAGCACAGATCTAAGACACCACAATATAGAGAGGCAGCGCACAAGCGCAGATCCAGAACACCACAATATAGAGCAGCAGCGCACAAGCACAGATCAAGAACACCACAATACAGAGCGGCAGTGCACAAGCGCAGATCAAGAACACCACAATACAGAGCAGCAATGCACCAGTGCAGACCAAGAACACCAGAGTATAGAACAGCAGTGCACCAGCGCAGATCTAGAACACCATAATACAGAGCAGCAATGCACAAGCGCAGATCCAGAACATCACAATACAGAGCAGCAATGCACCAGAGCAGATCTAGGACACCACAATATGGAGTGGCAGCGCACAAGCGCACATTCGGAACACCACAATACAGAGCAGCAATGCACCAGTGCCAATCTAGAACACCACAATAGAGAGCAGCAGTGCATCAGCACAGATCCAGAACATCACAATATAGAGCGGCAGTGCACCAGCGCAGATCCAGAACACCACAATATAGAGCAGCAATGCACAAGCGCAGATATAGAACACCACAATAGAGAGCAGCAGTGCACCAGTGCAGATGCAGAACACCACAATCTAAAGCAGCAGAGCACCAGTGCAGATCCAGAACACCACAATATAGAACAGCAATGCACCAGCGCAGATCTAGAACACCACAATACAGAGCAGCAATGCACCAGCGCAGATGTAGGGCACCACAGTACAGAGCAGCTATGCACCAGCGCAGATCCAGAACACCACAATACAGAGCAGCAGCGCATAAGCGCAGATCCAGAACACCACAATACAGAGCAGCAGCGAACAAGTGCAGATCAAGAACACCGCAATACAAAGCAGCAGTGCACCAGCGCAGATCCAGGACACCACAATATAGAACAGCAGTGCACCAGCACAGATCTAGAACACCACAATGCAGAGCAGCAGTGGACCAGCGCGGATTCAGAACATCACAGTACAGAGCAGCAATGCACCAGTGCTGATCCAGAACACCACAATACAGAGCAGCAATGCACCAGCACAGATCCAGAACACCACAATGCAGAGCAGCAATGCACCAGTGCAGATCTAGGACACCATATTATAGAGCTGCAGCGCACAAGCGCAGATCCAGAACACCACAATAGAGAGCAGCAGGGCACCAGTGCAGATCAAGAACACCACAATACAGAGCAGCAGTGCACCAGCGCAGATCCAGAACACCACAATACAAAGCAGCAGTGCACCAGCGCAGATCCAGAACACCAGAATATAGAACAGCAGCGCACCAGCGCAGATCTAGAACACCACAATATAGAGCGGCAGCGCACAAGCGCAGATCCAGAACACCACAATACAGAGCAGCAATGGACCAGCGCAGATCCAGAACACCACAATATAAACCAGAACACCACAATACAGAGCGACAATGCACCAACACAAATCCAGAACACCACAATACAGAGCAGCAATGCACCAGCGCAGATCCAGAACACCACAATATAAAGCAGAACACCACAATACAGAGCGGCAATGGACCAATGCAGATCCAGAACACCGCAATACAGAGCAGCAGTGCACCAGCGCAGATCTAGAACACCATAATACAGAACAGCAATGCACCAGCGCAGATCCAGAACACCACAATACAGAGCAGCAGCGCATAAGCGCAGATCCAGAACACCACAATACAGAGCAGCAGCGAACAAGTGCAGATCAAGAACACCGCAATACAAAGCAGCAGTGCACCAGCGCAGATCTAGAACACCACAATGCAGAGCAGCAGTGGACCAGCGCGGATTCAGAACATCACAGTACAGAGCAGCAATGCACCAGTGCTGATCTAGAACCCTACAATATAGAGCGGCAGTGCACAAGCGCAGATCCATAACACCACAATACAGAGCAGCAATGCACCAGCGCAGATCCAGAACACCAAAATGCAGAGCAGCAATGCACCAGCGCAGATCTAGGACACCATATTATAGAGCTGCAGCGCACAAGCGCAGATCCAGAACACCACAATATGGAGCAGCAGTGCACCAGTGCAGATCAAGAACACCACAATATGGAGCAGCAGTGCACCAGTGCAGATCAAGAACACCACAATACAGAGCAGCAGTGCACCAGCGCAGATCCAGAACACCAGAATATAGAACAGCAGTGCACCAGCGCAGATCTAGAACACCACAATACAGAACAGCAATGCACCAGCGCAGATCTAGGACACCACAATATAGAGCGGCAGCGCACAAGCGCAGATCCAGAACACCACAATACAGAGCAGCAATGGACCAGCGCAGATCCAGAACACCACAATATAAACCAGAACACCACAATACAGAGCGACAATGCACCAACACAGATCCAGAACACCACAATACAGAGCAGCAATGCACCAGCGCAGATCCAGAACACCACAATATAAAGCAGAACACCACAATACAGAGCGGCAATGGACCAATGCAGATCCAGAACACCGCAATACAGAGCAGCAGTGCACCAGCGCAGATCCAGAACACCACAATACAGAGCAGCCGCGCACAAGCGCAGATCAAGAACACCACAATACAGAGGAGCAATGCACCAGTCCAGATCCAGACCACCACAATATAGAGCGGCAGCGCCAAAGCGCAGATCCAGAACACCACAATTTAGAGGGGCAGCGCACAAGCGCAAATCAAGAACACCACATTACGAAGCGGCAGCGCACAAGGGAAGATCAAGAACACAACTATACAGAGCAGCAATACACCAGCACAGATCCAGAACACCACAATATAGAACAGCAGTGCACCAGCGCCGATCCAGAACACCACAATACAGAGCAGCAGTGCACCAGCACGTATCTAGAACACCACAATACAGAGCAGCAATGCACCAGAGCAGATCCAGAACACCACAATAGAGAGCAGCAGTGCCCCAGCGCAGATTAAGAACACCACAATACAGAGCAGCAATGTACCAGCGCAGATCAAGAATACCACAATACAGAGCAGCAATGCACCAGCGCAGCTCTAGAACACCAAAATACAGAGCGGCAGCACACAAGCGCAGATCCAGAACACCACAATACAGAGCAGCAATGCACCAGTCCAGATCCAGAACACCACAATATAGAGCAGCAGCGCACAAGCGCAGATCTGGGACACCACAATATAGAGAGGCAGCGCACAAGCGCAGATCCAGAACACCACAATATAGAGCAGCAGCGTACAAGCGCAGATCTAGAACACCACAATACAGAGCAACAATGCACCAGTCCAGATCCAGAACACCACAATACAAGGCAGCAATGCACCAGTCCAAATCCAGAACACCACAATATAGAGCGGCAGCGCCAAAGTGCAGATCCAGAACACCACAATTTAGAGGGGCAGCGCACATGCTCAAATCAAGAACACCACAATACGAAGCGGCAGCGCACAAGGGAAGATCAAGAACACCACTATACAGAGCAGCAATGCACCAGCACAGATCCAGAACACCACAATATAGAACAGCAGTGCACCAGCGCCGATCTAGAACACCACAATAAAGAGCGGCAGTTTACCAGCGCGTATCTAGAACACCACAATATAGAGCAGCAATGCACCAGAGGAGATCCAGAACACCACAATACAGAGCAGCAATGCCCCAGTGCAGATCTAGAACACCACAATACAGAGCGGCAGCACACAAGTGCAGATCCAGAACACCACAATACACAGCAGCAATGCACCAGTCCAGATCCAGAACACCACAATATAGAGCAGCAGCGCACAAGCACAGATCTAGGACACCACAATATAGAGAGGCAGCGCACAAGCGCAGATCCAGAACACCACAATATAGAGCGGCAGCGCACAAGCACAGATCAAGAACACCACAATACAGAGCGGCAGTGCACAAGCGCAGATCAAGAACACCACAATACAGAGCAGCAATGCACCAGTGCAGACCAAGAACACCAGAATATAGAACAGCAGTGCACCAGCGCAGATCTAGAACACCATAATACAGAGCAGCAATGCACAAGCACAGATCTAGGACACCACAATATAGAGCGGCAGCGCACAAGCGCAGATCCAGAACATCACAATACAGAGCAGCAATGCACCAGAGCAGATCTAGGACACCACAATATGGAGTGGCAGCGCACAAGCGCACATTCGGAACACCACAATACAGAGCAGCAATGCACCAGTGCCAATCTAGAACACCACAATAGAGAGCAGCAGTGCATCAGCGCAGATCCAGAACATCACAATATAGAGCGGCAGTGCACCAGCGCAGATCCAGAACACCACAATATAGAGCAGCAATGCACAAGCGCAGATATAGAACACCACAATAGAGAGCAGCAGTGCACCAGTGCAGATGCAGAACACCACAATCTAAAGCAGCAGAGCACCAGTGCAGATCCAGAACACCACAATATAGAACAGCAATGCACCAGCGCAGATCTAGAACACCACAATACAGAGCAGCAATGCACCAGCGCAGATGTAGGGCACCACAGTACAGAGCAGCTATGCACCAGCGCAGATCCAGAACACCACAATACAGAGCAGCAGCGCATAAGCGCAGATCCAGAACACCACAATACAGAGCAGCAGCTTATGCGCTGCTGCTCTGTGTTGTGGTGTTCTGGATCTGCGCTGATGCATAGCTGCTCTGTACTGTGGTGCCCTACATCTGCGCTGGTGCATTGCTGCTCTGTGTTGTGGTGTTCTAGATCTGCGCTGGTGCATTGCTGTTCTATATTGTGGTGTTCTGGATCTGCACTGGTGCTCTGCTGCTTTAGATTGTGGTGTTCTGCATCTGCACTGGTGCACTGCTGCTCTCTATTGTGGAGTGCAGATCAAGAACACCGCAATACAAAGCAGCAGTGCACCAGCGCAGATCCAGGACACCACAATATAGAACAGCAGTGCACCAGCACAGATCTAGAACACCACAATGCAGAGCAGCAGTGGACCAGCGCGGATTCAGAACATCACAGTACAGAGCAGCAATGCACCAGTGCTGATCTAGAACACCACAATATAGAGCAGCAGTGCACCAGTGCAGATCTAGAACCCTACAATATAGAGCGGCAGTGCACAAGCGCAGATCCAGAACACCACAATACAGAGCAGCAATGCACCAGCGCAGATCCAGAACACCACAATGCAGAGCAGCAATGCACCAGTGCAGATCTAGGACACCACAATACAGAGCAGCAGTGCACCAGCGCAGATCCAGAACACCAGAATATAGAACAGCAGCGCACCAGCGCAGATCTAGAACACCACAATACAGAGCAGCAGTGCACCAGCGCAGATCCAGAACACCACAATACAAAGCAGCAGTGCACCAGCGCAGATCCAGAACACCAGAATATAGAACAGCAGCGCACCAGCGCAGATCTAGAACACCACAATACAGAACAGCAATGCACCAGTGCAGATCTAGGACACCACAATATAGAGCAGCAGCGAACAAGCGCAGATCCAGAACACCACAATACAGAGCAGCAATGGACCAGCGCAGATCCAGAACACCACAATATAAACCAGAACACCACAATACAGAGAGACAATGCACCAACACAAATCCAGAACACCACAATACAGAGCAGCAATGCACCAGCGCAGATCCAGAACACCACAATATAAAGCAGAACACCACAATACAGAGCGGCAATGGACCAATGCAGATCCAGAACACCACAATACAGAGCAGCAGTGCACCAGCGCAGATCTAGAACACCATAATACAGAACAGCAATGCACCAGCGCAGATCTAGGACACCACAATGTAGAGCGGCAGCGCACAAGCGCAGATCCAGAACACCACACTACTGAGCAGCAATGCACCAGTCCAGATCCAGAACACCACAATACAGAGCAGCAATGCACCAGTTCAGATCCAGAACACTACAATATAGAGCAGCAGTGCCAAAGCGCAGATCCAGAACACCACAATTTAGAGGTGCAGCACAAAAGCGCAAATCAAGAACACCACAATACGAAGCGGCAGTACACAAGGGAATATCAAGAACACCACTATACAGAGCAGCAATGGACCAGCGCAGATCCAGAACACCACAATATAAACCAGAACACCACAATACAGAGCGACAATGCACCAACGCAGATCAAGAACACCACAATACAGAGCAGCAATGCACCAGCGCAGATCCAGAACACCACAATATAAAGCAGACCACCACAATACAGAGAGGCAATGGACCAACGCAGATCCAGATCACCGCAATACAGAGCAGCAGTGCACCAGCGCAGATCTAGAACACCACAATTTAAAGCAGAACACCACAATAAAGAGTGGCAATACACCAACGCAGATCTAGAACACCACAATACAGAGCAGCAGTGCACCAGCGCAGATCTGGAACACCATAATACAGAGCAGCAGTGCACCAGCACGGATCCAGAACACCACAATATAAAGCGGCAATGCACCAGTGCAGATCTGGAACACCACAATATAGAGTGGTGTTGCACCAGCGTGGATCTAGAACACCACAATAGAGAGCAGCGGTGCACCATTGCAGATCTAGAACACCACACTAGAGATCAGTGGTGCACCAGAGCTGATCTAGAACACCACAATACAGAGCCGCAATGCACCAGCGCGGATCTAGACCACCACAATATAGAGCGGCGGTGCACCAGCACAAATCTAGAACACCACAATAGAGAGCAGCGGTGCACCAGCGCAGATCTAGAAAACCACAATAGAGAGCAGCGGTGCACCAGCGCAGATCCAGGTCACCACAATATAGATGGGCATTGCATCAGCGCAGATCCAGAACACCACAATACAAAGCAGCTGTGCACCAGCACCGATCTAGAACACCACACAAGAAAGCAGGGGTGCACCAGCGCAGATCCAGAACACCACAATATAGTGTGGCAATGCACCAACGCAGATCCAGAACACCACAATATAGAGCAGCATTGCACCAGCGCAGATCCAGAGCACCACAATACAAAGCAGCTGTGCACCAACGCAGATCTAAAACAATGCAATAGAGAGCAGCGGTGCACCAGGGCAGAACCAGAACACCACAATATAAAGCAGAAGTGCACCAGAGCAGCGGCATACCAGTGCAGATCCAGAACACCACAATATAGAGCAGCAGTGCACAAGCACAGATCTAGAACACCACAATATAGAGCAGCAGCGCACCAGCGCAGATCTAGAACACCACAATATAGAGCAGCGGAGAATCAGCGCAGATCTAAACACAACAATATAGAGCAGCAGTGCACCAGCGCAGATCTAGAGCAGCAGAATATAGAGCAGCCGTGCACCAGCGCAGATATAGAACACCACAATATAGAGCAGCAGTGCACCAGCAGATCTAGAACACCATAATATAGAGCAGCAGTATAGAACAGCAGTGCACCAGCACAAATCTAGAACATCACAATATAGAGCAGCAGTGCACCAGTGCAGATCTAGAACACCACAATATAGAGCAGCAGTGCACCAGTGCAGATCTAGAACACCACAATATAGAGCAGCAATGCACCAGAGCATATCTAGAACACCACAATGGTGTGTTACTAAAACCACTACAGTAGCATGCACGAACATCATGATGCAGAGCTGGAACATCATGTTGGGAGACTAGAACAGTGTGGTGCAGGGGTAGAAAGTCATCAAACATGACTACAACACCACAGTATCAAGTAGCTGTGCACCAATACAGGGAATAGATCACCAGATTGACAGCTTAAACCACCACTATATCAGGCTACAATACCATGATTCGGTGCTAGAATACCATAATGAGGGCTATAAGCAGTATGTTGCAGGGGCAGAGCACCCTGATACACGGTACAGAGTAGCAATGCACCAATGCAGGCATGGAACGCAACAATGATAGGCTAGAATACCATAATGAGGGCTATACCAGTATGGTGCAGGGGAAGAACACCCTGATACACGGTACAGAGTTGCAATGCACCAATACAGGCATGGAACGCAACAATGATCGGGTGGAATACCATGATGAAGAGCAAGAACATCACGTTGTAGGGCTGAAACAGCATCATGCAGGGCCACAAAGCCATGATGAAGAGCTAGAAGACCACAGTGCAGCGATGTAACTCTACATCGCAGGTTATTATTTATTTATTTGAAGACCCATGTACGTAAAGTCAGAACGAGCTAATGCATGATTAAAATACCTACCGAAGCACAGTTTGAATATGGTGATGATCTGTTTAACGCTGTACACTTGCAGCATTAGTAGGAATCTGGGTTTAGCAACCCAAACACATCTCCATAAGAACTTGTCTGAATGAAAGGTTAAGTACAGACAGTAGATAAGGCAAGTTCCCAATTCAATCGTGGAATTAAATCAAAGAGCAGGTGAACTTTTTGTGAATGTATAATCCAGGTCATCAAGATTAGATTTAACAAAGGTGGTAAATCGCAGAACTCCCTTGAATGGGGTACAATCTGATGACGTATACTAGAGTCTAGCACCAAGAGAGTACTGGGCCATTATGTCTAATATTGGTTTCCTATAAGTGCTAGTCCATCCTAATAGTCTGTCCCACATTTCATAAAAGCATGCTCCTCCAACCACTTCCAGACCTTTCTTTGACATTCTCATGAGACAATTTATGGTTTGACCGCCTGCGGTTATGTAAAATGATTATCAGCCCAGCTCTACTCTCAGAGCTTGAACAATGAGAGTGTGAAAGTCTCAAGTATGCATTTATAGTATTATTTCACTTTCGTTCCTTTTTGTTTTCCTTACTAATATAGCCCCAAGACGTCCTCATTCTTAAAACCTGTCACAATTCAAACTCCTCACCGACACTTTCAAGGCACTAAATAAAACTAGCCAAGCGTACCTCAACGATTGCATCTGCTTTAACAAACCTCCTAGACACCTCTGCTTGTCCGGTCTCCAACTTGCACACATCCCACGCTTATGGAAATCCAGGTCCGGCAGTCAAGTGTTCTCCTAAATCGCTCCTGAAGCATGGCATGTCCTGCCGCTACACATACTCCTCACTTCTTGAATTCTGCAAGAAGCTCAAGACCTGGCTGAAGGAGTAGTCCCACTAGAACCTGTGCCACGCCACCAGGCAGCTTTCAATGATTTCCTAGTATTAGTACTAAATCATAGATAGCCATCCAGGTGGACGAGTACTACTAGCCAGGGCTCTTGAAGGTAAAACACTGTGCAAGATACAAAGATTGATCAAAGTCGCAGTTTTTACTCTATTATGTAAACCCATGAATGTACCTGCCATTCCAGACACTCTATTGCACAGGTACCAGTGACTGATTGTCATTTGCAGTTACTACTTGGAGGGAGCTACATTTTTCAGACTCCCATGTTGTGATATTCTGAGATGATCGTTGTGACTAAAATGTCTGAGGGTCTGACTGATGTCCCTGGGGACCAACAGCTCCTTATTCTGCAAAAGGGCATTATATTCTACATAACTTGGTGCCTTTTTACCAAAGTGAAAACCATGTTCAAATGAATATTAGCTTCAAAGATTAAGGTTAGTACCTAAGCAGAAGTGAGGTGAAACCCTAGCCTTCTCCCCATTGGAATCATCATAGAAGGACACTGCTGCCATGTTATGGCATGCAAGGGTGGGCAACTTAGTGATAATTAGAAATAAGCTAAATAAGCTTCAGTTTAGATATCAAAACTCAAAGCAATTTTTTTTTTTTTTTTGCTGTACTATTTACCCATATTCACACTCATTACCTCTAGTAGTTTAGGATCTTTTTAAATCCTTGCCTTTTGCAAAAGGAGCTTCTTTTTAAATTATGGGAGGCAGCTCAGCCTGCTCCACAGAGTTGTAACTTTACGGGGTAGTGACAGCTCCTGATTAGAACTAGTTTCGCTTTGTATGGATGTCTCTTTGTGACTAGTATTCCCTTTATTTAACTTTGTATTAGGTTGAACTGATTGCTCTATTGGAGTGATTACCTGTGTGGATACCTTAGGTTTCACCTCTTCTGTAAGCTTTACTTGATTTCTGTTTCTGTTTACTCACAGTTTTGCCTTTCTGAGGCCTGGAAGCCATACATTTATTAGAGTTAAAAAGGTGTTCTGATGCAGGCTCACAATAGCCCCTTGAAATGGGTTAATAATATGCCTTGATTCAGTGTTAGAATTGAACATCCAATTACAGGTCTGCAATGTCCCAGCCCAGGGTGAGACAGTAAAATGTAGGATCAGACCACAAAAGAGATGGGGGTAGGTGACACTTGTGAACTCCCAGCATGTTCCAATATAGGGTTTGAGCTGGTAAGTGATAAGACACTGGGAATGGATGGTTTCCCAGCAGAGTTTTGCCAAACATATGCTTCACTGCTGGCGCTACGCCTGGCTGCCATGTACGCATTGGAGAGAGGTTCGCTTTCGGAAAGGACAATAGAAGCCCTATTGATTTCAATCCCCAAACTCCATAAAGACCCTTCAGAGGTGGCATTGTATAGGCCGTTGTCTATGTTAAATTTAGGATACAAGATCCTGAGCAACTTTCTAACCTGTCACTTGTACCCACACCTACAGGCCCTGGTCCACGAGTCCATGAGCATGCAAGAACATCGTTTTGTTTTACATTTGCTGGCTCTGAGCCAGGACGTGGGGCAACGCTGCTCCGCCATTGCGGAGGAGCCACCACTGGTTAAATGATGAAAAAGGCAAAGTTGTCAGCCAATCTTCACACTAGACTAGACATATTCTTTTGGGCCGAAAGAATTAGTGGCGTGTAACCAAAAATTAAGACAGCCAGGTAAATAAAAATTGTATCTTTAAATTGTGGGTGTTCTTTTTTCCCCTAATGGCAGATGGCTCACCCATAACTAAATCTTTCACCCAGGATTCACATTGAATTCCATGGAGCTTACCAACTTGGACAAAGCATAAAACATTTTGAGCTAAGGTCACAAGCTATTTCCCTGGTAACACAAACATGCCTCTTTGTGTTATCTAGATTAATTCCTGCATTTTAGCATATTACAACGCACATCATTTAATCTTACCAAAGTGATGCTCACTAGAAAGTAAAACTAATCCTTAACCAACTCCATACTCAGTACTTCAACACAATGCTGCTGCATGTGAACAAAGCATATGCAAACAGCTTTCCGTTACTCATAATTAATAACATGGCATTATTCATAGACTGATTTTAGGCTACTGCTAAGCACAAGGGCTCTTGGGACCATTCCCTACAAACAACTACCCGAACCAACAATTCTAGAACTGCTGACTCACATGCTCCCAAACCGGTCCACACGCTGTTAAACTTGGCTACATCACTATGTGTCTCCAGTATTACTTCATCTTTCAACATCTCCCATAATACCTTGCCTGGGCTCCAGCCATGTGACCATCACCACGTTCCCCACTAACTAAAATCCACAGCCTCTCCTACACAAACCAAACCCTTGTTCAACCAAAAGAAAATACCTCCTTTGGCACTTCACTTCTTACTAGGCTCATGATTGTCAGATCAGCGTCTTACCGTGCCATGTTTAAGAGTGACCTCACTGACCTGCTTACCTGGACTCTGGCCCTGATCCGTAATCTCCTTGCTCCTTCATCAGGACCACACCCGGCACTGACCAAGATGTTGCCTGGTACATGCTTTGTGTCTAGGTCATTACCACTGTCAGGGACCACTGCCTGTTCTTAAAAAATGTAACTTGAAAGTTTAATTTTCTTTTTTTAAACACCTCACGTTTTTCTTTCATGAAAACGGGTTGCATTTTTTAAAAACATGCTTTATTAAAAAGCACTCACAGACATGGTGGTCTGCTGAACATAGCAGGTCATCATCCCTGTGATGGTGGTAATTCCTGATGGGTCGCAAAATACGACCTACCTCATTAATATTCATGAGGAAGGTTGATATGCAACATGCTAGGAATCCCCATTTACGAATAAAACATTCATACATTAGGAACACTGATTTCCTATTTGCGATTCGGAGATAATCGCAGTTAGGAAATCAGTATTGCTAATGTTTGTATATCTAGCCTATAGTTCTTTCTGAACACTCCAACTGACTCCCTCCTATGTTTTTCTCTGTAATGCTACATCCCAGAAGTATTGCCTTTGCAAATGCTTGTTTTGCTATTGTTTCGTCAACAGCTGTATCAGGCCTCTGCATATACCTCTCTTTGGTCTTTCTGCAGAGCCCTGCAAACTCTGGATAAGTATGTTTATGTTGTTTTCATTTCAGAGTAGGCCACAATTGGAGGCCAAGGGAGCGTGGGGTAGTTTCATCTTTAACATGATCCTGCGCCCTATAACTTCACTGTTGCCTTATGAAGCCATGTTATACTGTGGCAAACACATGTAATATTGCTTAAAAGATGCCTCGGGCTGCAGAAATGTCAGCTCTGAATACGGCACAGCAGGAAGTGACCTTCAAACTTCCAAATGCCGGAAGAAGAACCTGCCACCATTCACCTATAATGGTTGGGTTTGTGCCTGAACAAAATCAGGATTTTAACGAAACCAACATCGAACGTTTCTGACAATATCTAAAGAGCTGCTATTAGGTGAAGTGAGACTTTTGTTGTGCACTGACTCGAGGTAAAAAAAACTGTGGCAGGGAGACGGACTGATTGTGTTTTTGATTTAAAAAAATATGTTAAGATTGTAAATGTATCCCTGTATGCTCTGTTAATGATTGTACATTTAACAGTTGGTGTTACCTTCAACGTCGTCAGCTTAAAAGGATGACTGCAGATAGGCTGAAATGTTTAAGTCCAATTTTATGTAGTTACTCTATACACACTGTACATTACTACCACGAGGATTAAATATGTCTACCCTATTCTGCCTTCTGGCCCAACTAGCTATCCCAACTTTATTTTGGGGGGGAGGGGCTTCGTAAATTCGACAGCTACTCTCGTAACAAGGGACAAAGTGACATATGCAAGGCACACAATACCACTTGGTCAGAGAGGGCTCAGTTAAGCAAGTGAGTTTATTATGATGTTAGAGGCTTAGAGAGAGTCACAATACTGGTTAAATCACGCTGAGATGAAATTTTGAGAAGCAAAGACCTTCAGAAACTCTGTAACGAGTGCTCTGGTGGGCTTCTGGTAGGCGTCTCTTTCAGTGGCGGCTACCGTAAATAAAAAATTGTCGGGAGCAAAGGTGCTCGTCTCACCATAAATTCAGGAGCATGACTGGTGCAGCACTTCTCTTAGCTTTCCACGAGCAGGAAAAGGAAGTACTTCCTTCCTGCTTGTGGACCGCAACTCCAACCAGTCCTGGAGTTGCTCTCATGCTGTGAAAGTAGCTCCAGGATTGATGGGCTCACCCAGCGCTTATTTTGAGACTGGGGGCCTGTGCAAGCAATCCCCAGGCAGTATCACAGCCTTTGGATTGCTGGGTCTACAGGGCGCAAGTTGGGATGCCCGTCGCAAGACGGCTGGCCAGTTCAACATGCGCACTGTAGACCAGTGCTGTCATCCTGCATTTGCAGGATTCAGCTCTGCCCCCCACTCTTGCGCAGTACACAGCGCGAGCCGGTGCGGTGGCAAATAAATAAAATGGCACTGACATGCCATTTTATTTATTTGTGTTTTCCTGCTGCGCTCCCAGCAGGCTGGGCGATGCTCCTCCTCTCCTGAGTGGGAGCCACCCCATGTCTCTTTAGCATGACGTAGGGGTGATGTTTCAGTCCTTTGAGCCACAAGCAAGTTAAGAAATCCCTCATTTAACTCAAGTTGTCAGTGTGTTTGCTGAAGAGAACCTACTGGCAGGAGCTGAAAGCACCAACAATATGGTGAGTGGTTGTTCTTGAACCATAGTTAGGGCTCTCTGGTGTGTTTCAGGAGCAGAGAAATAAAATGAAATGGAAATTCTGTCCAACTTAAAGTGTGTGGTGTCTCTCAGGAATGACAACATCAAAGATGTGGACAGGGAAAGTCTTCCTGCCGTCATTGTGAGTGTACACCATGAAAGTAGAAGACTCTCACGTCTTTATTTTACTTTTTCTTAAAGATGCCGGTGTTTGTCAATGGCTGGCCTATGCCATTGAAATTTGAACACAATCTCCAATTAATGCACTAGTATTTTAGGGGCTGGTGATAAGATACAGTGAGCAGAATTTTATTTCTTTCAGTGTGAGTCGAATGTTGTAAATCTGTGTTCAAGATTATGACAAATGCCAATAAAAATCTATACAAGAAAAAGATACAGTGAGCAAATGAGCCGGAAGTTATGTGATAAAAACTTAGTTTCATTGACTTTGGCAGCAGTCGTTATTATGTGCAAATTCTTCCTGTTCGACCACAATTGCTCTGTTTCACGATTGCACTGCCTTAATAATCTTTGTTTATAAGACTAAATGAGAAGTATCCTCATTACACCATTGTATAAATGATGAACCATAATTTATGTCATTAAACATTATATTGTCAACAGTATATAAAAAAAACTCTGCAACGAAATGTTTTTAATCGTGAAAACACTGCATTCCCGTAAATGTAATAAAAGTGAATCCATGGTGTTTCGTGTGAATATGAATGTTGGGCACCTAGGATCCGATCTATCACACTCAGACTTTGTGTCTGAGATCATCCGGCATCAAGAGGGTGGCATGTTAGAATAACAGGTGAAGGTCACAAAAAATAAATAAAAGACATAGGGCCTGATTCCGATCTCGCTAGGAAAACCCTCAGTACGACTCGGATCCGGAGGGCTTTCGAAGCGAGACGTACTCTGGGAGTCCGAACGAGCGAGTACGATGCTGCCGTATGCTTTCGGACTCCCATTGAACTCTATGGGAGCCTGTGTACAGACGCGTACACAGGCTCCCATAGCAGAAAAGGGGTGGGTGGGGAAAAGCGTACACCCTGTGGTGGGCACCCAATGGTGCAAGCCACACTGTGCCTGCCTGGATCGGGGGGACCCATGGGCACACCCCCGTGACAGATTCGGAGGGTCCCAGGTGAACAGGGGCCTGCTACGGCCCCCCGAAGAACGCTTCCGACAGCCGTTTCGTCTCGCTGAGACCGAGGCGAAGCGGCTGTCCAAATCGTGCATCGTACTCGCTCGGTCGGAATACGGCTCCATAGCGTGGCACGATTTGGCAACGAGTGAGTCGTACGGACAGGTTTGGGTCCTGGAAACGATTAGGTCGGAGCGTATGCGATCTTCGCATCGTACTTGGTTGTTCGGACCTGTGTACGCTTCGGTCGTAAACAAGGGCTACGAATCGGATCTGGGAAAGCCAAATCCGATTCGGAGGCCTTCCGAACGACATCGGAATCGGGCCCATAGTGAATATAGATACACGGCACATACACAAACACACCCTTTAGAAAGAAACTACTGAAGAGCATGCCCAGCCTGACAAGACAATATATTGGCACTTGCGCACCACTGTGACATCATCTCGTCAAAACGGAACAATAGCACACAACCAACCATAAAGGCGCCTGATAGTAACAGTATTAACAGCTGGTACTCCACTGCACCCCTGACAGGGTTGTTCAGCCGTCCACCACACAGGTGATCAAGCAATGATTGTTCGATGGCTGAAAGCATTGTTACTCATCACTTGTGGTACAAAGCCCCAAACTATGGCATTCTCTGAATCCAACTCTAAGGGCAGACCCTAGTCATCTGAACTTCAAAAACAAACCTCAAAATAAAATTATTTAGGGACCGATTGAACTCCTACCTCACATTTAAAAAATAACAGAGAGGTGCTCTTCCTCACATCTTCTGTACTTATACCAACCTGTTGTAGACAATGTAAATGATGCCACGTAAAGGGAAGCTGACAATTTAATACTTAAGTACAGAGCGTCCGTATAACATGTCAAACAGTTACAACTGCCAAAACCCTTTCACATGGAATGTTGTCACCTGATGGGAACATACCATGGAAGAAAAGGGCAAAGGTAAAGAAGGAACTAACATAATGCATCTCCCTTTTGTAAACTGCAAGTAACATGAAGGTAGGGAAGGCATCGGGAAGTGAGAAACATATAAGAATTTAATCTTGAAGTATTCTCCAAGAGGGAGTCCTTGTTCTGCAAGAGGTCTTGATTGCGATGGATTCATTCTCCACACCGTCTCTCACAGCTTCCCTTGGTGGAATTCAGACAGCAGCAGATGGGTCTTCTTCATCCCGACCATCACACCCCTGGCTCCCACTTGAGGTAACTCCCTCCTTCAATAGCCCAGATGGGCAGTCTATCACCTCAAACTCATGCTCCAGACTGTAATCCATATCAAAAGGCACACATTCATCAACACATTTGGGAGCTCCCAGTGACATTACAACATCTACCATCCTGAGTGATAATGCTTCCTTTGTTGTTTTTTCTGACAAGATTCAGCCTTAGACCTCATCATCGGACGGTCAATATGGGTGGCAGTAGCTTTACTGTGCTGCAGCTAACACTTAATGACATGGGTAAGATGCCACCTATAACCATTGAGAAACGGGGGAAGTAAATATAGAACAAGCAAACAATTTCTCATAGGGATATATCAACCCCTTGTTGGATGGTTTATGTAGTAGATTACTAATCGCAAAGCCAACACCTGAACATAAAGTCATTCATAATTTAACCATACATATATAGTATTAGAGAAGATTGTAATCCACAGGTATTCTCAAAGTAATCACAGTTTATTATATCATCATGATGTGAAGACATATTTCGGCCTGGTATGCCTTGATTATCACTTTATGCATTGAATTCATTAAAGGAGGTGTTCGTATATATGTGTTTTTAAGTGTAGGTCCCCGGGATCATTACACACAGAATCTTGTCACCTAAAGGTTCCATGGGAAACATACCATGGGATAAAAGGAAAAGGGGAATAATTTAACACACTGTCGATATAGGAACTTTGGACTGATTTGTGCCTCGAAGTAGCTGCAAGACAAAATGTAGCATGATTCAAAACTCCTAAATAAAGGGCAAATGCTGTAGCAGGCGCACACAAGCATTGAACAGAAAATATTCATAAAAAGTATTCTAACACAGCTTTGCTCCCCTAGCACAAACATAACTCTCCCCAACTCACTCCTCTTCAAGGACGTGCACCAAAAGCGTACTGCTTGTAGCATCCCACACAAGAGGAGCCAATCAAGGATGAGATAAAATTCAGTTCATGCTACACACACATTGTAACACAATCGACAAATTACCCCACAAAAATCAAATAAAAATAATGCGATGTCCCTTTAAGCTTCACCCCTGGCATCTAGGACACTGAGGAGCAGACACACAAAACATGACACACTTGTCTCACCTTTTATGTCTCTCACCAACCACACATATTGCGGTACACATTTCAGTGATGTACAACCTGTCCTAGGATTGTAGCAAAATACATTCTAATGGCAGTTGTCCCCAGGGAGCCAACTCATGCTGTAGCTTCAAGCAAACACTACCACAACTTGAAGCTCCCCCACCATAACCAAAACCAACCAATATGCCAAGGGAAGCCACACGCTAACACAAACAGCAAATCATCTGCTGCCAAAGCCTGTGATCCACTGTCCTCAGTCAAATCAAAATCAAATACACTTTATTCAGCTGAGAGTCATAAAAGCCAAATAAGATACATACAGAATAAATACATTAAAATTCAACAATTAAAAATGCAAGTATCAAATATTAAAACAAGATCCCAGACACAAAAGTGTCAGGTGCATCAAAAGGAGAGTAAACATTAATTCATTACATGGCTCAGCATATAAGCAATTCCGTGTTAAGCACAAAATAGGGCATAACGATTACTTTGCAAGCCAGATTTCCTGAGCCTGAGAACACTTTCAATGTAACTGACAATTGAAAAACAGGCATTTACAGAAGGTAGGGATTGCAAATAAAACAAAGCTGGCTTGTGGTCAGAGATATTATTCTCTTGAAGAGCGGGATCAAGATTTGTTTCCTAAAAAGGCAGTAAAATTTGCAAAACAACATTGAGTGCAGAATTGATTGCACAGATAGATTGACACATGGACACGAGCCGTGGGATCCTTAAGAGGGTCAGGGAAAGCCGCCAGGTAACGCAGGATACTGAATCTCAACCGAGTTAGCAGGGTCCGCTGGTAGCCATTGCAGACCCATATAAGATAGGGTTCAATCACTGGTCCAGTCTCATGGGTACAAAACAAGCAAACAGTACTTTTATCCGATTCAGTACAGACTCTGCCCACTTCCAAAGAGGTCTTTAATTATGAGGCGGGTAGCTGGCAAGAGGACCACAGGGCAATTATAAAATCCAGGGAAGCCTAATGTGTTACTCATGGTTTTAATATATCTTAGCCAGGGGATACGGCTAGCATTATCAAGGTCCAAACAGTTCCTAATCACACTGCGACTAAAGTGTGCTTCAGGCTTATGTAGATTGCCAACCATAATATAAGGGGACGTATTCTAATAAGGTCGGGGAATAATCGAGGCTGAGTTCTGCATGACATTGGTAATTCGCAGAACTACATGCAACAGCTAACAATCATTTCAGGCAGTTGTTCTTAACAACCTGTATGGCTTTCAAATCTTTAGTCCCCCAGACTCTAGCACCATAAGTAGCTACTGACATACACTTGGTTTTATGAACAGTCAAAAACTCCTTTGGGGGTTTAGATCCTAGTTTTTTGTGAGCCTGAGCAAACTCTCCACAGAACGAGAAAACTTAGCTGCAGTGACAGTACCTGATTGATTTCAGGAACATTGATCATCAAAAGTATGCCCAGATAGGGAAAAAATTAAACTGGTTCGAGTTTTGGAGGATTTATGAAAAAGGTTTTACATTTAGTAGATCTTGTGCCTTAAGACATTATGTGATTTTTAAAGTGGTTCGCAGTCGATTCCAACTCACCCATAAACCACACATAACTGTCCAAAAGTTTCTGCAAACTGAGTTTGGTCCTAGCAATTAAAACTGCGTCGTCCACATAGAGTAGTGCAGGAACTGCATGAGTTCTAATTAGCAGCACGTTAGTATTTAAAGTCATTCTCAGAGAGTTCTTGGCTTAGGATGTGACCTTAGGCCACACTGTGCACCCTGGTTCCCTACACATAGGTCCTGGTACCCTTGGGAACCAGAAAATTGTTTATAATCTGATTTTCTGGTTCCCAAAGCATTGCAGGAATCTTGAGGAACAACGAAGTTTCAACAAAGCGTTCCTATCTGGCTGTCTTCTTCCTTTCAGTGAGCAAGGGTGACTTCCACTCTTGTGGTAGAGCGGCCTGCAAGGGATTTTTCTCTTGCTCTGGAGCAAGTGGGAATGCACAAGTCATTCACAATCTCCTCGTTCTAATCACCATCAATAATTAACCCTCTTGAGATAGAGCGTTGCACACATTTACATTAAAAAATCCCTGGTCTGACTGGCCAATTTATTCCGGTATGTATGCTGTTAAGAGGAAACCTGTGCATAAAATACCTTCATTTGCATGATTATCAGAGAGAAAGCTGCAACATTTACCACTTAGACTGCTTCAGGTATTTTCTCATCATAAGTTAGGCGGTATACCCAGGGCTACCGGAGAAAGTCTTAAAGAGTTGCATCAGACCAGCCCAAGGTAAACCAATCATCACCAGGAACCCCCCATGCCGGAAACTACAAACTCATTTTATCCTAGTGGTTATCCTCAAACCTACATGCACTAGTTCACAAAGTCTTTAGAGGGATTTTACCCAATAAACAGCCAATAAGTGTTTGCTCAGAACAAGTTCTTCATGAAAAGGTGAAACCAGAAGGCAACGTTCTATGTAAATGATTATGGGAGTTCCAGTGTCACCACAGAAAATTGCAAGGAATCAGGCATTGGAAAGTCTGGTATGGGAAGCGAATTGTGAAAATCACAATAGTCCACTCCCCCCCCCGCGCGGATCCCAGAACTCCTGTCTAGATTCACTCTCTGATCGTGTCTATGCCTTTGACTCTATACAGCACTCCACTGTCTCTCAGCTAGACTCACATCATACAGATACCACCACGTATATACGTAGAATATAGTCGTGTATAGCAAAGTGGGTTGTGAAGCACATTTAGGAATCTTTGGATTGGTGAAAACAAGCTCTGAGATGTGTTGACTGGCCTGGCAAAGTTGGCATCTGAAAAAGTTTGAAAGCTTAAGAAGTAGGTAGCCCCCAGCGTTGTTCAGTGTGGCTGAAAAATACAAAATGTTGCATACACTCCTCATGCTCGAACGTTAATGTACCCACTGGTGAAATGGAGGCTACTTATGTGTCCTTCTCCATGAAGGGCGCAGTACAAGTATGGTTGCTACCTGGCTGATTTTGCATCTACAAGGAACAAATGCAGTATTATTGATGGATGGCTCGCTCTTCACACGAGATGGCAAAATCGTTGCGGCAGCCCTCTTCCATCATTTAGAGGAGTATGACTACGAGGTCTTAATCATTCCTTTTTGGGAAAGGGATGGAGTCAGGGCTTTCAGTGGCCCGGGTCCTGCTGGTGCTCAGCATCAGCAGTTCTAAAAAGCAGGTGCATGAGACGGGTCCCAATCGGATTCTCCATTTTTGCCCTCAACCTCAGGGTGAATAAAAATCTTAATTCTGAAGCAGTACCACCCTTCACTTCCTTGATGTAACTTCAAAGAGACTCGTTATAGTACTTTCAGTCTCATCATTTCAGAACGGAAGCATTTTCAATAATATACACAATGAATCTGTAGTTGTCGCTTATTTATCTTACACAACTAAAAACCGTTGACAAAGCCAATAGGCCTGGCTTGTTGTAGGTGTAATGTAACTTGTATTGTACAGGAGGAGCAAAATACTAGTCGGGCGGCACACTAAGCTAAGCACAGACTTTTAACTTGGGTGTTTTAAAGTCACACCCTTAATTACATCAGCCCCGCCCCTTTGAGAGATCCCCCAGTATTTCATCCCACTTAAAGCCCTGGATGGAGTGATTTTAGAAACATAAATAACACATTAGATAAAACATATCATGTGTCATTTAGAAAGCAATTCTAAGCTAAGACTACCTTTCATTGCTGGGCAGCAGACATATTGGGACACAAGAGCTATACAAGCAGGTGGTAAAGTCCTCAACTTTCCCTTCATTGATACCAGTAATCTACAGCCACATCTAGTCAAATAGCATCTCCTTCAAACAGGGCTGTGTACATATACACTAACTCGACAACGCCACCTACATTTTCATGTCTTCAGCCTGTTCTGTTTGTCCTCTGTAATGGAAGTGGGGGCAATTCCTATTTAAATATGTAAATGAGCTATCGTATGGCATATTCTGGACAAAGAGTGTTTACTCGCCCAGCCTACTAATGGTGAGGCCGCCTGAGCCCTCTGAGAATTTTATAGAATGCCTACCAGTGGAAAGGAAGGTTTTATTTTTTATGAAAAATATATATATTTAGAGATTCTACATAACGGGTAACCGAGTATTATGTTCCAATATTCCCATTGAATGCTTCTGAAGGCATCGTAAACAATAACTCTGATGGCCGAGTAGTTTGTAAACATCACCAGAACCCCTAAATAGAAAGATAAGACCATATTACACATTTTACCCATTATGTATTTTCTATATTATATATTTATTTTAGCATAGTTTGCTTGAAAAGCGGCTTTCTTCAAAGTACAGCTATCAATGGGAACTGATTGAAATTAGAATGTTTAAGACTTTTTTTTAGCTTTCACAAATATAGTTTTTTTTTTTTTAAAAAGGGGACAATAGTGAAGGCCAGTAGATTTATGTGGTTCTGAGACTGCAGCATTTACTGCACAATTATGGATTTGCACTAATTTGTAGATATCACATAGACTGATATTTCTAGCTCAAAGTGATACAAATAATACTGCCTGAGAATATCCTGCATAATTTGTGTTTTTTTGTCACATAATATAGTGTACCTTGCCACATAATTTGGCCCTCCAAGCCGTATGTTCTTAATAACCTTGACAATGGTAAAGCTCAGCAGTATGGCGTGTGGGCTGTCATTATGCAGTGGTGTCTCATCCATTAGAGCGTGGGAACGTTGAAACCCTACTGCGAGCCACTACACCCCGGGCAGACTCTGTACACCCATTTATTCATTCCTTTAGGGTGGGGGCGGGACTGAGGAGCTGTCTCTCTCCTGGCGACGATTGAATGTGAGGCTGTGTTGAGTGAACTGCGCATGTAAGATTGGCCGACGTTTTTCATATGACCAATCTGACATGCGCAGTTCAGGCTTCTTTAATGAACACTACTGGAAGCTGGAAGAGCAGAGACACAGCCCCATCGGTCTCCGATGGAGCGTTGTGCCTTCCTGACCCAGCCAATCCTGGCACTGCTTTTATGCTGTTTGGTATATTAAAAGCAGCATGACAGCAGTGCTTGGAATGGCTGGATGCCATTTCCCAGCATGCACATCTTTTCCAGGCTGCGTGAGGGGGGGGGGAGAGGATCACGTTTACTGAAGGTAAGAATATGTTTATTTACTTTACAGCAGGGTGCAATATTAAATTTGTATTGCAGAGGTGATCGGGGCACATTCTATTTGAATAGAATGTACCTCTAAAAAGAATGTGTCCTGATCACCGCTGCAATACAAATTTAAGCATACCGTCGTTCGTGAAACAGTTGTACGTGCATCACCACTTTGGAAAGTCGCCAGCCGCCGCTGTCATTATGATGATGAAAACCGTATTTGACAGGGAACCGTGAAATATTTTTTACAACACACACACGCTCACATGCACACGCCAAAACCACTCTGATAGATCACACACACGCCAAGCTTCCTGACCAAGGACGGTATGGTCTGTCGCGAGTCTCCCTCCTGCTTGAGTATTAATTCACAAAACAAGTGTTCCAGGCAGGAAAAGGGTGAACTCGCCTAGTTCAGATATCAAACAAGGCTGTTATTGAGGCAAAAGTACCTATGTATTTTGGGTGCAGACATCCTTGTTCATGGTAAGAAGCCATTTGCAAAGAGTACAACATATACACATCATCGCGTCATTAAAGCTATATGTAGACATAAAAGAAATACATCAAAATTCATCGACGTTCACAGGCTCACACACTTACAGCACAATCATGACACTGTATAATCAACAGTACTGTAATCATTTCTAATTCCAAAGCTTATTAAATATCTATGCAATATTGTTGTACATCCATACACTTGACAATATATAAATCAAAAAAATTCCCAGCACCATTAAAATCTGCTTTGAAACACATCAACGTATTACTATAAGTAAACAATACTTTCAAGCCTGTGGATACATTTTCTGGTTCAAAAAAATGCGCAGAAAACAATCATCAAGTGTACAGTGTGTTCTCCAAGTGCAACAAAGTGAAGAATTAGTATTGGAGCTCACTGATGTATCCGATGACTAAAGCAGTTCAAAATTATATTATGTGCCCTAAATGCATGCCTCCACTGACCATTTTATGGAAGGATTTGGGTTCATTGGATTCCTTCTTTCTTTCCTGTACAGCAACACAATAATTTGCAACAGAAATTAATCCAGAAAGACAGCATCTTCAGTAGCATTAGCAATACCAGAACATCCACCAAAATCAGCTTTTATATGGTCAAGATAATCAGCCAGAGTTTCACCTTTGATTTGTTTGCAGTAATTAACCTTGGGCCAGTCTGTTTTGGCTCAACATATCTCAATAACACTGTTTAACAATACATTTATAGGGGCAACAAGAGCAGCTACATTAATGGGTGCTTGTCGTGGCCATTTGGATTTGTCTAATAACCGATCTCTCACTTTACATGCCATGATAGTACGTACCAGTTAATATCAGTCCAGGTAGGTTTATAACATTCAAATGCAGTTTGCATTTCTTCACAAAGCTTACGAGGATTAGCTCATATTCCTGGAAATTGTTCCTTGATATGTACTAGGTCAGGTGGGGACCAGGGAACATGGACGGGGACTAAATCTCCTACTCCAGGTCCTGGGTATCCTTTCAGGGGCAAAAAGGCTTCATTTTGGATGTGGGCTATATCAGTGGAGATGTTGCGGTCTTCCTCGCTACCCTAGGAGGGACATTGGTCTATACGGTTCTGTACACTTTCTCGGTTTCCTTCATCTTCCACCCTTTGGCCTGTGTTAAAAAGACGAACACCGGTAAGTTCACAAGTCTTTTATTTAGTAGAGAAGCAAAACCACCAACTCCTGCTGCCAGCCTGTCAGTTCTCCGGTAACAACTGTCGGCGCGAGCCATCACCATGGAGATAGAACAGGCCAGCACAAACAGCAATCTTTGAATGATTACAACACATCCCCTTTACAGTGGAGACAAAAGAGAGAAAGGAAAGAGAAAAGAAAAAGAAAGGAAAAGGAGAAGAAAACAGCCATTCCAAACACAGTACTAAAAATAGTGACAATTATACTGAACAACTAAGATCATATGAAATGGACCAGAGTAAACAAGGAACAAAACAAAGGAAATTCAATACATTTCGTAGTCTTCATACCTTTTGGGAAGACGGCGAGATCTAGGAAAATGAGGTGAAGAACCACACTTGGTGGGTAAGTTTGAAGCAGGTGAAACATCAGGGCAAGAAGGAAACATGGACTTGTCACCCTGGAACTTCACTAAACGAGACATGCTCCACTTACCACCATTATGGACAGTAACTACATTCTTATAAACAGCAGTGATAGCAAATGGTCCCATAAAGTCTGTGGCACCCTTCTTGTGCCAGCGTGGTCTTTTGATAAGCACCCACTCACCAACCTTCCATGACGTGACCTTGGTTGATTTTTTTAAATCAAACCTTTGTTTGTACTTACTTTGGTAGGACTCGATTCTACCACTCACCTCCTCCCCACACAAAACAGGACCCTCAATAAGAGGTAGCCACCCAGGATTGAGTTTGGACAGCGCAACCCTCCCATGTAACATTTGAAACGGGGACTTCTGCAGAACAACATTGAGGGCAGTGCGATGAGCCCACCAGGTGTCTCTTAAGACACTCTTAAGAGGAACTCTCATCTCAATTGCCCTTTGCACACATGCTTTGACCACTCTGTTCATGCGCTCCGCAAGACCGTTGACCTGCGGAGCATAAAGAGCAGTTCTCTGATGAATAATTCCATAGTCATTTAAAAACTCATTCATTTCCTGAGAAACAAATTGCAGGCCATTATCTGTGATGAGGAACTTGGGAATCCCCTCACTAGCGAATTCATCTTTGAGAAAATCAATAACCACCCTTGTGCTGATAGAACTTACACATCTGGTGGAGACCCATTTGGACGAGTAATCCACCAAAAGAATCACAAATCTGTCTGCAGGATTCAAAAGCTCAAAAGGGCCCATGAGATCCAACCCCAACTTGACCCAAGGTTCCCGTGGAACTTCAACCGGAGACAGTGGAGGGGTGTTGACAATACAGGACTTGTCACAAGAAGCACATTCATAACACTCACTAACTACCTTTTCAACCTGACTATCCATCTTTGGCCACCAATACCTCTCCCGGAGGCGAGACTTTGTGAGGCTTCTTCCTAAATGCCCTTCATGAGCCAGGTTTATGAGCTTAGGTTTGAGATCCTCAGGTGGAATCACTCTCTCTCCACGCATAAGTTGGCCCTGGCAAAGGGTGAGCTCATTCCTGATGGACCAAAAGGGAGTAACTCAGAATCTATTCTCTTATTGTCAGGCCATCCCTCAACTACAAAATGTGTCACTGCAGGTAGCAAAGGATCTGCTAACAAAGAACTTTCCCACTCACTCTCTTGAATGGCAGACTCCTTGACCCAGTTAACATTAACCGTGTCTGAGTCAAGGGCACTTCCAGGACATTCGATAGGTAACCTTGAAAGACAATCTGCCGCTTTGTTAGCAGTACCAGGGAGATATTCCACACAAAAATTGCACTCCTCTAAACCCTCACTCCAACGCTTCAGCCTTGGGGTAAGTCTTTCGCTCTCCATGCAGGAAAACACATGAACCAAAGGGCGATGGTCAGATCTAACTAGGAAGGGGATGCCCCACAGGTAAAACTTAAAATGCTTTACAGCCCACACTATGGCCAGAGCCTCCCTCTCAATACATGAATACTGTTGTTCAGGCGTCCTCAATGCCCTAGAAGCGAACGCAACAACTATCTCTTCCCCACAATCAACCTGAGAGAGTACAGCCCCAAGACCACACAAGCTGGCATCTGTAGTTAGGAAAGTTTTCTTCTTGGAATCAAAATGACCAAGAGTTGGCATTTTCCCTATTGCTTGTTTTATGGTACTGAAAGCTGAAGAACAATCAGCCGACCAATCAAAATGCGCTCCCTTCCTAAGAAGTATTCTGATGGGTTCAACTATGGAGGCGAAACCTTGGATAAACTTAGAATAAAACTCAGCGAGGCCGAGAAAAGACCTCACTTGCTCTTTGTCAGTTGGCGCAGGGGCATCAACAATGCTTTTGGCCAAGTCCAGCTTTGGTTGGATGCCTTCCCCAGATATAACATGTCCCAAATATGTGACAGAAGATACATTAATCTTACATTTCAAACGATTTACTGTTAAACCCTTGTCAGCTAGTCTTTGTAATGTGAGCCTTAAAATTGTGTCATGTTCAGAATCATTTTTCCCATACACTAAAATATCATCCTGAAAAAACATGATGTTGGGGACATCTCTCAGGACCACCTTCATAATGCGCTGAAAACAGGCAGCCGCCGAGGCTAACCCGAACGGCATCCTGATGAAACGGAAAGCCCCCAGTGGTGTCACAAACGACGTAAGATGTTTGGAGTCTGGATGAAGGGGACTTGGTGGTAGGCCGAGGATAAATCTAACACGCTAAAAACCTTTGCACCACCAAGCATATTGATCGATTCAGAGATATTAGGAAGTGGTTGACGATCCACCCAAATCCACCTGTTTAGGCTTCTTAAGTCAACACACATCCTAATACTCCTCCCACCATCCTTGGGGGCTAAAACCACTGGGGCCAACCATTCAGAGGATTCAATTTCCTCAATTATACCTTGAGTGACTAGTTTATTAAGTTCACACCTTAGGGGTTCCAACATCATGTTAGGGACTTTCCTAACCTTGTGTACCACTGGTACAGCTTTTTGCTTAAGTACGATACGGTGCTCAAAGTCCTTGAGTAAACCCAAATTGTCAGAGAAAACTTGAGGAAATTCCTCAAAATACATTAGAAGACCTACTATGATCAATCAACATGACCTGTTCTGAAGGACAGCGAGCGTTGGGATTAAGAATTATTCCCAAGTCTCTCTGATGTCTCCAACCAAGGAGGTTGTCACCGCGCTTGGCGACATAGATCTTTCCAATGGTGTCCCTTCCTTTAAAATGAATCTTCATGATGGCGTAACCTATCACATCAATGTGCGAGCCACCATAACTAACTGGGTTAATGTCTGGTGCAACAAGTTGTAAATCATGAAATGTCTTGTCCCAAAGTTCACTGTCTAACATGGTGAAAGGAGAACCAGAGTCAGCTAGAACCACAAACAACTCGCCTCCAATCACCACTTCGCATTCTGGCATCCTGACGAGGTCAGCATCCACCACGCCATCACCTCTTACACTTAACATGGTTGTTTTGGGGAAAACATTTGTTTCAATATTCTCAGGGACACCATCCACTGTGCGTACTCTGCCACCAGTTTTGCATAGTCTAGCATAATGGCCTTTGATCCCACACTTGTGACACGTGGTATTCCTAGCATAGCACTGAGGGTAGTTGGAAGAGTGATTGTTACTGCCACACCTGTAACACTTCAACTTAGAAAAGTCTGTGGAGGTTTTGGGTTTAAATCCTCGGACAACCTTGGAGACATTGTCATCGAATTCCTTAGCTTGAGTGGAAGGTGTCTCCTTCTGGGTCAATTCATGAATGGAACTGGGTGTAAGAACTTCGTCAGCGGTTGTGTTGTGGGCCTTCATCTCTTTTACCCAGCCAGAGGTATTTTCCATCCCCTCTACAATGGCTATGGCTTCCTTTAGTGATGGATTTTTGGATAGGAGTTTTTCTTGCACCCTGGGACTGTTTGTGCACCTGACCAGTTGATCTCGTATCAACGAGTCAGTGAGATCCCCGAACTCACAGGTGCGTGCAAGTGTTTTTAGAGAAGCTATGTAGTTGCCAACCTTTTCGTTATGTTCTTGGACCCTCATGAAAAACTTGTGCCTCTCTAAAACTACATTGATACGCGGTCTAAAATACAATTCTAACATTTTCATGGACATGTCAAATACATCTGATGGTTCACCATCACCTTCACCAACTGGAATTAAGTCAATGCTTTCATAAATATTGCGCCCCTCTATTCCGAGGTTGTGGAGCAAAATTGCTTGTTTCCTATGAGCAGAAAATTTTTCGCCACCAATTGCAACTAAATAAGAATCGAATAAGAGTTTCCATCTTTTCCATGGCAGGAGAGGTTCGCCTTTATCGCAAAGGAATGGAGGTGGTTGGCTCATAGTAGTGGCAGTCATGGTAGGACGTAAGGTTTAAATGATAGACTCAAGCAAGGAAAACAAGTTTCAAAATAGTGTAGCAAAAATGAAGTCAATAATGGCACGCTAATACGGTGAATGCGGTAAGCAGGTATAGATATGAGCAAGGTAAAGACAGTTCCACACCGATAAGTATTAGGGCAAAACAGTAAGAAACTCTGGTTAGCCTCTAAAAGGGATTCGAGGCGTGATGGCAGTCAAAGCAAGCAAACGCAGGCATAGGCAGCTTTTAGTGGTTAATCACGGACCTTCAAAACAGTTTAAACAGTACCTGGATGCGAGAGGGAGACGAAAGTTGGATGAAAGTCCTTCGAGACAGGCTCCGTGACAGGTTGTCAAGGAAACCGAAAAACAATATGGCGGCACGCACGCACGTAGCGCAACGTAGCGTGACGTGGTTGTGACACTGGGGGCACTCGGGCGCATGGGCAAGCACGTCAGCGGTGGCGTCGCGAGGTGCAGCAACTGCCGAAGAAGAGATGGCAAAGTGGTCAAAATTGCCAAATACCCAAGTGGAGCATCGCAGGAAATCCGGGGAAACAGGAGGAAGTCCGCTGGAGGTCGAAGACAGTCACCTCTTCACTGGTCTCATGCTGGCATGCGATGAGGAGAAGACGATATCCGTGGGTCCAGAAGATTGGGGAGAGTTGGTGGCGGACTTGTCCCCCGCAAGTTCCGCTTGTCGCCAGTGTTAAAAAGACGAACACCGGTAAGTTCACAAGTCTTTTATTTAGTAGAGAAGCAAAACCACCAACTCCTGCTGCCAGCCTGTCAGTTCTCCGGTAACAACTGTCGGCGCGAGCCATCGCCATGGAGATAGAACAGGCCAGCACAAACAGCAATCTTTGAATGATTTCATCAGCCTTCATTAGGCTACAACTGGAGATAATTGTGCTGCGAGTCTGACTACTCGGATGCGCTGCTTTGGGCTGGTGGGATGCAGAGCGATACCGCATCGGGATGGTAAGTGGAGGCTTCATCGTGTCAACTATTCGTCCTCGCACCAGCCACACTTTTTTCACTTGCCATAGACACTGCACTGCATGCACTGGTTCTGCTCTTCCCCACCTGCCAGCCCATTATTGGTGCTGCTTCGTCCCCAGGCATGTCACGAGGTTTACCTATCCCCAGCATCTCCTGCTGTCACAGGTAAATTCAGAACATCTAGCAAATATTCCATCTTTTCTTATCTCACTTTATCAAGTTCTCAAGTAATTTGGGGAAACATGTAAGAAAGAGGCAGTGCAGAGGGATGGCAAGGGTTAACTCTTGTGGATAAGCTGGTGTTTCAGTTTCTCAGGGGTGTCTTTCAGGCTCGTACCTGAGGTTCCTGTCTATGTTTCATGTCTTCTTCATACCATTATAAGAACGCTGCCCACTGTTGGAGGTTTGATTTATAGTTAGGACAATTCAATTGTTTCGTAAGGTTATTTAAGCATTCACTATCAAAGGCACTTTTTCTAGAAAATGCTTTGTATCCTCACTTCTAGTGCTCTTGACTCCATATTCAGTATACCATGCATGCCAACATTTGGAAAGCAGAAAGAGAAAGGTTTTAAAAAATATGGGGTTTTTATTTTCCCCATTGACTTGTTTTGAAATGGGGACAATTTCAGGAGAGAGAAAGGTACTTTAAAAAAATCAACCTGAATCTGGTCTGTTGACATGTTTGATATAGCAAACACAACAAGATGAGGGATGGAGTGCTGAAACTTTTCCCCCCTCCCCCCAGTCAAGAGATCAAGGTTGAATCCATCGTTCTTTTGCTCACTTTGCCACCCCAGTTTGGACCCAGCCATATGCAAATCAGTCTTGCCCTGCTCCTCATGGGAATACTCCAGCCCGAACTGCCAAGCCAGGTCCTCCCTAGACTGGAAACAAGCATCCTAGGACCGGTTTTCCATCCTTCTGAGGTCTGTAAATTGAGTACAATTACTTTGGGTAACAATCATCTACCACATATAGAAGTACTCTATAAAGTGCTATTTAAAAACAAGCATTGGCAAAGCCAATAGGTCGTGCTTTTATAATGTGAGTGCTGACCTGTTGGCTTTGCCAATGGTTGTCTGTAAGGTATTGTTAAAAAAGCACACAAAAAAAACATTTCAAAATGCTGTAGGAAAAGCAAACATATCCTAAGGCAACTCAAAACTACACTGAATTCAATGTTTTCAATCTTTATAAATGGCATTGTTTATTTTTCAAACACTTTTCACTCTGGAAGCAAGAGCAAAATGTAAGGCCTAATTTATATTCAAAGGATTTAGACATTTGTTCCTCTGTGTAGCCCAGGGCGCTGATTTATGGGCCTCCAGGAGAAGTGTCATGCTAAGTACACCTTCTGCCTCAAACATCAACTGAGCGAGTGCAGCAGATCAGTGCTGTCTTAACACATGGGCATGCTTGACAGTTGCCCAGGGGCCCCACGAGCACAGGGACCCTATGCAGAGCAGAATTTAACACTAATTTTCCGTTAAACATTTTTATTCCTGTGAGTGGTTGTGTAGGCAGGGCCCAGTGCACTGCTTTGCACTGCAGCAGATGGCCCTTCCCCTAAAAAAGCCTTACTGCGACAAAGCTTGTGCTTTTATGTAATAAGTGGAATGCAGAAGGTAAAACAAAAAACAAAACAAATTCTGGTCTTGAGGTGACTCTTACACCGAGCAGCCGTGGTGTTCGGCAGGTTGACATGTAATAGTCGGTGGATCTTTCCATGCAGTGAAAGCAGTGCGCAGTTACAACAGGAGAACACGCATCTTCAAGGGACACAGTGCAAATCGCTGGTGTCTAAGAAAGGTGCATGCCCGACTGAATGTGCCACGCATGACGTTCAGTCCCTTGCACACCGCGCTATAGAATACACTTTGAAATCTCTGCTTGCTTCTGAGCTACATTTTGTGCCTTGGTATCGATTTAATTCCGCCTTTTCTCCTTTCAGGTACTCCATCTCGCCCTTCTCACAGCTGGAGAGACTTGGCATCCGCCACCCCAAACCCACGCCTTTCCTGGGAAACCTGCTATTCTTTAAACGGGTAACACTCACAAGACATGCTTTCTGCAGCACGGTATGGTTTGGAAAACTGCGGCGCCCCCTGCTGCTTTGAGGAGGAACAGCAAATGAGAATATTCTAACTTGATAAAAATGCTTGGATATCTTTAGACACCCGAGGGATAATGGCAAAGCGAGTCGGGCAGCTCTATTGCAGCTTAAACAGCAGCAAGTTTATCTGAGGATCTTCTCTTAATAGTCCCTTCACATTGGTTAAATATGTAGGAGCTGGGCAAAGTGTTGCGGCCATTAACATAATACACACCTCAAGCTTCGACGCCTCTCAGGGGTAGTAAGCGCTATATAAATGCAATTACAATACAATACAATACTTGTAATAGTCACTGTACCCGGTCATGTACGTGGGATGAAGGGTGTGGGGGGAGGGGGGGCGGGTGGACACTAGAGTTCACAAACCAGTATTAGCAAGGCTAAGAGGCGTCAGGTCTGGATCCCTTAACAAGGGCTGTGGCCTGGGTAAGTAGGGCACACAGAATATTCAAGTGAATTCGACGAAAGAGCACTTTCTTTAACACATCTAGTGCACCAGTAACTGAAGCTGTTAGCAGTAATACATTGTGGTACAGTACACGAAGAATACGTACTTATTGATAATTAAACGTATCACGATCTGCAGGACAACTGCCACGCCCTCTGCTTCCACACCAGCGCCCCACTCTTGTGAATGAATGGAAGAGGCGGTGACGTCAGTACTGAAGACCTAGGTTTATTCAGCAGCAGCCGCCGGGTAACACCCAAAGGCCAGTCACATCAGCAGCTGACTCAGACTGTTCTAAGATCAAGTCTGGAGCACATGTATGGAACACTACAATGACAGACTCACGGTTCCACTGCATAGCTAACCAATAGCATACACAAACACGCACATACACACGCACACACACACACACTGTCATACCCCCTCCCCCCCCGCCCTTGGCCACGTGACACCAGCTTTGCATAGTCTGCACAAGCACCTCTGACAGGCAACTATTACATTTGAAGATACTGTCGTTTACCGCCTGGCCTTTTATGGACCTCCCTCCACTCCGGTTGTCAGAGAAACGCTCATTGTGATTCTGTGTGGTCTCTGAGAGCATTCAGTGCCTCACTCCCAAGTATTAGTAAGCATTTCTGTGACTTAGCCCTACAGATGTGAAACGAACGTCAGTACCTTCTAGGTGCTATATACGATAAAAAAAAAAAAAAAAAAATTCTGTGAACCGCTCAAAAAGCCACTTCATGCCATAAGCTGTTTACAAATCGTGTACCTGTGTGAATGTATCTTTCATCAGTGCAAGTTTGGATTAGAGCAAAAGGCATAACATTGTCCTTCTCGTGAGTTTTCTTGCCGAGAGGCACTGTTTGTGGGGTGGTCTTTTTTAATGGCGACTCGAATATTATTCAGGGTAGATGTTTTGCAGTTGGGCATGTCTTTCACTATGGAAACAACACTCTCACACCATGTCAGTGGGCATCCCTCAAGGCTTAGTCCAAGACCATCTCATTTTCTCATTCTACAACTCTTCTGTCAGTGATTCTGTCTGTGAAGTTATGTCCTCATCTGAGTTCTTCTATCACCCTTGCGCAGATACCACCCAATTCTTTCTGTCTCTTTTCACAGTTTTGCTCCGTATATCCTGTCACACATGTCAAACTGCCACACTACCATCAGACACTAGGCAGCACCATTAAGTTCGTCATGCTGAACTCATCTAAAATGGACGTCCTATTCTTTCCCGCGTCAACAGCGCCCCCTCTTTTACTGATGCTACCCACACCTAGATCTTTTGAAATCCCCATACTCGGCAAGACGATGGGGGACCCTTGTGAGTCAACGGGCGACAATTGAGAACTTCATTGCAAGCAGAGCAACATCTGCACGTTTCCAACTACTGAATATATGCATAAGAATCATCCATATATTGTACTCAAAACAGCAAAACAAAATAATTTAGTATTCAGTAGAATGGGATATTGTAATAGGCTTCTCCTCTGAATGCTGCTACCGGTTCCCCTGTGCCATGCATTACTTATGACCTCACATATTACATCACTCATGACATGTTCTATGACATTATTGATAACACTGGCGGCAGATCCTTCTCCCACCTCGCCGCCAAGACCTGGAACACCCTCCCCACCAACCTCCGACAGACCCAAGACCTACTGGCCTTCAGAAGACTCCTCAAGACCTGGCTCTTCGATCAGTAGCAGCACCACCCCTCTCTTCCCCCAGCGCCTTGAGACCCTCGCGGGTATGTAGTGCGCTTTATAAGTGACATGATTGATTGATTGATAACATTACTTATGACATCTGAAATGACATCTGAAATGACTTCACTGTGCATGGCGAGGGCACGAGCTATGGTGAATTTCAGTGGTTTTTAGAGTTTAAAATGTGACATTTGTATGTATGTATGTATGCATGTACATATGGACAGTGTATGTATACTCAGACATGCCAAACTATGCTTCTCACAGTATGGAGATGAGGTTGTTGTTATACATGTGTCATTGTACATTGAACTATGCTCCCTGTTATATATTTATATGAGATAAAATCTCTATATTACACAACAAGATACATGTGTATATCAGACCATATAAATACTGTGGTATCTATGTACATATTGGTGTATATATAGAAGGGTTTATGTCTGCTACTAAAACTTTACTAGGTGGCATGTGTATATATGTGTGTATAAGTCGATTTCAGTTATTTGATAAAAAAATCTTTGCATACTTCATGACAAGACACATGTGCAAGACACATGTGCATATCACACCATGTAAATATTGCTCCTTCTATGTACATAAGGGTATATAAATAAAAAGGTTTACTCTAGTCAATATAACTTTACTAAGTCTCGAGTCCATATATATGTGTAATTTAATTTCAGTTTTGGAAAGAAAATCTACTCCCTTCAGCCTTTGTCCCATCCTTCTTCTTTCTGACTCACCCCAAACCTCTCTGACTACTATGGTCTCCCAAACATCCTTCCCAAACTTTCCCCTCCTTTTTAGCCAATCAACCCAACTAACAGGTGCACATGTCCACTGCTCCTGACCATCCTTTTCAAACGTCCCCCTCCTTTTAAGGCAATTATCCTAACTAACAGGAGCATATGCCCACTACTTCCAATAACAACTTGCTACTTCCCCTTTTCTAATCCATTCCCATCATTCTATACCTACTGAAAACATTACTAAACACACAAGAACTCATGAGCACAAATGTAACACAAATCATCCACAAGGAAAAAAACACATATTACTAATCTACTAACTATTCAACTCTGATCCTATGTTCCGGAGAAGCATGTTACTCGCCACAAAGAGATTCAATGCCTTTTCAAAGGTAGTAAACACTATATAATTACAATTTAAGTTTACAGTAAGTGCTCCCACACCTTCTGCACCACTTAGTTTCCCTTTCCTCCGGTACTCTTACTTCTACCGCTCGACCCTTTAGCCTCTACACTAGTGTTCTTCTATATAGCATTGATATCTGCAATTACTTCTCTCATAATATCAACTTCTCCAGCACTCCTATTGTCCAATTTCTCCATTTCCCTCATACAGGAGTTCAACTCTTCCACAATCTTGGCAATGCCCATTGCTTATTTGATGAGCTTATCTGTTATATCCCCAAATTGACTCTCTATAGCTAATTCTCTCAACAGTGCAACAAACTCCTGAACTGATTCATGTGTTCTCTGTGGTGTGTATTCTTGTAGTGGTTATGTTTACTGACTTTGCAAACATTTTCAAACCTCAATTTAGCCTCTTTGGAGATGTCAGGAATCAGATGCTTTTGCTGTTGTAGTATGGTTTGTGGACACTTGGGAATATGCTAGCCCTCCTTGCCCAGTGCACTCAGCAGCAAGACTTTTTTCCCTGCAGGATTGGAATTCAGGCTATTATTTATTTATTTACATGATTTGTAAAGCGCATGACTACCTAAAAAAGGTTTCCCAGCACTAGCCTCCTCACTAAAACCAACCAACCAGCATTTCCAAGAGCTAAAGGTTAACTGTTAATGAAGAAGTGGAAACATGCATGTTTTGAGCAATTTGCAGAAAGCTGTGAGCGATTTGCAGACTCTCAGTGTTTGTGGCAAGGTGTTCCACAACTTTGGTCCCAGATACACAAATTCCAGACTACCTTGACAGATTCTCTAGATTCTAGGAACCACTGCCAGCTCCTGGTGGCTAGACTGGAGAGAGCATTTGGGTGTATACCGAGACACCAAAGGTAACAGATGCATGGGCCCTGTGTTGGAAAGGCACTTATGCATATAGCATAAGACTTTGAATTGAACCGTACGTTCAGTTGGCAGCCAGTGAAGAGTATGTAACCTACTGGCTGATGAGGTGAATCCGGGTGGGTGAAGGAGAAGACATGCTGCTGCATTTTGTACGGTCTGGAGCCATTTAAGCAGAGATTTTGCAGTGCCCAGATATTACCGTAGTCCAGTCTGAAAATGACCAGGGCATGGACTACAGTTCTTGGAGGCATACCAAGATTGTCCATAACCACTTAAGGATGCCAAAACAAGTGACAACTACTTTATTGATCTGGTGGCTCAAAGACATCTTGTCATCGAGCCAAACCCCCATATTTTTTTTACCACATGAACTGGAGAAGGAGTGATACCCATAGTTGATGGCCAAAGATGAGGACCCCATCAGTGGGGGTGGTTGCCCACCAGCAGAACCTCCGTCTTGTCCCCATTAAGTTTTAGTGAGTTCATCTTCATCCATGATGAAAATTGGGCAAGATAGGTGTTAAGGGATTCTACCTTGTGGTTATCCTTAGACGATAGCAATACCACAATTTGTGTATCATCTGTGTACAAAAACAATGTAAGCCTATGAGATTCTACACTCTCAGCTAAAGATCTCACAAGGAGATTGAAGAGAAGAGGGCTTAGGGTGGAGCACTGCAGCACCCTGGAAGCTAAATGGTGAGGTGTGAGTGCACCTGAAAGGTGCGATCATATAGAAAAGAGCTCAGCCAAGCCAGGGCTGTGCACTGCACACCCATATCTCCCAGTCTGGAAAGCAGAGTGGAGTGGTTCACTGTGTCAAATGCGACACTGAGATCCAGAAGGATCAGTTCCGCAGCACCACCCATGTCTAGCTGATACAATGCAGGTATTCTGTGACACTGAGGAGGGCAGATTCAGTACTGTTGCCATTCCTGAAGCCAGATTGCGAGGGGTGCAATAAACCATTTAGTTCAGTGTAGGATGAGAGCTGCAGGTTAACATGTTTCAAAAACACCTTGGCCAAGGTAGGCAAGAGCAATATAGACCTATAATGTTACTAAATAAGAGAGTTGAGCTTTATTTTTGTTTGTAAAGGTGTGACTAAGGCTAGCTTCCATGCTAAAGGAACAATGCCTTCTGTCAAGGAAGCATTCAGAAGTTGAGTAAATTGCTCCATGACTAGCAATGCAAGCTTGCCCAATATCGAAGGGGGACAGGGGTCAAGCAGAGAACTTGATCTAGCAGCTGCTAGCAAAGAGATGAATGACTTCACATCTAGAGGATGGAAAGTATTCAAGGCAAAGGTTGTGCTAGGAGGAACTTCAGCAGGAATAGCCAAAGAATTGCCTGGAAAGGTGGACTGGATGTCTGCTACTTTTTTTGGGAAAAAGAGTGCAATTTCATCGCATTGAACTTGTGTGAGAGGGGAAGTTGGGACAGTACTAGCCTGGTCTGAGAGATTCTTAACTACCTTAAAAGAGTAGGTTTAGGGCAATTTGTAGCTGCAGTGATTTTATCTCAATAAAATGTGGGTCTAGCAGTACTACATTTTTTCAAATAATCTTTTAGAGCCAATCTGTATCTTAAATTATCTTCATGGCTGTAAGTTTTCCACCATCCCCTTTCCAAACCTTTACACAATTTGTTAAGTTGGTGCAATGAGTCGTTGCACCATGGAGCAAGGTGAAGAATTCAATGATGTTTTTTACTAGTAGTTAGAACTAACACATTGAGGGAGCATCTGATCCAGGGGACTAAAATGTGAACGGCACGTTCTACTGAAGTACTCAGCGTGATTCAATTGGCTTTAAGTAGAGAGTTAAGGGCAGGGACATTGAGCTTTGACCAGCTCCTACCAAAAGATGTCATCTGATTTTCTCTCATTCGGGCCCCTGGTTGGATGGAAAGAAAGAATGGTACTGCTTAGTGATCAGACCATGACAGAGGGATAGGTTGGTCAGTCTGTATACTACTAAGGTTGGTAAATATGGGATCCAACATATGACCAGAAACATGAGTGGAGGAGTTCGTAATGGGTTGAACATTAAGAACCGCAAGGTCCTCTAGAACAGAGGAAACCGTACTGCAATCCACTTTGTCAAAATGGATGTTAAGGTAACCCAAAATAGTGAAATTAGAAAATGTAAGGATAGGCGATACAAGAGCTTCAGAAATACTAGAGCTTCAATTGTCCGCATTGCCCGGTAGGCGATAAATGAAAGCTTTGGACAAGGTGAAGTTCTTACTTAGTAGCAATGAAAAAAGAAGAGCTTTACAGTCCGGGATTATCAGTTTATCTATTTTGCACATAAAATATTCTTTAAAAATAATAGTTATACCGCCTTCTTTTTCATTTTTGTGGTCCATTCTCAAAATCCGATAGAATGGGGGCAGAGCTGAAATAACATCTGGCCCTGAAGCATCATTGAGCTAGGTTTCTGTTAGAAAGACCGTATCGGGGTCATGATCCATAAGGAAATTAAACATGTCCCAGTGATATTTTACTAGCAAACGGCAATTTAGATTAAAAAACTTAAAACCACTAAAATCTTGGGCAGAGTTAAACTTACAAAGCACAGATAAGCCAACTGGAGAGGACGCAAGCTTTGGGTGCTTGGGAGTGGTTGTAAAGTTACAGTGTGGGCCCTTTCTGACCGCTATGGCTAAATCTAAATCAAGAAGAGGGGGGTCAAGCTCCTGTAGCTATGAGGCGAAGAGCGAACAGTTGGGAAGCAGGATAAATAAGCTTACCTAAGGACGCAGGGGCAGCATTCCTATAAGCATAGACGGGCTTACCTTAGGCACGCTGAGATGCGTCTGTGCCACGGCTGCATTTAATAACACCGGCCTGGAACAGCTGCGAGGCTGCTATGAGATAGAGCACAAAACGCTCACTACTATCAGATGAACAGCAGCCGCTGGTAAAGTAATTTCCCCCCCAACTCCGTAAACACATTAACAGTTCACTTTCCAATTACCTTCAAATTCATTTACATTCAATTCAGTTGTGCAGTACAAAAATAAAAACAAGTGACCCAAAGATTTTTAAAAATAAGGCTCGAGAGACCTGATGGTCGTGAGGCGAGCCGGTTTCACCGCGCCACAGCCGCGTTTAATAACACCGGCCTGGAACAAGTGACTAATCTGTTGTGAGCTATGCGCTAACCACTCATTACTATTGGCCAAACAATGGCCGCCGGTAAAGAAATTTCCCCACAACTATCAAGGGCAACCAAATAATTATGGAAAATCTCCATCCACTCTTCCCACTGTGTTGGACAAGGTTGAGGAAGAAAACAGTGTTTGAATACAGCCTGAGTATAATCCATCTTTACATCCCCTTTTGTTGTTGTTCAAGCACACAAGTTAACACAATGAGAGTAAAATGCTGATTTACGACAAAGATAATTGTTGGATTTAGCCCTTTCTGCCGGGTCTCCTCCAAACATTTTGCATTCACCCCGCCTGTTTTCTGAATCAGTTTTTGTTGGTAGAACTGTGCACTAACCAGTGCTAAAGTGCTTCTGCTCTCCTTTAAACATGTTGAAATTGGTTCATCCCAATTAGGACATTTAATTCACTTGTATATCTCTAGTAAACTGGTACTACAGGTACTCAGGGCCTGTAAATTAAATGCTACAAGTAGGCCTGCAGTGCTGATTGTGCCACCCACTTAAGCAGCCTTTAAAAACCTTGTCTCTGGCCTGCTATTGCTCCCTGTGGGCAGTTTTAAACTGCGATTCCAACCTGGCAAAATAAACCTTTTGCCATACCTATACCTTTCCTTTTAATACATATAAGCCACCCGCCCCACTCCCAGGGTAGGTCCTAAACAGCTCTTAGGGCAGAGAGCAGTGTATCTAAAAAGTTGGACATGTACTTCTAACTTTTACGTGTCCTGGTAGTGAGAAACTCTTACATTACCTTTTCACTACTGCAAGACCTGACTCTCTCATAGGATAACATTGGGTTACCTTATTACATTTATTAAGTGATAACTTTTGATTAGGAGTAGGTAGGAATGTTGAGTTTGGTCTCTAAAGAATTGTAATTTAAAACCTTCTTTAATTGTACAGTCGGATTTTAAGTCACAATTCTGAAAAGGCAACTTTTGGAACGTTGCCTTTTTCTTGTCCTAACCATTTGGTGCCTGAAGCCTGCTCCTGGTTCACATAACTAGGTGTGAGTGGCAGAAGGCCTTTGTGCATTCCACCCAGATAGCCACGCAATAGAAAGACCGAATGGTGGCAGGATGGGCCATTTAGGCAGGATGGGGGTGAGATGTCACCTACCACATATGCACCTCAAAGGGCTGTCTCAGCACACTCACAAAGGGTTTAACACTAGCTCATTGTGCCCCCAGATAACCTGGGACCAGGGCAGGGATGCCGGAAATTCCAGACGCTTCTGTCGGGGGGGAAACCTCCAGAAGCTTCTCCCACTTCAAAGGGGACACCAGGTATAAAAGTAGGATCCTCAAAACAACTCTTCAGTTTACTTCTGGACCAGCAGAATGATTCTCAGAGATGACTGCCATGCTGCCTGTTACCTTCTGTGTACTTCAGAGGACTGCCCTGCTGCCTGAAGCCTGCCTGCCTTGTGCCCTCAAAGGGCTGCCCTGCTGCTTGAGACCTGATTTTCTGCTTACACCCAGGACCATCAGAGTGACTCCAAAGGCCTAGTGGGCTGGCCTCCTGATCAGAGCCTTATGGACAGAAAAGTCTCCAACCATCTTGACCCTGTACCTAGATCAAGCGTGAGTGATTCCTTACCCTACAAGTGGTGCCCCTCCAGTCTTGGACCCTGGGAAGTGGGGTTAAAGGTGCTGTACCAACCTAACTGAAGATTCCACCAAATCCAGCTCAAAGTGACGCAAAGCAACACAATACAGTCAGTGTACCAAGGACATAAGGAACAATTCTCAACGGCCCAAACTTGGTCCTGTGCCCGGCCTGTGCTTCTTCGTGGTCGGCCTGAACTTGTGACTTTGTCCTGGTCCAGTGCGACCAGGTACCTTTAGTTGGTGCTTTGCACCTTTTGGCACTACTTTTCTTTAATTAAATTTTTGTTGTTTTGGTGTCATTTTATTTATTTAATTGTACTTTGCTCTTCTAAATTGGTGTGGGATTTTCCTGTGTTGTGTTTTCATAGTATTACTGTTTGTGTGCTGCATAAATACTTTACACATTGTCTCTAAGTTAAGCATGACTGCTTTTGTGCCAAGCTACTAGAGATTTACGCACAGGTTAATTTAGTGACTTATGTGGTCCCCCCTGAGAAGGACTGTGGTTGTTGCCTGAGTGGGGCTTCCACCCCCAACCAATAATCTAACTTCTTACACTCAAACCACACGCAATATATGCAAAAAGGCAATTCAATTCTCAACTTCAACATGGACACAACACCACAATTCTCAACAACTCACTGTCCTACAGCTGCCTTCTCACCTATGAACTAAACAGGCCCAAACCTTCCCTGCTTAACTTCTGAGATTCTTGTATCGCAGTCTGCCTGAGAGGAGAAGAAGGCGGGGTAAGGTGGTCACAGCGGACGTAGAGGTGTGATGTCCAGTGCCTAATTTGAGCTGATGGTTGAAGGTGGGGCCACCAGCGTTCATTTTTGGGGACCAGCATTTATTTTTCCTCCGCAAACTTTGATCCAGTGCAAGAGACTCAAAAACACAAAAGGGGGAAAGAAGGAGAAAGCGAAAGATGTTAAAACTGTGACAAAGGGAGAAAACAGGGTTGAAAAGCAACTTGCAAGAGTGAGCTAATGAGCCAGGGTGTGTCTGGTGGTGGATTAAAGAGGCATGAGATTGAATCAAATCAAGACTACACACTGTGACCTTTGATAGCACCATCCATGAGCTTCTGAGCAAAACCTTGGACCCCATCACTTATTCTTTTACATAATACGCACTGGTGATGTTTATGGCTCTTTCATCTATGGCAGAGGATCCCTAGACCACCACACAACCTAAAGAACCTGAACTCTTTGATCAGAGCTCCCCTACATTCAGCAGATTTAACTTCAGCTTCCATCATCTCCAGTGCCAGCTGTCTAGTCTTTTCTTTCACTAGACATTCTCTCTCTTTTTCTCTCTCTTGCTCTTCTTTCTGTCTCGCGAATCGTTTCCTCACTTCACCACTTTGCCCGGCCTTATTTCTTCCCTACACTTTAGCCATTTTGACAAGCCAGCTGCATGCTTATAATGCACAAATCTCAAGGTCAGGACTGTATGTGAACTAATCACATAAAGTCAAAACATTGCTTGCAATACCCATGTCTCATGCACCATGTTGAGGGAATCTGATATTAAGTCTGAGCATCAAGTTTGTTGTTGGACTATGTATGAACATCATCGGTAGGCATCATTTGGAAAAACTAAAAATTAAATATGATCCGTGTACTGACTCACAAGCATACGCAGTGGGAGTATTGAATTCCACAAAGTCTATTGTGCAGAGCAGAAATATAACGAAGTTTTCAATGACAAAGTAGGCACTTTGGAAGGATTTTAACATGCCATTTAATTGAAAAAGACTAGACTGCCTGTAAAAAATAAAGTTTGTGATATGCCATTATCTGTACAACTTGCGGTATCTAATATGCTAAACAAGACGTGTGAAAATGACGTAATAGAATCGATTGAATCCTCTATATGGCTTTCCCCAGTTGTAGTAGCAATAAAGAATAGCTGTGAAATCAAGTTATACATTGATATTAGGTTACTAAATCATAACATTATTGCATATTGTCACCCATTATCTAAAAGTAATGATCTTGTTCCTCCCTACATTGTGCCAAGGGGTACTTTAGATTTAAAAAGTGCATACCTCCAAGTGCATACCTCCAAGACGCTAATCTGTCTTCGTAATTGAATTCGGGCAAGGTATTTTTGTCAGAACAGGTTGCCCTTCCATTATCATCAAGGTTAATGGTGTTCCATTTACTTCATCCACCATGAATTCTCTTCTTATGGATTGTGTTATTCAACACAAACAAACTGCTTTATACCATCCACAGGCAAATGGCATGGCAGAAAGAGTTAATTGTAATTTTAAAAAGTGTATACTAAAGCGTTCATATACATGACTTGAGCTCACAGTAAGACAACTTGAACTTACAGGAACACTTCTCATTCTGTCATCAATGAGAAACCTTTTCTCTAATGAGAGTCAGGCGTTCCCAGTCGTCATTATGTTCATTTTGGATGCAAAAGTTTCAAAAGATTCATGTGGATAGTGGCCATATAAGTACAGATCTCCAAAACAGAATCAAATTAAGTCAGGAAAAACAGAAATAAATATCACAATAACAAACCAGGTATTGTTAAAGCTGATATCAATCCATTCAATGTAGTCAGAATTAAAATACCTAATTTCCAGGTGAAAGGTTCATCTACAATTTCCAAGTCTTTCAAAGTTGGTAAATTGGGAGGAATTCTGTATGCTTGGATGATGGAAAGTGACGGAATGTTAACAAGATTTCAAAGATTTCACATAAGTTTCCATGTAACGTGGAAACCATGTTGGAGTCAGGGAGTTATGATTTCATGGATGTTGTGAATGAGTGAAGAGAGCAAGTGAGGACTTGTAAGTTTTAACATGTAGGAAGGAGAAGAAAGTGATGAAGTACCAGGAGGACTTCTGAATTTGTCTTGTACTGATTGCCTAGTTTATTTGTGTTTTTCCTGTATTTAAGCACTCCTTGCAATATGACAGTCTCTTTGTCATTGTCATATTGAGTTTTTGCACCCTGCAACACAAATTTTATTTACCTGTGTAAAAGCTAAGTTTAAGTTGCATTGTTTTATTCTTATTTTACAGATAAGGGGGAAGTGTAATGATGTAACTTAGAATCCTGGAATGTTGTGCCTCGCGCATTCGAATGTGTGAGGCCACTGCTATATAGAGATGTGAGCGGATGGTTGGGGACAGTTGATGTATATTCCGCTCTTTCTCTCAATACATTTTACTTCTATTTACCTCTTGATGTTGCATTATTTCATATATCTAGCGGTTTTGGATTTTAGGAGAGTTATCTCAGCTTTTCATCCTTCTGAAATTGGTAAAATGGATATCAATGAGTTGATGCCAGAACACTTACAATTTACAGTGCTGAAAAACTGTGTGACTAGAGCTATGTACAACACAAAAATAAATATGGCCCTGTTCACAAAGATAAATTTGGTTGCAAATGTACATATGGCACAGTTTACAAAGGTAAATTTGGTTGTAAATGTAAATTTACAACCAAGCCTACCCTTTTCACACCAGGAATTCAAAAGGGAATCCTGGCGGATCAAAATGGTTCTAGTACTGCAGATTTCTCAGTCACAAGAGCACTAAAACCTGCTGTAGTAAATCCAGCTTAGGGTGAAAAATGGGAGTTACAAGGCACGGTTTGCCTTGAAGTTTGTGTATGCCCACAGGCGTATGCTTGTGGGCGTTCACAAACTGTGATCTAACCCCTTTCCACTTTGGCAGCGGTTGGAGATTGACTCCAGGCAAGGGCAGAAGTAAATTCCCTTTCAGGATGGAAAGGAGACAGATCATTTCCACATTAGGTGGGGTTCTAGGGGAAGGACTTTCTCCATGGGGAAAATGTTTTTCCTGTGGGATATAAATGTTTCCATTTGCACAAGATGATCCAATCCCTCGGAGCAGACCTGTCCGCTATGAAGAACTCCACACAGCTGTAGTAATACTCTGCGGGATGTCACATGACATTTCCAGTAATATTCCTGGAAACCTGCAACTGGCACAGCTTTCCAGGCATACTGCCCGGAATGTTGGTGAGTAGGAAATAAACATATTAAAACATTCAGGCGGAGGAGTAAATCTTTGCCCATAATTTTACACTTATGTTCGTCACTTAGCCCAATAGTTGTTAAATGAAAGGAGAAAGGTTTCAACAGATCTAGACTACAACACCTAGAAACAGTCTCAAGAGATTTAAAACAGAGTAGGCAAAGTGTTTTTATTTAAAAAGGAAAAAAGCCAGCATTATACAAATATCTTAATTTCCCAAATAATGCACAATCATGACTGTAGTACTGGTGGTCAGGCAGGATTTGTTAATGGTTTTGTGTAGTAGTATTATGAGTTTAATTCAAAACACTTTAACAGACATAGTTTAATAAATTTACAATATATTTTTAGATGTTTTAGTATCCATTCATTGTGTTCCTAACTTGTTGAAAACACTATTGTATGTTTTTGTCAGTGACTAAGTAGAGTTATGTAGTGCAGTCTGAGTCTGTATCCTTTTAATTTTTGTCCAGTAAAGTGCATGTAATCCTGTGTTTTTATATTGTGTTTTCTGACTGAATGTGCCTTCTTTTATGGTCTATACTTTCATAAAAGTTTTGTTGTCTCCTTTAACTGTGATGTTGTGTTGGTACTGTATAAATGCCCTTTTATTTCTGTGAACGAATATTCACTGGTCTAAATGTACGTTTTGTGGTACCATTATGCACTGTTTGGTTCAAATGAACTTTGTTGGTTGAAATTTACATTGATTAGAGTGAATCTGTATTCATTTGTTAGAATGTAGTTTCATTGTGAAGGCACCATAGATAATCACATTTTATGTGATTCATGCTTTATTAGTGCCAGCATCTTTACAAACGTAGGCTACATTTTGGGATATGGGAGTTTCCGAAATATATCAAAGTCAAATAGTCGAAGGGAGCTGAAACTAATAATTAGCATATAGTACTGCTTCATGTGTGCTTTAGAGTGTAGATATGAAGGATAATTCCTTCAAGGTATAGGTAATATGTGCTGGGGAATGCAGCATGAACAGGACAATAACTAAAGAAATGTGGTTATACTGGACCATTTGCTATTAATTTCCCTAAACCTCATTTAAGAGGGGGATTCCCTGATAACGTGTAAAGGTTTTTCTCACAGTCCTACTAGGTTGAGCCCAATGCACAGTGTGTTTTGGGATGCACCCTTTCTCACTGATTGTCACTGAAACTAGAACCCAAAATGTCAAATACAAAGAGGTGTCCAGGCCCAATGTGTGTTACCATGCAACATTTCCCATTAATTCTCTTCATACTGCTTGAGGAGAACCTTTGCCACTGTCAAAGGATGTTGAGCTTGCACCAATGTCAGTGGCCAAGTGTGTTTTAAAATGCACCACTGGCAACAAATTAGTCAGAAAATTGGCACACCTTGTTATGCAGTGAAGGGAGCCCTCACAAGTCATTTTCACACTGATTCTGAAAATTGCTCCTCCTCCACTCTTACTGTTAGTACAGCCCACACTTTGAGTCTGGGTGCTCAAACACAGATCCCTAGGGTGGATGCATTAATCCACATTCCGCTGCGCCAGCAGACTCACAAGGTATAGTCGGAGTGAGCAGAAAGCCCCAACCATATTCAACAACTTAAATAGCCTGGAAGAAAGAAGACTTTTTACGCTGGTAAGTTTGAACATTTTCCCAGTTAAATTCAATGCGTGTACCCCAAGTGACCATTCTGTGGACACACTGTGTGTCTGTCACCCAGAATAGATGGAAAGAGTGTTAGACTTACTGATGGTCTGCGCCATATGTAGGTGGCACGTAGGTGGCATATTGGTAGTAGACACAGAACCCAGGCCAACAAGGAGAGCAGAGCATCAATAGTCCTGTCAGAGGAGGACTTGGAGATGTTCTGACAGCTTGCTAGGGATCTGTGGTCCAGATATCTTCTTCAGCTGTCCCACGGCCTTACTCAAGCAAGACCACAACAGAGAGCCCCCCTGAATTCATTAATTAACCCAGATGCGGTATGTTAATTCTCTTTGTCCCGCTCTTTCTTCCTGCTTTGTGGTAATGAATACTTAGCTGATAGATTTAATGTTTTTGGGTAGCTTATGCTGTTTAAATACCTCGATTTGACTCTTTTAACTCTTTATGTTAGCATTATTTTTCTTTGTATTTCTGTGTTGTTTTCATATAATGCCACATCATGTAGGCGAACATATTTAAATTAAATAAGAAATGTGGATGCAGGAAAAGGAAGCAGATATCAATATGTGTTTTCTGTTGTTTCGACTCCTTGACCTCCCCTCAAACTCCTCAGTAGTAAGAAGAAGGCTGTAGATCGGCTTAGAACATGGTGTCATTTGGGGCTCAAATGTTTTGTGATGTCACTTCCACTGCGCCTGCCATTTTGGTGAATCAAAGTAAATGACCTTGCCCAATACTAAATGTGTCTATGCATTTGACACACAGCAATGGCATAACGTACAGCTCATGAAGTTGGTGCAGTTCGCCCCTCAATGCTCGGGTGCACCAGGGCCCTTGCACTGGCTGCATCATTGACAGCTACCCCATGGACTGACCCACCCAGGGTGCTGTGACAGCAAGTTCTGTCAGACTAAAGGGCTTTGTCCCGGTCTGCAGGTGGGGTCCTGACTTGCAATCGGAAGTCTGTTGAGTGGTTGCAACAGATGCTGTGGATATTTACCAGAGCAGTTTTGGGTCTGTCTATGTGGCTGAAGCACGGCCATTTTGGAACTACAGACTCCGGAAGTTAGTTAGAACAATGCATAGTGTTCCCACTTGGGTGCCCCTCCTGGGAGTGGGTGAGGGCACGCAGCTGTTGCCTCAGTGATTGTGAAGGCTCAGATAGGAAATACACCAGCTGGAGTCCAAATAGCAATGACGCCCCTCCTTCTTTGTGCCAGTTATAGAAAAATCAGAAGGAACCCTGGCTCTCAAATCAACACTGCATGCATGCCGCAGCAAGGCTCATAACAGAGACGAGACAAGGTGATCACATATCCAACACTGCATGCATGCCGTGGCCAGGCTCATAACAGACACAAGACAATGTGATCACACATCCAACCCTGCATGCATGCCGTGGCCAGGCTCATTACAGAGACAAGACAATGTGATCACATATCCAGCACTGCATGCATGCAGCGGCCAGAGACCAGGCATTGTGATCACATATCCAACCCTGCAAGGCCAGGCTCATAACAGGGACAGAACAAAGTGATCACATATCCAACCTTGCATGCATGCGGCGGCCAGGGTCATAACAGGGACGAGACGATGTGATCACATATCCAACACTGCATGCATGCTGCGGCCAGGTTCATAACAGGGACGAGACAAAGTGATCACATATCCAACCTTGCATGCATGGGGCGGCCAGGCTCATAACAGGGACGAGACGACCCTGCATGCATGCCGTGGCCAGAGACGAGACAATGTGATCACATATCCAACACTGCATGCATGCGGCGGCCAAGTTCATAACAGGGACGAGACGATGTGATCACATATCCAACACTGCATGCATGCAGCAGCCAGGCTCATAACAGGGACGAGACGATGTGATCACATATCCAACTCTGCATGCATGCCATGGCCAGAGACGATACAATGTGATCACATATCCAACACTGCATGCATGCCGTGGCCAGGCTCATAAAAGACACAAGACAATGTGATCACATATCCAACACTGCATGCATTCGTGGCCAGGCTCATAACAAACACAAGACAATGTGATCACACATCCAACCCTGCATGCATTCCGTGGGCCAGGCTCATTACAGAGACAAGACAATGTGATCACATATCCAGCACTGCATGCATGCAGCGGCCAGAGACAAGACAATGTGATCACATATCCAACCCTGCAAGGCCAGGCTCATAACAGGGACACAACAAAGTGATCACATATCCAACCTTGCATGCATGCCGTGGCCAGAGACGAGACAATGTGATCACATATCCAACACTGCATGCATGCGGCGGCCAGGTTCATAACAGGGACGAGACAATGTGATCACATATCCAACACTGCATGCATGCAGCAGCCAGGCTCATAACAGGGACGAGACGATGTGATCACATATCCAACTCTGCATGCATGCCGTGGCCAGAGACGAGACAATGTGATCACATATCCAACACTGCATGCATGCCAGGCTCATTACAGGGACGAGACGATGTGATCACATATCCAACTCTGCATACATGGCGTGGCCAGAGACGAGACAATGTGATCACATATCCAACACTGCATGCATGCCCGGCCAGGCTCATTACAGGGACGAGACGATGTGATCACATATCCAACACTGCATGCATGCCGTGGCCAGAGACTGCGTAATACAACAGGTTTAGTGATAGTATTACATTATTATTTTTTCATTTTCATACACTGTCTGAGCAAAGGTTTCACCTCATTAGTACCAGTTTTATTCCCAAATACAGCAATAAGCAACAGGAAGGTGACCAGTCAACCTTTGTGAAGGGTCTTCCACTTTGTGGCAACACTATAGCCACTTTTTTTTAGCAACTACTGTTCAGTTTGAGCTAGAAACAATTGTTTTTATTAAAATCTGCAGATTATGCAGCAGGTGATGATTATGTGGCAAATGCAGCAAACCCATAATTATGCGGAAAACTCTACACCCACAAAATCACATAATTCCAGTGACCATGACTATACGTCTCTCTAAATGACACCAAGAAAAGACACCAAATGACAGCAAAGGAGAATTTTGCCTGTTTTGGATTTTTGTTCAGTTGCATAATATTATGTTGTAACACTGCTCAACCAATTGTTACTCTTGTAAAGCGCTCAGTCACCTTGATAGGTCCAGTTTGCGGTATCTAAAACGGCCAATGAATAAATAAGGCTGGGGTTCCAGGCAGGCCTGAGAGAGGTGAGATGAAGGGGTCCTGTAATGAACATGTCCTAATACCACCACCCACACTGCTAGGACCTCTGAGGAGGTTGCTAGGGCCTCTATCCACTTCCATTATGGCGCCCTCCTTTCAAACCGGCATCACCCTCCAAAACATTTTCCTCCTTGACCTCCCCTCAAACTCCTCAGTAGTAAGAAGAAGGCTGTAGATCGGCTTAGAACATGGTGTCATTTGGGGCTCAAATGTTTTGTGATGTCACTTCCACTACGCCTGCCATTTTGGTGAATCAAGGTAAATGACCTTGCCCAATACTAAATGTGTCTATGCATTTGACACACAGCAATGGCATAACGTACAGCTCAGAAGTTGGTGCAGTTCGCCCCTCAATGCTCGGTGCACCAGGGCCCTTGCACTGGCTGCATCATTGACAGCTACCCCATGGACTGACCCACCCAGGGTGCTGTGACAGCAAGTTCTGTCAGACTAAAGGGCTTTGTCCCGGTCTGCAGGTGGGGTCCTGACTTGCAATCGGAAGTCTGTTGAGTGGTTGCAACAGATGCTGTGGATATTTACCAGAGCAGTTTTGGGTCTGTCTATGTGGCTGAAGCACGGCCATTTTGGAACTACAGACTCCGGAAGTTAGTTAGAACAATGCATAGTGTTCCCACTTGGGAGCCCCTCCTGGGAGTGGGGTGAGGGCACTGCAGCTGTTGCCTCAGTGATTGTGAAGGCTCAGATAGGAAATACACCAGCTGGAGTCCAAATAGCAATGACGCCCCTCCTTCTTTGTGCCAGTTATAGAAAAATCAGAAGGAACCCTGGCTCTCAAATCAACACTGCATGCATGCCGCAGCAAGGCTCATAACAGAGACGAGACAAGGTGATCACATATCCAACACTGCATGCATGCCGTGGCCAGGCTCATAACAGACACAAGACAATGTGATCACACATCCAACCCTGCATGCATGCCGTGGCCAGGCTCATTACAGAGACAAGACAATGTGATCACATATCCAGCACTGCATGCATGCAGCGGCCAGAGACAAGGCATTGTGATCACATATCCAACCCTGCAAGGCAGGCTCATAACAGGGACAGAACAAAGTGATCACATATCCAACCTTGCATGCATGCGGCGGCCAGGCTCATAACAGGGACGAGACGATGTGATCACATATCCAACACTGCATGCATGCTGCAGCCAGGTTCATAACAGGGACGAGACAAAGTGATCACATATCCAACCTTGCATGCATGGGGCGGCCAGGCTCATAACAGGGACGAGACGACCCTGCATGCATGCCGTGGCCAGAGACGAGACAATGTGATCACATATCCAACACTGCATGCATGCGGCGGCCAAGTTCATAACAGGGACGAGACGATGTGATCACATATCCAACACTGCATGCATGCAGCAGCCAGGCTCATAACAGGGACGAGACGATGTGATCACATATCCAACTCTGCATGCATGCCATGGCCAGAGACGATACAATGTGATCACATATCCAACACTGCATGCATGCCATGGCCAGGCTCATAACAGACACAAGACAATGTGATCACATATCCAACACTGCATGCATTCGTGGCCAGGCTCATAACAAACACAAGACAATGTGATCACACATCCAATCCTGCATGCATTCCGTGGCCAGGCTCATTACAGAGACAAGACAATGTGATCACATATCCAGCACTGCATGCATGCAGCGGCCAGAGACAAGACAATGTGATCACATATCCAACCCTGCAAGGCCAGGCTCATAACAGGGACACAACAAAGTGATCACATATCCAACCTTGCATGCATGCCGTGGCCAGAGACGAGACAATGTGATCACATATCCAACACTGCATGCATGCGGCGGCCAGGTTCATAACAGGGACGAGACAATGTGATCACATATCCAACACTGCATGCATGCCGTGGCCAGAGACGAGACAATGTGATCACATATCCAACACTGCATGCATGCAGCAGCCAGGCTCATAACAGGGACGAGACGATGTGATCACATATCCAACTCTGCATGCATGCCGTGGCCAGAGACGAGACAATGTGATCACATATCCAACACTGCATGCATGCCAGGCTCATTACAGGGACGAGACGATGTGATCACATATCCAACTCTGCATACATGCCGTGGCCAGAGACGAGACAATGTGATCACATATCCAACACTGCATGCATGCCCGGCCAGGCTCATTACAGGGACGAGACGATGTGATCACATATCCAACTCTGCATGCATGCTGTGGCCAGAGACGAGACAATGTGATCACATATCCAACACGGCATGCATGCCGCAGCCAGGCTCATAACAGAGACGAGACAATGTGATTACATATCCAACACTGCATGCATGCCGTGGCCAGAGACTGCGTAATACAACACGTTTAGTGATAGTATTACATTATTATTTTTTCATTTTCATACACTGTCTGAGCAAAGGTTTCACCTCATTAGTACCAGTTTTATTCCCAAATACAGCAATAAGCAACAGGAAGGTGACCAGTCAACCTTTGTGAAGGGTCTTCCACTTTGTGGCAACACTATAGCCACTTTTTTTAGCAACTACTGTTCAGTTTGAGCTAGAAACAATTGTTTTTATTAAAATCTGCAGATTATGCAGCAGGTGATGATTATGTGGCAAATGCAGCAAACCCATAATTATGCGGAAAACTCTACACCCACAAAATCACATAATTCCAGTGACCATGACTATACGTCTCTCTAAATGACACCAAGAAAAGACACCAAATGACAGCAAAGGAGAATTTTGCCTGTTTTGGATTTTTGTTCAGTTGCATAATATTATGTTGTAACACTGCTCAACTAATTGCTACCCTTGTAAAGCGCTCAGTCACCTTGATAGGTCCAGTTTGCGGTATCTAAAACGGCCAATGAATAAATAAGGCTGGGGTTCCAGGCAGGCCTGAGAGAGGTGAGATGAAGGGGTCCTGTAATGAACATGTCCTAATGTCACCACCACCCACACTGCTAGGACCTCTGAGGAGGTTGCTAGGGCCTCTATCCACTTCCATTATGGCGCCCTCCTTTCAAACCGGCATCACCCTCCAAAACATTTTCCTCCATTCACCTTTATGGTAGCACCCTGTTAAACACCTGGCCTGGCCTGGCCTGGCCTTCACTCGAAAGCCACCTGGTTGACAGGTATGTGTTTTAGATCCTGCCATGGGCATAAAGTGATGATGATGATGGCTTGAGTACCCTCGGGACTCGTGCATTAAAATAACTCATGTTATATTATGTTATGCTAATGGGCTCTTATATAGTGTAACGACTCGCCCCCGGAGGGGCAACTCGGTGGTGTGGCGACAGACAGATGGAGAAGCAACCATTAGAACAGCCAGGTCTATATAATAGAACCCCTCTGATATCCTTCAGAGTGGAGCAGCCTTGTATAAAACACATATCGAAATAAAATAAATAAGGATCACGCTGCAGCCTGACATCTGACAGGGATACTGATGCCCCCATCAGTCTTGGGTCAGATCCGAGCATCACCAGTTCTGCAATCATAAACTAGTCATAAGGAGAATTCCACATCATGCAGAGGCCTTCTTTGGCTAGAGAGAGGGACTTGGAAAGCTCAGCAGGGGTACGCTGTATGTTTCAACCACAGACTAGATACTAATTATGTCTCTCCCATTTCCTTAGCCATAAAAAAGAGGCTTGTTATGGCTTCAAATTACAATTTTTTTAAATCTAAATCTAGTTTACTTGCATATAAGAACATCTCAATTCCTGCTGAAGTATGAAAACCACCTTAAATTAGTATGTCTGATGCCTCTCTGTCTTTATCCATAGATTTACTATTGTATCTATATGTTTGCTCATTTTTACAATATGGCTACAATTTATTATCTTTTGTACAAAAAAGCTAATAACATATTTCCATCAATTTTCCTTTCTCCCCCACACTTCCCTCCCTTGTAACATTACTCCTTCTTGTTATTTTTCATTTTATTGTTCCACAGCAGATGGTGGATGTATTATTTGATATCTTCAAGTTCTAGTTTTCTTCCATATTATTTGTTGTATATTCATCTTTTCATATTTTTCAATTGATGTTCTATTTTGTCATTATTTCTCGCATTATTACTCCACTGCTGTTAAATGTTCTAAATAAACTCAAACTTAAAATAAAAAAAGGAAGCGCAGCAGGAAAGACATTTCACTGGGTGAATGCATCTACCGCAAGGATTTGTATGTGACTCTGAGATCACAGTCTCATCCTTCTGAGGTCGCTCAGATGGGTATCCTCTCTATTAGGACATCATTAATGCTTGCCTGTAGTGCTTTGAGGCGTTCTAGTTTGTTAGGTGCGCTATAAAAAGGGTAAGAATTATTGTAAAATGACTACAGAGAGACCAGGACGTATTTCTAAATGGTATTTGAATGAAAAATCATGATCGTTGAATAGGGTAAAAATTGCAAAAAGATTATAGAAATTCAGAAATGAGAACTGGGTGCATTAGCTACCAATTGTATGTGTAAAGAAAAAAAGAACAGTGAAATGTATACAGTGAACTACCCGGAAAAGTCTACTTCTGGGTCTGACACTGCACTTACCGGTTCTTGCAGCGCCAGACTGCACTGTTGTCCTGACTACAAGTTGCACGGTACTAGTGGGCTGCAAACTCGAACTAACCTCACCGCGCAGTAACACCAAGTCAGTAGAGCGAAGTTGAACCCCATATAATGGGGAATACGCATGTGGGATCAGATTTGATGTTCGTAAGACCACACAGTAGCCACAATTCCAAGAGATTTAACACATACATTTACCACCTGCTCCCCCGAAGTGGAGTTGGGGGTGGGGGTGGAGGGAGTAGCAGAGGGAAGCGGAAGCTGAGTTCTGGCAGTGGGGAGTCTTGTTTGCTCTCCCACGGTAGAAATAAAAAAACACGAGGAAAGAGGCCTGGCTGCTCATGTGATTTCACCAGGTGGAATGCTCTTGTTATCTTAAGATAATGTGCGTATCATTAATACTGAACTGTGTACAATTTCTATATCAAATCTTAAAGTTTCACACCCCTCAGTTAACTGGTCCAGCTCTGCGTGCAAAAACACACTGGGAGAAAGTGAGATAAAATAGCTATACCGAAACAATAGGGAATGACAAACAAAGACAAAGTTCTAATGACGCAACTCCCTGGGGTGTAACTAGCCATGAGACAAACTTCGATAGAAAAGGATATCAGCAAAGGACTCCAATGAGTAAAAACTTAGTAGACATCTCATTGGAACACCTAAGGTGGGGTATTGTTCTTTTAGAACCAAACATGTAACCCCCTCCAATCATCCAGCCACCTCAATACATTTACTTATTCCCATCCACCCACACCCCATGCATTAAATCATCTTCTCTGACCCAACGATTCATCCATCTATACCCATTCATTCCATCCATCAATGTATCCTCCTATTCTCATGCAACCCTGTGGTGTTCATGGGTGCTTCTAAGTGTGTTGCCTTTGTGTGCATGAGTTCCTGATTGCCTACATATGTCTGTATGTGTGCCTGTATGCTGTCTGTCTCTGTGTGCAGGCGATACACAGAAGTAAAACCTACTGCCAGTGCTTGTTTATTTATTGTGCCCCCCACCTCCCCCCCCCCTGTTGTGAGAACCTGTCTGCCATCCTCAGAATGTACATGTTTGAGTCAAGTCTATACTTCCTCTTCTAGTTATCAAATGTGCATCCTTTTACGCATTATCACATGCGCATTAGTGAGCCTGGTGCCTTATTACCCCTTGTAAATGAGGATTAGTTCCTGAGCATCACGTGGCTTCCCTTATGACTGGGAAGACCATCAGAGGCGCTTTTGTTGGCCTTTCACAGGCTGCTGCCCTTCCTGTGAGCTTCATCCACAGCTGTGCTGAGGAGCAGCAGCGGCGCGGGCCTCGTTCTTATTCAGAGGACTGTCACGTGCCTGTCGCGGGTGGTTGTGTGTCTTCTGCATAGATTTCTGGCACTACGCGTCTGTTTAGAGACGCCACCGGCTGCTACTGAGCTCTCGAGTGTGTGCTTTTGGTTCGTTTCCTGTGGCTTTGGTTGGGTTCCTCTATCTCTGTTAATGAAAAGAAGACATTAAAGCTCAAAAAGCCTCAAAATATGTTCCTTTTCTTACATTTAGGGCTTCTGGGAGGGCGACCGCGCGTTGATGAAGGCCTACGGACCTATCTGCGGGTAAGAAGCACCTCCCTCATGGTCTGGCGTTGTCAGTGGGGCAGCTGTGTCACTTCAGGTCGCATGTCTTCAGATGATGCCGGCAGGATAATATGGTATCAGTGTGCTGTGATTGTCGGCACTTCCCTTGCTGAGTGTAGGACTGCCTGGTGGAAGAGTCTTTGAGTGACAGTGCGCCCCAAAATACTAACTAAAAACAAATATACCTCCTGTTCCACGCATTAACATTTGAGCCCCTTCCCTGATACATGCCAGAAATTGTGAATATTTTTGCATCATTTTGATTTTTTTGGTGTTGGGATTTTATGTTTGCAATTTATATTAAGGTTATTTGATTGCCTAATTACGAGTTTGGCGGTCCATAGGAGGTGGAGGTGCAGTAGCGGTTGGTGACTGCCACACCAGGGGTCCGACTGATGTATTACAACTATGGCGGTCGGACCTACAGAAGACCGCCAGAGATCAGCGATCACTGGAGGTGGACCGGCGGTCTGAGGGCCGCAATATGCTTGGTGGTGCCTTGCGGCACCGCCAAGCATATTACAACTTTCCTCACCGCCAGTGGTCTCATGGAGGTTCCTCCTCCATGCAACACCTGGCGATGAGGAAAGAAATGTGCACGGGGGTCACATGTTGTGACCCCCCTGTATTTGTGCACCCCCAGTTTCTGCACGGGAAGGAATGCACGACATGGTGCATTCCTCCTTGCACTGGCGGTCCCTCGGTGGTGCAGTTTAAGGCTCAGTATGAGCCTTTAAACTGCAATGCCACGGGACTGCCACGCGGCCCGCCACCAGACAACGAAAATACTCGTAATCTGGTGGGCGGGCGGCATTCGAGTTTGGCGGTCCAGGAGCAGGGTGGTGGCACGGAGGCCCTAAATATTACCTAACTTCCACTCTTTTGGGTACCAAAGGATAGACTGGGGCTACTTAGCTCCAGTTGTGTCAACTGGAGCTATTTGCATCTGGGGCAACAACTGATCACCAGGTGGCACCTGCTTCCCTTAGGGTAGCGAAGCAGAGCAGCCCCATATTTGCTTTTGATGGTGGCGGTGGCGTAGGGTTAGAAACTCAGAACCCAGCAATGCCCAAATAATATTTAGTATATCAATGTCCAAACAGTGCTTAATCTTTGATTCAGGGTCAGTGGAGTCTGTGGCTGGTAACAGTTGTCAACCCTCAGTGGAATGTGAATTTCCACTGCCTCTGGTCCACTCTCACAATCTCTACTCACTTAATCATGAACTCCCCGTGCACTCTGTGACATTTAGTCTTATACATTGCAAGTAATGGCAAAACAATCTTTGCTCTTGCCTTAGACTGTGGGGGTGAAGTAGGCAAAAGAATGCCCCCTCCTGTAGAGGCTCAGTCAGTCCTGTGGGTCACCAGGCAGATTCCATCTTGGGTTGGATCTTTCTAGTGAACCATTGAAGTTGCAGTGAAGATTTAAAGGGCCCTGTGGGGGGCTGCTCACTCCAGAACTTCACCAATTTCTCTGTGTGAGATCTTCCTTGTCTGTGTTGATTCCAGAAGCTCTGTCTCACTGTATAACATGATGAGTTGGTCCACATTATCCATCAGATGGGTATCAAGTGATGATTGCATGGGAAGATCAGACATGTTGAGAAGATGAAGTGTGGAAAGATTTGGGCCAGTTATGTCCCTGTTTAGTTCGGGAGAATATGCCCCCCCTCCCCCCAGGCTGCTAATAGCGAGTCTCTGTATTTTTGATTTTCAACTACGCAAACATGAGATCCAGTGTGTACTCTGAGGGCTTGTAGGAAGTAGATTGAGACCCAGAAAGGAGGTCTGTGTTCCTGAGTGGCACATCAAGCCTTTCATGAGTGACACTACTCTTGTCAGTAGGATTGAGGAGAACTAGCAGTGGTGGCACCTGATGGTTATACTTGAAGGAGCTGGTCTTTTTCCCACTTGCATTCTTTGGTTGTGTTCCTGCTAGCCTCCCTTGTTTAAAAGGACGGTATGTTTTTCTCAACCAGGTAATTTGCTGCATTCATGTGGGACATTATCTCTACGCACTCGACAGAGTGAACGTGGACTATGCTTTTAAAAAAAATAAACTTTATTTAAAGTTTTACATGAGAACTTAACATTGGTGTACAATCAGTAGCCATCAGAGGAATCCGATATCTATACTTCACAGTGGTTACAGTTCAAGACATCAGCCCCTCCAAAGCACCCCCACCCCCCAGCCTGCAGCCAGGTATTAAAAGCATCTAATCCCCTTCCCCTTCGGAAGTCCCATCACTTCCCCCTGCAATTACGTGGACTATGCTTGACTGTATGGAGACAGGAATCTATTTTGGATTTATTGTGTGTGAAGGGTTCACAAAATGGAGCATGCCTAACATAGTCCACCCTAAGAATCCTTCATGTTCTATCATCGGATAATCCTTAGTAAAATCTAACCATTCCCAGTCTAAGAAGAGTTTATATAAAAGCTCAAGAAATAGTTCAACGTTTGTTTTCACCAATAGCACAACTTTCTAAATACTTTTCTGTGTTCCCAATGTCCATTAACATAAATCCATAGAAAGCAGTAGATCTTGGCCAGGAAATCCGAGGTCCATGGAGCGAAGTCCTGGCTGCAGCCATATTGTATCACATTTGCCTAGCAGAGACGCCATAGGTCAGAATATGCAACAGTTCATGACCTGCTAGGAATTGTAGTTTATTTGTGGAATGCTGCCGTGTAGCGCATTCTCCATACATGCTCATTTTCAATCCAGACAGTGGAGACACTCCATGATGACTTCCTGCCTTTCCATCTCTGAAAGGAATTTAGTTCATGATTTGGTGGAGTATCGCTCTCCCATGTTCGACCCATACCAAGCAGTAAGCAGAGTCTTAAGCTCTGCTTTACAGCAGTGTTCAGGATCTTTTCTCCTCTAAATATCCAATCCGGTGGATGAATGGACCTTCTTGTTTCGCAGAGACTGGGGTCTGAATCACCTTTAGCTACTCTTGATTTCTGGTAGATAAATGAACATGAGTCACAGAGAGATTAAGGGATCAGCTGATTCTGTCAATTTGCTCAAGAGGAGAAGCTGACCATTGGATCAAGGTCTCCTGCTTCCAAAAATATGCATGAATCCCCCTTCACAGCTTCTCCTTGTCCTGTGTCATGCACCATATCACACTAGATGTTGCAAGAGATCAATGCTCCCTTGTCTTGCGCTATTTTAAAGAAAAGTAGAAAATGCACAGAAAACAACAGAGAACTGGATGCAAAATCTTAAGAAAGGAAATAAGCGCACCAAACCCAAGAAAACTAAATACGACCTGATAAATAAATTAACTTAGCTCCTAAAAGGAAAACGATAAAACAAATGCTGTGCAGTCTGCTGTTGTCTTGTCCTAAACTCTTCTCCTCTCTCTTCCAAGTGATGCATGTATGCCGAGCCAAAAAGGAACTAAGACGAAATGGGGCTTTCTAAACCTCATTTGGAATTGCTGAAGGGAAATAAGTGATTCAGCCAGTCTTGAATTCTCTTCCTCATCCAAAACTCATATTGTGATTTAGGCAATGCAGTTGCCTCATGAGGTTTGATGATTACAGTCATAAAGCTTAGCTAGGGAAATTAGTATACTCAAATTGTCTCACGAGTAACTGCGGATTATCCCATATCTCCCTCCAAGATTAGTTTAAAGTCCTCATCAGGTGATCCCCTCACCTCGCGAGGGAGTCACACAGTACCGCTTTTTAAAACTATGAATGCTACATTTAAAAAAATACTAAAAACTGTCTTGTACAATGATGTAACAGTCTATTTAGCAATCTCCAAAGAAGAGACATATATTCTCAGAAGCTTGTGCCATCTTTGTACTTTCTTTGTTACTCTAATGAAAGGTGTCACATCACACTGCATAAAGGATTCTTTCTTGAACAGCTACAGCAAGAACTGCTGTAAGTGCTTCTCACTAGAGGCGTATTAGTACATCCTCCCCAGCATTTCATCACAACATTATGACAGCTCCTGTTCCCAAGATGGATGACTGCTTCTGCTTGCTCTAATGCTAGTAATGAGTGCTTATTGTGTGGCTGATCTATGTGGGTGTCTGATAGTGATATCCTACCTACCCACTGCCTCTGCATTCCTCTATTGCATGGTTTGCAAGTGTTAGTAGGAGGTAAAATTAATTTGAAGGCACATAGGATGCTTTTCACCTCTGTATGCGAAGCAGGGCTGAACTCCTGCAGTGAACATTGACTGTGTGATGCTTTCTTCCATGCCTGGCTCTGAGGTTCAGGGCTGAGGATGGTTTTAGTGAAGATGTTAGTTGACGAGACTGCGCGTTTAGTATGTTTGGTTATAAGATGACTATTGTGTTTGTGAGGTAAGACAATAAGTTATTGCATTGCTTCCAGAATGAATCCATGAAGGAATACATTGGTGTGGTGTTACCAATTCCCAGTAGACACAGCAAAATTCCTTTGAGGATTTTATCAACACAGCTGTTTGTGCTCAGTAGTGGTCAGTAGTGGATGCAGAGCTTGTTTACATTCTCACTAGGTTATAATGTTTGCTGTTCAGCCCTTAGGGATTTGTCCTTTGAACCATCCACTTTGTGATTTCTTTCTCCCCCATTTCAGCTGTCTTAAGACGCGGTGTACCTAGCATTCAGATTTGTGTTAGTGGGTTTCGTCTTCTGTATTTTTAATCAAGCCACCTCAGTTTGATCCAGTAGAAGCCATTGATAACTCATGGGCAGTTTGATGGCCAGGGGTGCTTTCTGAATTTCATCTTCAGGAGTTTTAAGAGGGCCAGCTGATCAACGTGATTGGGTTTACCTGCCAGGTAATATGTTGGCATTTAGTCAATGCACAGGGGAAATTCCTGGAAGGTGCTTAGTTTTAGATTTGGGCGTGGCGTGGCCAGGGCACGGACCTATTATGGAGTTCCTACCCCTCATTCGAAACCAGGTGGAAATGGTGTGTAAAATTTCATAATAGAATGTTCACTGAAATTGCTGATGCCCAAGTACACTACTTGAGTCACTGCTGTGTCCTTTTGGGTCCATGAAGTGGATTCCGTGGTCTTGAATTCCAATCACCAGCTGCAGGGGGAAATGTCATCCGAAGTTAGGGAATCTGAGAAGCCTGTTCCAGCAAGCGCAGCAATGTCGGGAACCCTACAAGCACTGGGACCCCCCCAACACTAACAAAGAAGAGATAAGGAATGTAGGGGCTTCACAAAGGGCTGCCCGGCTCCTCTGATGTATGCCAAGAGGAGTGAAGGGATTTGAAGGTCATCATAATGGCTACATCCACAGCCTAAATTGGAGGAATACACAAACCCTGAGCGCTCATAGAAGGATACCCCTGACCCAAGGCACAAGCCTGCAACCAACTGACATTGCGCCAGTACTCTGATGGGGTCAGCACCACTCACATAGCGGAGTGTTACGTGCCGCTCGTCTCCGCAGGAGGCCACGTATGCTGAGAAGGTGACACTCATGCTCTGCATTGGATGGCATGTGTTAAAAAGTGCTGAGATTAAAGTGGACATGGGGGTGAGGTGATCCTAATTATCAACATCTGAGACATCTGGAACATCTGGAGGGGATGGAGGGACCTTTCGACTCTTCATGGACATAAAAACATGAATGCTTGCCCTCAAGCATCACCACATTGAAGGATGTGAGGACGCCTGCAGCTGGTGGAGAGCCTTGAGGGGCTGGGAGCATCCTGATTTCTAGTTGGGGGTCCATATGTAACCAAATTTCAACTGATACAGGGATTAGCCTCTTGCTCCCCCATGCTCTGCTGATTTTGCATAGTGATATTGTGCTATAAAGGTTTCCACAAGCCAGCCCACTGCATGCCGCCAAAGAAAAGCCACCAAAAGTCGGTTGAAATCTTGTTCAAAGCCTATACATGAAGGACAGCACCTTCTACAATAACCTGAGTCAAGGAAGAGCCTATTGAGGGACCTCGTCGACACCCTTCAAGTGTTTAAAACTGAAATAAATGAGGAGATAAAATTAGACTTAGTAGAGAGCTGTAAATCCTCTGATCAGACCTTACTGATAACATTGCGACTCTTTTGGAATGATGTGGACTCAACTGGATCAAGGGTTCTGGAGTAAGAATCTAAAATCCACAGACTGAAAGACACAAACAAGGTCGTGACTAGCTTTCTCCATGGCCTTCAAATGCTCACGGATGCTGCAACACTCAAAATTGAGGATTTGTAAAAATGCTCGTGACGTGAAAATATTCTAATCTGAAGTCTACGGGAAGGCACAGAGGACACAGACTTGTGGCATTTTGTGAAGGGTGTGTTTCTCAACGAGTTCACTACAGTCTGTTTCACAAAATTCGAGGCCCTGGTGGGGTCTTGAGAGGGTAGAGAGGTCCTCACTGTGGAGGTGGAAAGGGATACATCCTCCCTATAAATAATTGGTATTGACGATTAGGTGTCCCTCCTGGAACCAGGATGGTCCCTTACAACAAGAAGAAGGGGGAAAACAACACAAAGGAGGGGGTGTTCCCAGAAGAAATACACCTTACACCAGAAAAGGGTCTCTCTCTCCCTTTCCACCCTTCTATCAAGGGGATATACTAGACTAGGGATTTTGTGAAAGGTCTCTTTGATTCTTCGGTGCCAGGTGAACATAGGGAGATACCCTTGGACAGGCCCAAAGAGTTGGTCGACGTGCGCCTGGGATTCTCATGGGCCCAGGGATGTTTTTATTAAAATGTCATGATTTTCAATGGAAAGAGACGGTTCTGATGGCAGCCCGAAAGCAAGAGGTGATAAAACATAATGATTTTGAATGCACACTTTTTCAAGACATAAGCCCCAACACTGGCATGTCGGCTACAATTTTGACCTATTACGGACAAACTCTGCCAAGATAATATACGATACAGGTGGCAGCACCCGTTCGGGATCGCTTTTCAGTTCCGGAATAAGCACCATCAGACGTCGAAAGTATCAAAAACAGGAAAGATTTCGGATCTGCAACTTGAGGATCAATCTTGTGATGACCAAGGGGCAGGCTTTGGGATAGTAGTAATCCCCCACAGGTGAGAGGGGAATGAATGGAGAACACCTCATCCCCAATACCCGAGAGGACCTAGGTTGTTCACTAGAGACTAATTTACACATATTTTCTCCCTCTCCTCCCACCCGATACTTTAAAACATGCTGGGCTCAGGAGGGGAGGGAAGGGATGGTTGCAGCGCATTGCGGTCAATGATCCTTCACAAGATTCCAGTTATATGGGTGTTGGGGGCACAGCTAGGTACATGCATGTACCACAATGCACTAACAATCCATGAACAGGAAGTGCAGCACCGATTTCATGATAGTGGATAGGGGTGGGAACCACGGATCGGCCAGGATGGGGTTCCATTTTCTGGATCTTCTCACTCTAATGATGCAACGGGAGGCCTTTTTTCAGGCCACAGGGTATCCTTTGAGGGAGAACCACTAATGCACCGTTTTACCTATTATTGTTTAGCTGTCAAAGAGTTTTGTTGATGTTGGTAATGTTCTACACCTCTTGGGGTTTGTTGAAATGTGAAGTTGATTCTCACTCTACCAGTTAAACACGTTATATGCTACACACACCCTGCAATTTTATAACCATACTCCTGATAGCTCGGCACTACCTGAAAACCTCGATGGGAGAGCTAACTTCCATAGAAATCCTATCTACCATTTCCCATGGTTAAAATACTTACATTAAGCATTAAAGCATTATCCTCCCTAACAAAAGAACTAGGTTGTGGAATAATGTAGTTGATGAAAAGGTAGACAACCTGGCAGTACAGAAAACCCGTTTAGAAATAATGGAAAATACATTGTTTCATAACAAAAGATGCACCAATGCCTTTTATTCCTCAGGCATGACAAAGCACAATGGAGCCACTCCATTTCTTCACATATAAAAGAGGTCAAGCGGGAAAGATGATTAAGGGACGCTTGAGGGTAAAATGTTGACCATAGTCACGTGTACACCCATACCTCAGGCCAAGAAGCCTTCCTCTGTAGCACCTTGGAGTCCATATCAAACTTTGCCAAAGTCGACCTACTGGTAATGGGGGACCTAAGCAATGTCTGGGACCCAGCCTTAGATAGAATGGGACCATCCATATCACACACAGGTGCTTTTTCGAAGGAAAAAAACGCAGTGAAAGAGTTGGGGCTTCACAACATTTGGCATGAACAACATATAAATGATCTTTAGTGCACATTATTGTCCCATGTCTATAGAACCTACTCAAGGATTGATTATATCTTACCTAATAATGCCCTAGTGCTCATAATAGTAAACTCCGATATAGGTCAAATAGGAGTGTCTGACCATGTCCCGGTCATGATCCCTTTGAGTGGCGCTGCAGGCTGACTAGCACTGGGCGATGGATTCTATAACCCATGGTTCTGCGACCCAGTTCTAAAAGAAGACCTGCAGAAACGCAGAAAGTAATATTTCCCAGACAATGACAGGGAAGAGGTTGCAAGCGCAACCTTGTGGGAAGCCTTCAAGGCAGTATAGGGCTAGTGCTATCACACTCATGGCTAATGTCAGGTGAGTACAACGACTTCGTAGGAGCACACTAGAACAAGAACTCAAGGAAGACGTGGCAACCTACAGAGCGAATCCTGCCCAATGTCTATTACGAATGGTGACGGCCCTTAGATGACAATTACGGGCTCGTGATGCAAACAGAACAGAGATGACCCTTCTGAGATTGAAGAATACCTATAATCCACAGGATAATACATTTGGTTCCATATAGCTATGCAAATTAGACAACAATAGGAATGCGGGTATATCCAAGAAATCTTAAGCAGCACAGGCATGATCTGGGTGAAGAGCGCAAAACAAACTCAGGGTTTTCCAGGACTTCTGGTGGACACTGTACACTCCCAACTCACTGTCTTCATCAAAGCAGAGAGACTATCCAGACAAAAATCGACTACCCCAAATTCCGGTAGACTAGAGGGAACTAATCAAATCCCCAATAATGGAGGATGACTTCACTTAGAGGGTTCTATAACATCTTTCCATATTTGTTCATCGCCCAGCTTACCAAACATTTCAGTTCAGTTCATTTACACAGTTTAGGGTGTTGGAGATTGTCTCGTAAAATGAGAATAATGCACCCCTGTAGTCACTCTGGGCCTCTCAACCTGTTCTCTCTGCAGTTAAAACATGATGAGGACATATTAGGTCAATGAAAAAGCTAATAATCGACATCAAAGATTATAACTGGAGATCTGAAAGAACAGCCAGGCAAGTGTGTGGATTCCAATATGAGTGAGCTCCCCAACTAATTGTGTGATGAGTGCCCATTATTTCTTGTGCAGGCACATTTCAGTATTTTCAAATTGCCTCTGAGGAGATCTTTGTTCAAGAAGGCACTAAGTGTCCTGCAAAGTCTGTGAGCCTAGATTGGAAGGAGGCGAGGTGTTTCTTATAGGATGGTAAAGCAGACACTGATGAAGGAGGAGGTTGGGCTGAAGCCACCTCCCTATTGTAGGAATTCACAGGAAGTATAGCTTAACTCCTCTAACAGCTGGCGAGTGGTAATATTTTCAGATATGATGGAGTCTTCACCTCCTCCAGTGAGGTTCAAGTGTTCGCTTAGAGAATTTCAATCATCTAGGAGGAGTTCTAAGAGCCAAAGTGGAATCCAGTACCTCAGAATCTATCTATCTATCTATCAATCAATCAATCAATCACATTTATAAAGTGCACGGCTACCTCCGAAGAGGTGTCTCGGTGCTAACAAAGCAGAGCAAAAAAGATTGAAGGCTCCTGCCGCTATTCCCCTTGCTTGAAGAGCCAGGTTTTCAGCGCCTTTCTGAAATCCTGCTCTGAGTTCAGCATACGTAGGTGGTGAGGTAGGGCATTCCAGAGTTTGGCGGTCCCTATCGTAAAAGACCTGCCCCCCTGTCGCATTTTAGAAAAGCGAGGGACAATCAAGAAACGCTGATGGTTGGACCTTAGAGTCCGCTCCTGGGGATACAGGCTAAGCTGCTGTCTGAGGTAGCAGGGGCCCTTACCCTGGATGGCATGAAAAGCGAGGGCCTTGAATTCAATCCTCCTGGCTACCGGAAGCCAGTGGAGCTGTATGATATGGGGGTAGATGTGCAGGCGCATCGGGACCATGCGGATGAGCCTTGCCGCCGGATTCTGCACTGTCTGGAGACTTTTGATCAGGTACCCTAGCATCCCTAGGTAAAGACCATTGGCATAGTCAAGATGGGATGTCACAAGGGCATGAACTGTGGTCCTGTGACTCTCTTCCAGCAGGAAGCCTAGAAATGTTCTGATAGATCTAATTTTTCCAAAGCATGCTGCGGTGATTTCCCAGACTTGTGCAGCGAGGGCCAGGTCGTTTTCCCATCTCACTTCAAGGTTTTTAACCAAGTCCTTAGGTGAGGGCGGAGAGCCCATCTCCCCAGGCCACCAAAGGCGTGGTGGCGAAGGTAATGCTTGATTAAAAAATAAGACCTCTGCCTTATCGGCATTCAATTTCAAGCAGTTTTCGTTCATCCATCCTGCAATGTCTATCAGGCAGCATTTAAAAGAATCAAAGGCCGCCGCGGAATGTTCTTTGAAGGAGAAATCCAACTGGGTGTCATCTGCATAAGAGACCTCCTTGGCCCCTCTCCTAGAAATGAGGGCCACCAGCGGGGCCAGGTAGATATTAAAGAGCAATGGACTCAAGGCCGAGCCCTGGGGCACTCCACATCTGAGTTGCTTAGCTGCTGAAGTGAAAGGGCAAAGGAAAACTTGCTGACCACGGCCTTTAAAGTAGGAAGAGATCCATTCGAGTGCCACCCCCTGTACTCCTATAAGTTGTATCCTTTCCAGCAACATTGCATGTGACATTGTGTCAAATGCTGCCGAAAGGTCAAATAGCACTAGCATGGCTGCGGCGTCCCCCTCCACTGTCATTCGAACTGAGTCGGCTACTTCTATCAGCGCAGTCTCAGTTCTGTAGCCTGCGTGGAAGCCCGATTGAGAGTCGTGAATAAATTCATTGGCTTCCACATAGTTGGCTAATTGTTGATGAGCCATTTTTTCTAGCACTTTAGCCGGTGCTGATAGCAGGGAGATAGGTTTAAAATTGCTAGGTGTTTCCGGGTCAGCAGTGGATTTCTTTAGTAGTGGCAGCAAATAAGCTTGTTTCCAAGTGGCTGTAAAGATTCCAGTCCTGAGCGAGGCATTCCAAATCTGGTTAAGGATGGGATTAAGCCACTCGGCCAACAATCTGAACCATCGTGCCGGGCAGGGATCCCCTGGAGAACCTGATTTACATTTCCTAAGTTCAGAACGGCAACACATGTCAACTGATTGATCTATATTACTTGGAAAAGACCCATGCTCTAGTTATTTTGAGATGTAGAGAATATGGGTACTACAGAGAAAGAGGTAAGATTGGTGAAGGTCTACCTCACATAAAAAGGGGCCAGCAGGAGTACATTACCAGGAGATGTTTTAAAAATGCCCTTTAAGAGATAAAGAGCTTGTTCATCAACCATGATTTTCTTTTGCTGAAAGCTCAGTTTTCACTATAGGTCACCAACTTGGAAAGTTACTTGCCTGTGCTGAAAATCCACTCTGTCTTCTTTCCACAGATACTACATGGGCCGTCGAATGATGATCGTTGTCGCAGAACCCGATGCAATCAAGCAGATCTTACAGGATGATTTCCACAACTTCCAGAACAGAATGGTACGCATGAGTTAATGGGGGAAGAGTGTTGTGGTTAATGTTTGAGTGATCCTTGTGCCTCTGATTAAAAGGAGAGTGCATCTGGGATACATGATTCATTAGTTTAAACAATATTATTGTCGGGGCCCCTCTGCTCTATTTGTCATTACGCTCAAGTAGACAGATCTACTAGGTAACGTGCAGTAGAATGGTGATACCTCCTCTTGGTACTGGTAGAAGAGCCACATTCTCTTCTGTATGCTTCTCATGGGTTCCTGCACATCATAAAAGACAGTATGCTACCTGGCATAGGTCCCTTGGTCAACCTAGAGCAGGGCAGTGGTCTCACAGAGCACAGTCCAGCCCACCAGAAAAGTCCAGATGAACTGCTCTAGCCTTCCCTCATGCGCTAAGTAGTGTAACATTGGTTGGTAGCACTGTATTTGTGTGCTGTACTGACATACGCTATATTATAAGTCACCGCATTATGATTCAGGTTACACATTGCAATAAGTGTTCGGAGATATTTGATTTTGGAGACGAGACTCATTTCGGAGTGCGAACCAGTGAATGTCAAGTGAGAGTGAGAACCTGAACTGGTGGAAAGGTGAACAAAAGTGGATAGGGAAAGAACTCTTCAGATCAACTATTATGGCAAACCCCGTTTCTCCGCTTCAGGAGTCTGCCTTGCAGGGGTGAGAGCTGTGGCTTCTTTGTCAGATAAGCCCCATACCTCTCTCTCCTTCCCTCTTCTTCCACTTACCCCTCCTCCCAAGTTATTCAACTGTGGTTTTAAAGCCAATAAGCACTATATAAGCTCGGTCATGCCCAGTTAAACGAAAAAGTAAATTCTTTCCTTTAGTTTGTAGGGTTAAGGGGGTGGACCTTATATTTTGTCATTTAATGTTTTACAAAAGCAAACTATGTACTGATGTCTACTGTGTTGAGAGTATGGTTCTGAAAATCAATAAAAATATGTTTTAAAAAAGTGAGGGTGGGGTCTTACTGTGAGGCACCTCCTCCAGACATGATGCAGCTTTGCAGCCTGAACGACAGACATTTCAATCCTTCTCCCTCAGTGTGATTTTCTCTCGAGGGACAAGATCTGTGGACTTAGTGCACCTGGTGTTTTGGGATATTGGCTAACAAAGCGTTGTACATTACATATGCAACCATGGCCTGGACAACCTTTGCAGTGATTGGCTCATGATAGACACAGGGGCTCTCTGTTTCAAACCCACTGAGATCTGTGGATCAGGTGACGTGGCTACCACTAGATCTTGCTCTTCCTTGGGATGACTGGGCAAAATCTGTTTTTGTTTTTCCAGCTGACAGAGGACTGCACTTGCCAAAGCTTCCAAGTGAGTCATTACTATAGTGTTAAACCATGACCCCTAGCTTTTGGGTGCTCTGGCTGAATTCCATGATCACAGGATAGGTTGTGGTCAGGGTGACTTTGAGCCATGTATTGTCTTGTGTTTTTGGAGTTCTCACAAAAGCCTAATGTGAGTCCTCCTCGAGTTGAGCCGAAGAAAGTTTTCACCAGATGAATAGGGAATTGTCAGTATGCAAATGGTTTGATGATCTCAAGGTGGGTATCAGGGGGCGGGGGAAGATATGTGGGGTGGGGGTCATATCGGGGATGGGTTTGCCCACGCTGCCTTGCATTACTTTTTCTTACAAAGCCACACAAACCGACATTTGCGTTGCTTTGTAAATGCCAAAAAAGGATTTCACGTTGTGGCAGCATCAAACAAGTGAAGCTACCGTGGTGCAACATCTTTGTGAGCCTGTGCCTGAATATATTTAAGAGCCTGATCCAAAAATGAAAAAGTTAAACCCTCTTAGTGAAATCAGTATGACAGAAAAACCGACACAGACAGAGCAACCCGACTCTGGGCCCCCCCATATGCAGCTACCAAGCCAAGGATGCATTTATTTGGGGGTGTCACATCCCGAGGCTGCTCTCCACATGCCCTGGGGTAACAATCTGATGTGTAATTTAAAAACCCCAGTATCCCCATGTACAGACGAGCACACCCACAAAGAAGGAGGCTGAGCCATGAATACAGGCCTCAGTTCTCAGTGGAGGACCAAAGCGGAGGTACAGGAAACCAACACGTTTGGGGATTTAAACAAGGCAGGTGGGTCAAATTCACAGGAAAATATAATTAGATTGAAAGATTACTCTGCCATCTAAGACAGATCAATAATGGTTGTATACATTTGTGGTATGAGGATTAAGTCTGCAAGATAAAAAAAACTTGATCTGTGAAATTGCTTGTCCGAATTTACATACATTCCTTTTTTAATAACTTTTTTAAATTAATGCTCCTCTTTACTTAACAGAGTAATTGTCCTTCTTAACAACAAGGTACATGTATCATCAGCACTATATACTCCATTGTAATTCCCCAACATTCCTACAGGCCAGGTGCACAGTATTTCCCCTTTTGCAGAATAACAGTTCATTGTGTTTTCCCATTCTTTAGTCTTCATTCTGTAATCCCACGCGTGCTCTCCATGATCCCCATCATTTTTGGAACTTCTCCGGGCATCCCATCCCATTGTATATTACTTTTTCTGCTTCCATGCATATGTGCATACCTCCAGACCATTGCTCCACAGTTGGTATTGTCCGCGCTTCCCAGTCTTGTTTGCTACCATGGAACCCATTCCATAGAACATTGTTTTGTATCTTGAGAGTAGGTCACCCTAGTTTTAGGTGCTAGTTTGAGTGCCTCTCCAGAGTTTCGGTCGTCTCAGTTGTGATGCATTCGAAGTACTCCTTAATATGCCAGTACACGTGAAGACCTTCTGCTGCTCTGCATTTAAGACAGGAGTACCAGGGGACAGGCCAATTTTGTGAAGTCGACTGCTGTGGTAGTAGGCCCTGTGCAGTATTTTCAGTTCGATCAATCTAAAGTTTGACTTAATTGCAACTTCTAATAGGCATTGAATCACCACAATCTCAGAATGCTAAGCTCCTCCTAAACAGTGGTCCTATAATTCCATTAAACATGTTAAAGATTGTTCTATTGTTAACCTTGTTACTAGATTGTGCTATAGAAATAGTCTAGATAACACACAAAAGATAATAAAATGTATGAAAGTACTTTAGATTGCTTTGACATCCATGATTTGAATAAAAGCAATAGGAAACCCCTGGCAGACCCACCTTGAAGACAGACCTGGACAGTATTTTGACTCGGTTTCAAGTTTTGCTATTTATCTGTAAGGGAAACCTATACTTTAAACCATTCAGGGAGATACCGAATATCTTATCATCCAATTGAAGGCATCTAAGCAGAATTTTTGCCGCACGGAATGGTGAATGTTTTGAATTTTATACATTTAATTATCTATAAAGTTAGATAAATGTGCGTAAAGTCATCACTCGAGTAGTTTATTTTATACCTTCTACATGACCAAAGAAAAGGCAAAGATTGAGGGGTCATTACTGAAGGAGAATGAAACTAGAGTTGTTGTTTATAAAAGTAATGTCATGGTTAGGGAAGATGTTATTCCTTCCGACGAAAGCCTGTTCATAAAATACTTTGAAAACGTTGTATTTGTCATAGCTGTATATTGTATATATTTCTAATTTAGGCACAACTTGACGTACAAGTACCTGGGGATTGATAGCTATAAATGGTTACCTTACAAATAATTGATAAAAGCCCATAGTAGTCAAAATTAAGATATGTCTTGCACCAACATGACCATGTGTATACTGATAACAATTTCACTATAGCTCCAGGAATACTTATCTACAGTCCTAGTAATTTGCTTCCTAGGATATTCAATAATACACTGCATAAATACTCTATCACGCTTACTGCATAGTTCAGGTGCATGATATTTCAAGTGCAGTTTCCAAATATACATTAATTTACTCGCCCAGTCCTGCCAAAGGAACTTTGCAGTATAGACTTGCAGATTCCTCTGATGTGGCTAATAGACTATTGCTTGGAAATAGGACTGTGTGAAGTTTTTCATTTGCAAACTTGCTGTGATTCACACAGATACTAATACTACTATCCATAGGTCACAACGTTCGTGCATATTATCATATGAACATTATAACTTTCATCCCCCTTTTAAGTTGATGAAACAAAAAAAAAGATAATCAGCATACAACTAGTTTAAAAGTTCAAAGAACACCAAACATCTGTTTCTAGAGCCAGCTAGCTTTGTAAGGAAATAGTGCCAGTCTGCGGAGAAAAACTGTATGAGGGCCGAAACTTAAGAAACCTGAAAACTCAGTGATCTACGGATCGCCCAATAATTGGGATCTACTTAATGCAATAACTTTGAGCACCCTTGCTCGTAAGGTCATTCGTAGCTGCTAAACCTTGTGCTATAGACCCGAGTGATGTGTCCCATTCCTCTTTCCACCAGCAATCCAGTTTGCTCCCAAAGCTGATGTGCGACAGCCTCCTTTTCCTGCGAGATGAGCGGTGGAAGCAAGTACGGAGCTCCCTCATCCCCGCCTTCAACTCAGTCAAGCTGAGCGAGGTAAGACATGGTTTGCGTGGGCTGGAAGTTACCGATGGACGTATTGGTGGCATCGATGCTCAACACAGGTCTAGCTTTGCCCAAGCTATCTATCCATTCAATGTGTACTCTTCTAATTACAGAACAACGTCATCCTGGTCTGCTATGGAAGTTATATTAATAATCCTTCTTATTAATATGGTGTTCCATACGTCACACCATACCAAGAAGAGAATCTACAAAGTGCCTCCATTATTTTGAGATATGGAATAGTGATTAAGGAATTAATTGCTGTAAAATTATGATAGATATATACAAAGTAATTTTGTGTGAAATGATTGTTTAGTTATTCAAAATTTAGTGAAATTATCAATATTTTACATAACGAAGAATTCATCCCAATAAATAATATTATATTTTAATCTGCTAAAGTCATCATGCCAGTCTGTGTATCTATCTGTATGTGTGGTCAAATGTACACAAGCTTAATTCCAACTTCAGTATATATGACTGGTCCACCAGAGCTTTCAGCTCGCCATTTCTTAGAGACCTATATCAATCCTGTTCATGATGGCCTCATTAACCAACAGCAAGAAGCAGCGTGTGAAAACAGACCTTCAAGGAAAATGAAGACTACCCTGACTCAAAGCTTACAGATGGCTACACTAGGAATACGCTTATCCCTTTTTTGTTGAATATTTAAATATTCATTAGTGGAAGGCTCAGGTCTGTCCTGCCCGAAAGGGCATCACCAACCATCATTAAAAAGACCAAACATATCTGTGTGAAATTCCATCCACACGCCATCGCCCAAAGTCTTGCAAGAACCAAAATATACACTTTTTAAAAAATAAAATGGTAATGCTTCATTTTGTTGCTTCATTCTCACCTTCATACTGAAACATATGGTAAACAAAGGATTCCTGTTTATGAAGCACAAAGCCTTCCTCTTGGTTATTCCCAACTGGGTTATCATTAACGGACCCAGACCAACCCCTGCTTCGTGACTGTCCTTATAAGCTTCAAGGCTCTCATGGACAAGCCACCTTTGAACTTTCAGCAGTGAGCGGAGTTGGGACGATCCAGCTCCTCAAAGCCCAGAGAGGCCAACCAGCAGCCAACACTAAGTTAAGGATGGAGTAGAGGACTTGAGGTGAAATAAACTGCTTATATTCAGTCAGTAAGGTAGCTCAAACTGTTATCATCTCATAATCCACACAAATACAGACAACACTTAGTATGCATCTATATATGTATGTGGTGGGTTTTGCTTGGCCCCCTACGCGCAGCTGGGACAATGACGCCTCAGTTCTGCCAAACACTGGTTTCACTGTAAAAGCCTTACAGCTCTCCCAGTGGTCTCTCCAGGCAACTGTTACCTGGCAACACCTAGCAGTCAATGTGCATCAACTAAATGCCTGACACAAGCACCTGGTTAATGAAACCTGACAACACCACTAGATGTACAGATCAATATCCCGCGGCGTCCTGGGCATCGAGACTCATTCATTACTATTTCCTTATTTAGTAGTTTTATGAAATGAGTAGGCTAAAGGCTGCAATGACCAGATTTAACGTTTGAGAAAATGTTAAGTTCTTTACGGGAGCTTTATTTCGAAAAATAACATATTTACTGCTAAATTGGTCTGTTGATCTAAGGAGTTATCAGAATCCCAGTCACAAACCAATGCCACCGACTCTAGTTCTGGAGCCAGTTTACAAGTAGCCATCTTTGTTTAAAAAAAAGTACCAGCCATATTGCACAATCCTTATTTTCACCTGTGAATGACCCCCTACCCACAAGGCCCAGTGGTTTGGTTTGGCCTGGCCTGCAGGATTTATTCCCATCTGGGCACCACTACCAGTCTCTATGCTGGGTTGAGATTGAACCAGTTTGCTGTTCTTCCATTCGCTTATGGAGTAGAGGTAACTAGCAAACAAAGAGGAAGCAAGAAAAGAAGCCGACAGAACATAAGAATTGTTGGGCATGGCAAAGTTTAATTTCAAGCAATAATTTCACCTTGGTTAAATATCATTGGTTACAAAACTGCCACAAACTATGACAAATTAGATCACCTCCAGGGGTTACTGGCAGAGATTATCCATTGTGGTAGAGGTCAAACACTGGAAAGACAAGGGGGTCATCTTGAGGCTGGTGATCACGCGGCAGCTGCCACAAATTGGTGGTTTCACAAGTCTGCCGACTTCTCTCATGGCTCATTTAGAGGTTGGAGATTGCATTGTTGTGATGTCACAGCTAGCTCCTGCTCCTCCATTGGGACCCCCCTGACCCTCCACCCACCTGGCCGGTGTAAATGGTGTAATCCGGCCCAGCCTTCTTGCAGCGGGCCTCCAGATGCCATGTCCATTATATTTTTACATGTCCTATGCAGTGGCGGCTGGTGACATTTGAAAGTGGTGTGAGCCGTAAAATAAATACTTGTAGTGCACTGTGGCGAGCGAGCGTAGCGAGCGAGCCTGAACAACCTAAGAGGGTTCGGGGGCGTTCTCTCCCCGTGAAAATTTTGAAAAAAGAGTGGACAAATGGTGCATTTTCAAGCAAATTTGAGAAAGCAGGAAGGTTAATAAAACAATTCTGAATCTGTTCTAACAAAGACAGTGACTGGCAAAACTGTCAGTCTAATTGGATGCATATCAGACGTCGGCCTACCACGTGCTCTGTCTATCTGTGCCACTGTGTGTTATTCTTTCACAAGTGATGGTTTGACCTAAATGCCCCTTCTCTGTATAGCCTCCTGCTTCTGTCAACCTTCCCCGGTAAAGTACGCTGCACTTTCAAGGTTGCATTGGTACTTTCGACATTTCTTAAGGTGCTGTGAATGGACGATGCCTGCTATCGACTCAGTATGGTGTCTGTAGAGGGTGAGGCGGATCTTGATTGCCACCTGAAAGGCCACATGTAATGATTCTAGAGTGATGAATTATTAAGAAAAGGAATTTATTAAGAAGCCCGACCACTGACACCCAGCAGCCAACAGAGAGGTGAGGAAACTGGCAAGAGTCCGGATCGGAACATGAAATTAAGAAGGCATTAAAAACACCTGTATTAATATAAAGATTGTTTTATATAAAACGTTGTTGAACGAGTTTTAAAAGTATTGGCTTATTTTGCAAGGTTGTGCAGTGTGTTTTTTCTGTAGCAGGGACATTAACTTACCCCAAATAAAATCTTGCCACCCTACCCTCCATCAGTTAATGCTACTGGAAGATAAACCACCAATAAACACCCATGCCAGCAAATTGAAAGCTGTTCGCACAAAGTCACAGAAAGTTTTGACATACCCTGTGAGACAACCCAAATATGCCATGAAAATACGCATCTGTCTGTGCAACCAATTGCTGCACCAACAGAGGATTCACGCCGGAAAATAAAAGTAATGCTTTTAGAAGCTTAGCCAATCTGCTCACAAAGGAAGGCACAAGTGAAACCGGTGTAATTTCCCAAATCTACAAGACCTCGAAAACAAGCAGTGTGGCCACGGTACTACGCAGTCGGAAGGTCTTCTCGCACGCATTTCAAATGATGTTGCGCCCGTCTACTTAAACACCTCTGCTCGTATCTTAATTTCCCATTCAATAGGTTAAAAATCACAAACGCTAAAAACTAATCATAATAAAGCAAGAAAGGACTTATAAAAAAAAAATAAGCAAAGACATTTCCAGAAGTCAGTGTCCATGCGTATCAGTTTTAATGTCGAGTTTGTGGTTCACACACTCATCTACACCAGAATAGCTAAACCTTTCGGATAAAAAAGTACATTTTGACATTTTCTTCATTTTCAAAATACTGTTGTGAGCGCTGTCACCAGTAATACCGCTTTGCAATCTCCTTCCAAGCATCCAGGCCTTACGGCAGGAGTACAGGCCGGGACAGAATATCACGTGGTGCAGATAATGGGCCATGAAGCCAGTTCTACCAGACCTTTCATTCACCGAAACTACATGTGCGCCAAGCATTGCTTTAAAAACACCAAGTGCTCACTGCAATACTGTACCTAACACAGTGCCCTCTGAGCTCACTCTGCACTATTAGTTCTGCCGTACTGCTCCTCGCGGAGCCTCGCTGCACTCAGTACAGCTCCTCCTTCACAGGTGCACTGTCCCCTACTCTGCACTACAGCATCCAGTTTTCCACTCAGAACAGCCTTCATATTTTCACAGCATTGCCCCTACTGCACAGCATCGCTTAACTCAGTTTGCTCTGTAACACGCCCAGCCCAAGCTGAGGTCAAGGATGGAAATCTATTGTAATAGTGAAATTCCGATGTTATAGAGCTGTCTATTTCGAGATCTGTGGTAACGTGTGTCAGTCAGCTGTTATTATCTTAAGACAGGCCGCTTAGGAAACGCTGAACTGGAGGCCACAGGCCCACCATACACAGGCCTGCGAAAGAGAGAGGGCTAACAACAACTTGCCAAACACTGGTTTGTGCCAGATGTGAACCTGCGCCACTCCAGCCCAGCACTTAATATTCTTTTATGCAATAGCAGTGGGGTGGAACCTTCCAAACAAAGGTTGTTCCTTAATGCGAGAAAAACAAAGTTTGCAGCGACTCTAAGTGTTATGTAGCTGCTCAAATTGCCGCCGCGCCCCACTGTACCCGTTGGCCTCGGCTGCCAGGTCTCTGAATGGGGCTGCAGGTGTTCTCTCTGACAGTGACACTCATCTTTGAAATGCCCGCCTCGGGAAGGCCGGGGAAAACTCGGCTTCCTCGGCTCTGTCAGCACGAGATCCCGCGTTCAGGAGGAGGGGGTAAGAGAGGTACTCAGCAAAACGTGGGAAGTGTCATGCGGCAGCCGCGGCCGGCATGCTCACAGGAGGGAGGGGGGGAGGGGAGCGCGGGGGGAATAAAAATAAACAAATAATAAAACCTTACCAATCAGACCGGGGCTCCCCGCGGCCGCTGGTGCCCGCCTGGCCGCTGCTGCAGGTCCGGTGCAGCCAGTTCCCGTCACCCGTGGTAGCGTTGAACACGAGGTGTGTCTATCTCCACGAGGAGGCTCTGACGTCACGCTCGCTCCTGGCTGGATGGCAAGTACCGCCTGCTCTCAGCCAATCCAGACACTGCTCCAGAAGCAGCGCCAGGATTGGCTTGAGCAGTAGTACGCATGTTCTGTTTAGGGCTTAAGAATTTTTGCGACCAGCCCGAACATGCGCACTAGGCTGCTCATTAGAAGAGCGGCATGGAACAACCCTCGCTCTTCTAATGAGCAGCCTAGTGCGCATGTTCGGGCTGATCGCAACATTTTTAAGTCCTAAACAGAACATGCGCACTCTTGTTGTGCGCTCCGCCGTTCGTCGATGCACTTGCACTGAACTCCTACTGCGGCTGCCCCGCCCCCTTCTGAGCCGACTGCCTTCAGTGAGAGAGTGAGACAGAGAGTGACGGCAGCAACGGCACGCACGCTTGTAACTCGACTCGTGCCTCAAATTAATTAGTGGGGCAACGCCCAAGCGCCCTAATGGACGCACCGCCCCTGGTCCTATGACATAGAGGTTCCCTGACAGAATATCGAACTCAAAAACATAGATGAAAAAAATATCGAGGTAAAAATATAGAATGCAAAAATATCAACTCCCTATACTTAAACAGGTAAGTACAAAAATATTGTGAAAAAAAATATCGATGTCAAAAATATAGTTGTACAAAATATCGATTTTTATATATATATATAAAATATTAAATATTAAATATTAAAATATAAAATAATAAAAACAATAAATTAGATTTAATTTACAATTTAAGAAATATAACAAATAAACTTAATTTAAAAAAGTTAAACATAATAATTAATATATATATATATATATATATATATATTTCTTTACTTTAAAACAATTAAACTATTTTAATTTATTTTATAAATTTAAAATTATATAAAAAGTTACAAATAAATAAATATATATATCAATAACATAAAATCTAATAAAAAAAACATCCTATTATAAATGAAAACATTAAACTATTTAAAAATCTTTAAACTTAAATTTCCCACTACAGTCAGTGCAACAGTAGGGAAAGTGTTGGATAGCGGAGGGGTAAAAATTACTATTCCCACTCCAATGAGTGCAACAATAGGGAAAGTATTGGATAGCGGAGGGATAAAAATTACTATTCCCACTCCAGTAAGTGCAAGAATAGGGAAAGTGCTAGATATCGAAGGGGTAAAAATTACTATTCCCACTCCAGTGAGTGCAACAGTAGGGAAAGTGTTGGATAGCGGAGGGAAAAAATTACTATTCCCACTCCAGTCAGTGCAAAAGTAGGGAAAGTGTTAGATAGCGGAGGGGTAAAAATTACTATTCCCACTCCAGTGAGAGTGACAGTAGAGAAAGTGTTAAATTGCGGAGGGGTAACAATATTCCCACTCCAGTCAGTTCAAAATTAAAAACAAATAAAATATTAACAACAAAAATATTTAAAAAACAAAATAAAAAAATAAAAAAATATGTGAAAAATGTAAATACAAATATATTTAATATTACAAATTAAAAAAATAAAAACATATTATAATGTTAAATACATATGAAAAATACCTTCAAATAATATATTAAATAAACTAAAAATAATTTTCAAACAAATAAATATTTTTAATTAGAAAATATTTAGAAACAAAAACAATCATTACATAAATTTAGTTTTTTTATTTCCTACCCTATAGCACCACACAATTTACAACCCACATCTAAATTTAAAAAAAATACTTCCATAATTAACATAATTAATTACCAATTAAAGAAATATTAATTAAAAAACAAATTAAAACTCATAAAATTAATTTCCGACACTTTAGCCCTATAATCCCCACAACCCACAGCTAAAATTAAACTGTAAAAAAATTAATTACACAATTAAAACTTATTTTTAATTAAAAACTAATAGTATTTAACAACTAATTATAAAGTAAGTATAATTAATTTACTCCCCACCCTTCACTCCTATAAAAGTGGAACCCACACACACAAAAAATAAACAATGACCGTAATTATATATCAATTAATTAATTAAGATTAATGATCGACTTATTATTAAATAATTTAAAAAAAATTACTTTCCACCCTTTACCCCTATAAACCCCACAACCGGCATCTAAAATTAATTATACAATTGCCATAATTTTCAATTAATTAATGTTAATTAACAACTAATTATGAATTAATTAAAAATAAATTACTTCCCACCCTTTATCCCTATAAACCCCACAACTCGCACCTAAAATTTACTAAAAACAATTAAAAACACAATTAACATTATAAAATCTCAATTAAATAAATATTAATAAATTAAAAATATTCATTAATTTATTATAATTAAATTACTTCCCACCCTATTCCCCTATAAACCTGCAACCAACTACGGAACTAAAAAACACAAAACACAATTAAAATAAAATTAATAACTGCAAAATATTTGACACATCTATTAAAAAACATAAAGAATACTTATACAAAAAAAACATCACATACATTTAAAATATATACCAAAATATATAACACTAATTAAAAAATCGATATTTTAAACAACTATGGGGCACATTACGATACCCGGCGTAAAAAAATCCGCCAGGCATGGAAGCGGCAAAATTCCGCCCGCACACACCGCCTGAACACCGACCACGCCATTATGAGTACACAAACTGAAAACCGCCATCGGCGGAAAAATCATACAAAATACCGCCCGCCATCGTCCGAGTCGGAGTCAAACCGCCCGCCACGGACGGAAACACGCACGACAACACAAAACCGCCCGCCCTCACGGCCGACACACCGCACGTGAAATTACGATCGCACCGCCATGAGCGCGGAAAAACAACAAATATACCGCCCGCCAGCGCAAACAACGCCGATAAGAATCGACACGGCAGAAGCCATGGCGCCCACGTACCTGCACAGAAACCATCCGCACACAAAACCAATAGCACACAACATGGCCAACAAGTCCACACAGCAAGGCACGCACAAATACACAAGCACAGTACACATCCCGAAAACACCCCCCGGACAAACAAAAAATACAAAGGCCAGAACCCCAGACACAACACACCTGAAAACAACAGACCATGAGGACACACCCACATAGGTGAGTACAAAAGCAGCACTCCCACAGACCACAACCCCTTGCTACATCGCAAACCAGAGAGGAGAGGAGAGGACACAGTGACACAGCAAGGACAGCAGCACACCACAGAAACGCACACATCACAACCACCACCACCACCACCACCAAACACCGGCACCACAAACCCCCTGCACATTACACAACACACACCGCACCAGCACCACAAACACCATGGCACCACAAAGGATGCCCAAGTTCACGCCCATGGAGCTGACGGTCATGGTCGACGAGATCATCAAGGTGTACCCACAAATCTATGGGAACATGGTCCAGCACACACCACTAGCCACCAGAAACAGAATGTGGACCCGGATCGTAGACCAGGTCAATGCAGTCGGGACCCTGCCCAGGAACAGAACCGAGATAAACAAACGTTGGAATGACGTAAAGAGCCTGGTCAAGAAGAAGGAGGGCAAAAACAGAGAGCTGGCTGCCGTCACTGGCGGAGGGAATCCCGCGCTCTTTAAGACCTTCAAAGCGTGGGAGGAGAAGGTGCGAGTCGTAATACATCCGGAGATCCTCGCCGGATTAGCAGGGGAGTGGAGGCTGGTAAGTACAAACTAATGTATACCAGCACACCGCTATGTACACACATGCGCAACCACCATGCCACAGCTCCCAGGGACAAACACCCCCATGTCCAGCACACAATACACAACACATCACACGCACATGCAACAGACACTACCACACACAGGCCAAACCGAACAACTGTAAGATGCGTGGGGACATGTGTACACTAAGCCAGCCACGTAACCACCAACAGGTCCCCAAATATGCCAGAAGCGCCACAACGAGCACCCACCACACCCATGTGTCCGCCACAGCTGCACCAACTGACAAGTAACAGGTAAGTGGCAGGAACACAAAGTGCAGTGTTTCGGAGGGGGGACAGCTGAAGTACAACACCCACCAGGCCCCCACTCCCACAGACCAGCAAGGTGGAGCACTCCCCACACCCATGTGTCAGGCACAGCTGCACCAACCGACAAGTAACAGGTAAGTGGCAGGAACACAAAGTGCAGTGGGTGGGACGGTGGACAGCCCAAGTACAACACATACCAGGCCCCAGTCCCACAGCACAGCAAGGAGGAGCATCCCCCACACCCCACACCCACGTGTCAGCCACCGCAGTGCACAACGACAGCCGAAAGGCAGACATCACGGTCCACAGCAATCGGTGTCAGTGGGTGTACAGCCACCCCCACGACCCACTACACCCCCCACCCCCACAGACCTGCAACATGGAGCACCCCCGCTAAGAGCCATGTGGCATCCAGTACAGTGCACGCACGAACAACTTGCAGGTGGGAAACTGGACAGGGCTGGATTACTGGAGGCATGAGGACCATAACACCACCAACACATGGGACATGTCACGTAGCACACGAACACCGCCCACCGTCACGAACAAGTGAACAATGTGCACACGGACATGAACAGCAGACTCACACCCCACATGACCCATCACAGACATAGCAACACCCAAGGAGCCACGTCTGCATGCACAAGCCACACTGAATATAGTCCCACACGGCAGCCACTGTGCAACTCATCACACACAACCGAAACACCATTGAAGTCCTGTCCATGTAGCCCCTACTGCCTGTCAACCACACACCCCACAACTACGCCTATGTAAGACAAATAACACTAGACGCAACAGAGCGGAACAACAGAAATGCACACGAACACCACTGAACCCATCAAACACACAGACACACCATGCACATACAACATACCATCCATCCCATCCGTCAGCCCCAGTCTCATGAAAGGCATGTCATCCGCACAGCTGCCACACATACAGCAGTCACGCTAAGACACATGCCCATGACCAACCATGTGCCAGAAGTCAATTAAGCGCACGACACACTGTGAGCAACAACACACAACATGGGCCACACCCCCCGAGCACTGCAGTGATGCACATGGCACAGGGCAGCACGCACACCAAGGAGATGGGACAACTGCAATACGTTGGCTGGCACACAACTATCACTCACTCATAACGATGCGTCCAATGCCATGTCCAGTAACCACAACAGACAGCATATATGCAGGGCATGTCAGGCATGCACACACCTCAGACCATGCACTGTCATGCTGCCACAACACATGTCACGTTCGGCACCCATGGCTCACAGCATGTACCCCAAAAGCATATACCCTCCCAAATGCGAATCTGGGGCATGGCCCCCATGTTGCCATATGCGTTCCTAAGCGTTCCATTTGAACCCCAAAAGCATATACCCTCCCAAATGCGAATCTGGGGCATGGCCCCCATGTTGCCATATGCGTTCCTAAGCGTTCCATTTGAACCCCAAAAGCATATTCCCTCCCAAATGCGAATCTGGGGCATGGCCCCCATGTTGCCATATGCGTTCCTAAGCGTTCCATTTGAACCCCAAAAGCATATACCCTCCCAAATGCGAATCTGGGGCATGGCCCCCATGTTGCCATATGCGTTCCTAAGCGTTCCATTTGAACCCCAAAAGCATATTCCCTCCCAAATGCGAATCTGGGGCATGGCCCCCATGTTGCCATATGCGTTCCTAAGCGTTCCATTTGAACCCCAAAAGCATATTCCCTCCCAAATGCGAATCTGGGGCATGGCCCCCATGTTGCCATATGCGTTCCTAAGCGTTCCATTTGAACTCCAAAAGCAAAGTACAAACCAGACCCAGGATGGGCCAGGAGCCCGCATACACCAGAGTCACAATGAGTAGGGGCAAAGCAACACACCCATCGGCATGGCCAATCCGTCCCATGCCACATGTGCACAGCACACAGTCCCATTGCCTAGCACACACACCTACAGATGCCACAGCCACACACTCGCCTCCGGGAAACCCATGTACGAGATTGCACGAACTGCCAATGTCAGACGACTAATACATACTTCGCCAGGTGCAACACAATAACAAATCTCATTCTCTCCACAGGTGACGAACTGCTGGACGCTGGGGATGGAGACAGCAGCCAGCACAGCCAGCCTACAAGCCCCCAACGAGGACACACGGATCTGGAGGATCTGTCCACCTCTTCGGACACGGACCACCAAGCTGGCCCATCTGGCGTGGCAGGGCCCAGCCGCTCCCCAGGACCCCTCCTACCCACCAACCCATCATCCAGGGATGCTGAACAGTCCCAGTCCCCTGCTGCCACTGTCGTTGCGGCCACACCCACGGTCATTGCGGCCACTACCACTGCCGCAACCGCCACCATCACCGCACCGACCACCACCGCCTCCACCACCACCACGTCTTCGCTGGCACCAGCCCCAGCGCAGGTGGTGGCCCGGCCGACTGGATCCACCCTGGGAGCCACAGCGAGGACCGTGGTGAGCAATGTGGCTAGTGGGCAGGCCGGTGGCAGCAGGACTGGTAGGAGGAGCAGGGTCAGGGAAACGCCAGCCTCCCCTGGGAGCCATGCCCTGCCTCAAATGGCCAGAGTCCTTGGGGCCTATGAAGAGGCCCAAGGACAATGGGCCAGGTCTGCCACTGACACGCGGGAGGTGCTGGGGTGCTGAGGTCCATGGACGCCCATATGGGCCAATTCGTGTCCCGTATGGACCAACTCGTGGACCTCATGGGCCAGCTGGTGGTGGCGGTGGGGTCACAGGCAAGGCCAGCAACACCACCTCCGCCACCACCTGCTAGGGCGCAGGCTCGGGCAGCAGTGTCCACTTCCCCTGCGTCCACAGCCAGTGAGCACACCTCACCCACCACCAGCAGGTCGCCACCACACACCCCCTCCCAAACGTGGAAGGGGCCGTCCGAAGAGGAAACAGATCTCCCGGGAGGACTTCGCACGCTCCAGTCGCAAGTGAGGCAGCCAGCCAGCCTTCCGCCAGCCTTCCTTGACCAGCCACTGCATTGACTTGCTCTACGATCCCACTCCACACAGCCATCTGGATGGCATGTGTGTGTTGGACTATGGACATAGAACCAGTGGGTACACCCTGATCATCACGCAGCCATGACCGACAGCTCATTGTCACTGCACGCACCACTTTTGTCATCACCTTACACACACTCACATGTCACAGTTTGTAATAAATGCACCTTTTTCACTAACTGCTGTTTGTGCCCTGTGTCTTTATTGTACGGAATACAACGGCCACCTTGGGCGGAAAGGCACCTGATGCGTGGCATGGCAATGGAATCCGGAGGGCCTGTAGGGACCTAGGGGTGGGAGACAGAACAGGAGCACATTCAATGAGTGTGTCACACACCCATCACACAGTACATGTCAACAACTACAAGCAATGTACACACATCGCACAGAGCAATAGGGCACAATGCCACAGTCACCAACAGTGGCATACTACCCTGGCCATGGAGCGTTGACACACTGCACGCAGTGAACATACGGCCACCCTGACACAGCACACACACCTGCATAGATACAGACACATCATCCGTCGTACATGGACACTCACCGTCAAGTGAAGTAGCGGGCGATGAGCTGCTGGCGCACATTCCCAGCTTCCTCCTCTCCGCTGTCCACCTCACTCGAGCTGTCCTGGTCTGCGGGCTGGGGCCCTGGTTGATCTCCGTCATCCACAATGAGGGGGATCTGCTTCCGAATGGCCAGATTGTGCAGCATGCAGCACGCCACCACTATCTGGCACACCTTCTGTGGGGAGTACGCCAGTGCACCCTCGGTGCGGTCCAGGCACCTGAACCTGGACTTGAGGAGGCCAAAGGTACGCTCGACCACACGTCTGGTCCTCCCATGTGCCTCATTGTATCGATCGTCTGCTGGGGTGCGAGGATTCCTCAATGGACTGAGCAGCCATGCCCCATTCGGATACGCAGAGTCACCTGGGTGTGAGGGACACAGAGAACCGTTGCTATTCCAACTGGACAGGGGACAGCATCGCACAACCAGCACGCTACACCACTCCACATACTCACCGACAATACAGCCACGATCCTGTTGCAGATTGGCCATCAGTCGTGGCAAGATGCTGTTGCGCATTATGTGTGCGTCATGGGCCGAGCCTGGAAACTTGGCACACACGTGGGTGATCACCATGTCCGCAAGGCACACCACTTGCACATTCAGGGAGTGCGTGTGCTTCCTGTTGCGGTACAGGTGCTCAGTGGCCTGTGGTGGAACAAGGCCAACATGAGTGCAGTCAATGGCTCCCACGACGTGTGGGATTCTGCCAAGGGCATAGAATGCACCCTTCACTGCCGCCAATTCACGAGCCCTGGGGAATCTGATGTACCTGTTCCGGTACAGCATCATGGCTGCCAGTACATCCCTCAGCACCTTGCTGAACATGGGCTGGGACATCCCTCCTCCACTGCCCACTGTGTGCTGGAATGACCCAGTGGCGAAGAAATGCATGGCGGCCATCACCTTAGCCGTGGGGGTGACAGCAGTCGGATACACCCTGCGGGGACGGAGATGGGGCTCTAACATGGCACACAGTCGATGCAGAGTTGGCCTGTCCAGCCGGAACTTCCTGATTACCTCTGTATCGTCCATGTCCGCCAGCAATTGGTATGGGCGGTCAATGTTCGGTCTCCGCCTGGGTTAAATGGCAGAGGACACATGTCAAAGCAACACGGCACATAGCAATTTCGCATACACATCACTGACATGACTGAGCAAGCACATGGGCCACAGCCCAGCTGTCAAGCTGGGACGGCACGGCCACAATACACTTACACAGGTCTCCCAACAATGGCAATGGCAAGTGAGACATACCACTGCCATGTGCATGCACATGGGGATCTAGGCCCCAATGACTTGCGGGGCGTGCTGATGGGGACTGACTGCATATTCGTCAAGCGGCAACGCCACGGCAACATGAGTGTCTGCTGAGCATGGTACTGCTTCCGAGGCTGGATGAGTATGGCACACGACGACGACGATGTGGGCACGGGCTGAGCGGCCAATACAAGTGGGACCTGTGGCACGAGGGGATATGAGACAGTAGTAGGTGTCAGCACTGCACCCTATGTACAGCACTGTACGGATCACAGCTCCCGAAACATTGACTGGTGTCCACATTGACAGCCCCATGCCAAGACGGCTGTGTGCTTGCAGTCACACGTCACAGGTGAGAGGTTACATTGCACGTGCCAGGTGGCAGTCGTACATAGTGGGAGCTGGCATGTGTGTGCATGTGTCTCCTGTTCAGGATCCACCAGATGGGCGCTGACTCTGTACTGACCATTGGACACAGCATGTTCCGTGGAAGGCTTGTGTGTGTGGGATGGTGGCACTGGATGTGCCTCCGTTGGGTGGGGGGCCATGCACAGGGCGGGTACGTCGATGATTGCGCATTGTTGGTCACGGTGGGTGCACCAGCTAAGATGTGTTGTCCTGTGTTCAATTCCTATGTCCGCATGATGATGGACTGTGGATGTGGGCAGACTACACATTGGTCGATGTGCTGTCCATATGCATGTGCCTTCACACCAGGCACAGCTGCCCCTGCACATGTGACCCCTGCTGGACTCGCTGCTGGGTCTGTGGAGCTGATGCACCTTCTGCGCGTGGGGCGGACAGCTCTCCTCACTTCCCTCATTGCGCATGTCATGTCTTTGCCGCAGGTGACATGGATCATGGAGGGCCCACATGTACGCGTGGGTAGGCTACACATGATTGTTCACTGGTCGCCACCCCCAGTCAGTGTTTCGAATGGGAAGGTTGTCGTGCTGGTGGTATGTTCGATGTGGCGGATGGGCGGGCCTAGGTGCGGGCTTACATTCCGGACATGGGGGGGTAGTTGGATTGGCGACTAGTTGCAGTACACACGGGACACGTCTCTTCCTTTCCACATCTGGGTCATCCCTTGTACTCACTGACAGTGATACAGTCATCTTCGCCCCAGCCCTCATGTCCTCCCCTCGCCCCCCCAATATGCATGCTCACCTGCGAGGCTAGCGCTTGCACAGGCAGTCCCAAGCTCGCACCAGAGAGGGCAAGGAGTGCATGTGTGGGTCCAGTTGCACGAGTGGGCTGTCTCAGGGTATGATGTGTGGCGGGACGCCGTCCACCTGCGTGGTGCCCCAAATGGAGACCCGGCCTGCATGGACTATGCATCACAGTCTTCGCCTTCCGGATCCGCCACCTGCGACACCCAGTGGCTGTGGCTGCCCTTGCGGCCAGGCCGCGTCCGTCTGTGGCTGATGGCCCACACATTCACTCTTTGGCCTCTCTGGGGAGGGCTCAGGGGTGGTGGCGCACGCGCTTGCACTTAGTCGCAATGGCATGTGGCGTGGTTGGTATGATGGGCAATGGATGGGATGGTGCGAGCCACCTCCCGTGACGTCAGTGCTGCTCGTGCTGTGGTGCGTCCCCCTACACTTCCATTTGACTTTTTGCCATGCTGGACGTTGAGGTTCTATTGCCTGCGTGATATGACCAGGAGGAGCGCGAGGAGACCTCTCACACACCATGCTCCACTGCCATCCCGTGCCCTGTATCGCCTGTGTGGATTGACTATGTTGGGGTTACACCTGGTCGACTGGGGCTGTGTGTGCCTTGTCAAGGGGCATGGCGGGCGCACAACAGGATCCAGCTTGTCCACAGAGGGTGGGCTGAGGTGCGCCTGGTACCGCTTTGTACGTGTGCCCGGCTGCTGTGCACACACGTGTTCACTCCCCCCGACAGGTGTCCTCTCACAATGCCCAGGGAAGCGGTGGTGTACTGTTCATGACCCCTCCCAACACGGCGTGCTCCAACTTGGCATGTGCGCATCTACCCGTCGCACCCACCCACCTGAGCACTGCGTCCATACGACTTCACACGACACATGTGTGTCTTCCACAGTAGTGCTACTCATTTGCGTTGACATCCAATACCAGTGGACTACATGGTCATGTCACGACTGCTGTGTACTTCACATACTCTCATCCTCTCTCATTCGTACTTGTGAAATGAGTCAGCGGAGACAGTTCTGGTTTCAAACATTATATTGAGTCTTCTGTCCTCTGTGATGCAGTATAGTGGACACTACTGGCAGCGGGATACATGTTGAGGATATACTGAGCATGATTACAAATGGGATAGGGTGTGGGGTTACATCTGCTTGGCCAAGGCTGTGCTAATGTACATTTACGTATGGCTGCGGAGCTGCGGACTTTGACACAGACGGTATACATGTAGCCTACCAGACCGCTCGGCATCATGGGCACAGTCCATCTCAGTTCCATGTGACAGGTTTGCTGCGGTTGTTCCTCATGCACGCGTGCATGTGAGATGACATCAGGGCATGTGCTTGCGTGCATGCAGCGGCGTGCCACTTGTTGTTGCACTGTGGTGGTTACTGGACATGTCACAGTCACTGGGGTCGTGTTGTTGTTGTATGCACTTGTCGTCCATGCAAAGGTCCTGGTATGGGATTCCCGGGGCGGGGGTGGGAGGGGTGCAGCACCCACAGACTCCAGGCGACCTATTCATGTCCACTGAGCGGTGTGTGTGTCCATGTGCGCTGGATCCATGTCGTGTCCTGGTTGTTCGTGCAGTTCCGTCCATGTGGGTGCGATGCACAGAGCCCATGCCACTGCCTCCCACGATGCATGCGGTGTTCCTGGATGTGATGGGGAACAGTGTGCATGTCCCGGTCATATCCGATGTCATGGCGATGTCGTTGATGGTGTGGTTACAGTTGCCGGTCGTTTGGTATGGCTGTTGTGGTGGTGACTGGCCAGTCCGTGCGGAAGCTGAGCATGGGTGCGGGGTTGGACTTCATAGGTCACTCGGGGAACCTGCGTTGTGGTCCGACGTATTTACAGGTTGACAGGTATGCGATGCCGTCCAGCAGGGCTTCCATGTCATTGGTGGTGTACATGTTTGCCAGCCAATGAAGCGGATGGTGGCTGTCAAGGTGTTGTTCGTAGGTTGTCCCTTGGAGGACCATGATGGGGCATGCTGGGTGACATTCGATGTAGCTGTTCTCGATGATCCGTCGTGTGGAGGCACAGTGGTTCCATTTCAGTGCGCGTGCGATGTTGGCCACATACGCCATGCCCCCATAGGCAGAGCAGGCCCTGTCGTGTGCGTCCAGAGGGAGGAGTAGTGGTAGCAGGTCCGCCTTCAGACATGCCGGGTTGGAGAGGCATATCTCGACGGGATGCTGGTAGGGACACCTCCGACAGTAGAAGACGGGCATGACGCAGCTGAACAATGTGATGCGGTAAGTCAGTCGGTAACTTACGTTCAGCAGGGACAGGAGATCGCATCCCAATGTATGTATCGTGCTGGTTTGGTACAGCTTGAGCTCTTCGGCGTAGTTGGGTAGGTGTGTTGCGGTTGCCATTTCGCAGCGGTTCGTAGAGGTGGCGTGCTCCGGCTGTGTGTGCAGTCTGCAATGTGCACGCTCCGGGGTTGCTGTGAGCTCTGTGTAGTCGTGGGGAGACAGGACTTGTGTTCTGTTGGCTTGTTTGGAGGACACGGGCCCTCTTCCCACATGCTTCTCAGACAGTTCAAGGTCGGTGCTGTGTGACTCCTTCCAATTAACTTGCATGTGGCCGACATGGGGGAGTGTTTTCTTCTTTCTTCCCCGTCCGTTGTGTGCTTCTGTGATATGCGCTATCTGCCGTGTGGTCGGTCTCCTCGGCATGCCTGTGTTGGTCTATTCTTGGACAATGGCTGTATTCACCGGCTTCTGTCGTAGGGCTGTGGTTTCGGAGTTGGAATGGAAGGTCATTCAGTGCTGTCTGCTCTCCCTTGTGTGGGCGGCAGGCTGCCTTTCCGCTCTGCGTTGGGCCTTGTGTGTGGATGTAATTCTTGGGCCACCTGTTGTCGGTCCCCGGGCTCTTTGGTGTTCCGTTTCATGTGTCTTGTTCATATGTGCAGGGTGGTATGGGTTTTTCAGTGTGGTACTGGCGTTCCTCTTCCCGAAGGGGCCCTGCTTCTCCTAGTTGGTGTTGCCGCCGCTGTGTGCTTCGCCATGTTTGTTACACTGGGGTGTGTCCTGCTGTTGCGTGACTTCACTGACATGTGTGCGTCGGTTGTGTTGCGTTGGGTGTTGTCCGTGAATTGGGCGTTGGGGACATGTCTGTGGCCGGCCTGTCATGTGTCATGTGCGTTCGGGGTGGGGCTGATGTGTGTGCTGCTTGGTTGTGTCCCTGTGTCTGTGTGCGACGCATGCATGGCGCTGCGGTTGGCCTCTGCGTTGTGCGCATGTGTGGCGGCGTCATCGGCGCTTTGGGGCCGTGACGGGGTGGTTGGTTCCTAGTCCCAGGTGGTGTGTACACATGTGTTCCGCGATGTTAGGATTTGGCCTGTGTGTCATATGTGGATGCAATGGTGGATGTGTAGTGTGCACGCGCTGGTGGGGGGTTGTCCGCTTTATCCGCCCTTGCACTGTGTGCGCTGTTTGCGTGCACTTGTTGTGTGTGTGCCTACCTGCGTCTCCGCGGTACGTTGCGTCCTTGGTGGTGCATCAGCAGAAGCATGGGAAGGGCCTGCAGTGCTGGATTCATGCCCGGGGTGCCGCTTCTTCGTTGTCCGTGCTCTGCGTCCGTGTTTCCGCCTCTCTTCACGTGCGGTGTCTCTTTGCCGTGGGAGCCGTTTGTTTGCGGCATCGTAATTTATGCGCCGGGCGGGACGTGTTTCGTCGGACGGTGTGTGTCAGTTGTGCTGCGCCGCTACGTGTGCGGGCGCACTTTGATGGCGGACGGTGTTGCTGGCTTGCCGGCGGTGTTTGGCCTACTTTTCGCATCGTAATTGGGCGGGCGTGTGGACTGCTGCGTGCCGGCGGTAACTGGTGGTTTTTGCATCCGCCAGCACGGCGGTTGTGCTTCCGCCCGCCATCGTAATGGGCCCCTATATTTTTGCAAACAATAGTAATAACTTCTATATTTTTTAAATCAATATTACTTACCTTCAAATCGATATTCTTGACAACGATATTTCTGCTCTCGATATTTCCATTCCACGATATTTTTAACTCGATATTATGGTAGGTCGAATTTTTTACCCTCGACATTCTGTCTCATTACCGCCATAGAGGAATAAAATGAAAAAATATCCCTCATGCTGGGAGAAAACCTCCAGTGCATCAGGGGCAGTGCTTTTTCTGTTTTCCAAAGACAATCCCCCACTTTATCTCTGAAAAAAATTAAACTGAATAGCCATGACACCCTAGCGTGGCCGTATTACTTATAACAAAGACCAACCCACTATGTCCCCAATGATCAGAGTCGCTATCTTACTGAAATTTTGGTCCCGTGGGACTCTTGTGCAGAAACCTTTATGCACATGATCAGGCTTCAATTGACTGCTCTTTATGACCAGGGGTTCCATTATATGAGCTGCTGTTTTACTTTGTTCTTAGTCACTTTTTTTCACCTTGCTCACGCACTGCGCTGCCTGCACTATTGTCACCATTTGAAAAACACATGCGGCAAGGGATGTTTTTGACAGAAAAAGCCCCAAAACCCAGCAGGAAATTTGAAATATGGCGGTCCAGTCGCAGCTGGACCAGTGGAGGAGTTGCATTGGGCACTCAAAGGCTTAGCACCCAGCCCCCAAACCTTTTATACGGTTCCCTATTTGACCATCCTTCTGAAAAGAGGCAAAAGAACTGAAATGGATGCACACTTAATTGAGTAACTCCCGACAAAAGTAATGAAACAGTGAATGTGCACTTGGAGTTAAGTACAGCAGGGTTGAGACACGTTGGTCCATACAATATGAACAATTAAAAAACACACAAAATGAATTAGATAACTGTTTCATCAAGAGTTAAAATAACTTATTTGCTCACTTTCTGTTTTTTTTTTTAGCTGTGTCCTTTAATAAACCAAGCCTGTGATGTCTTGGAAAGCAAGCTCAAAGCCTACGCTGACTCAGGGAAGACATGTGATATCCACAGGTAAGATTAGAAAATTTGGAGTACAAAAAGGACTGCTGAGCCATACTGTTTATAAGAATTGTTTAGAGGGGTCAAACTTCTGCATAAAGGCGTGATATACAATGTATTTCTTAACACCTGAGTTGAACAAAGATGCGCCAAATCGTCATGTCATGGAAATGTCCTACTCGGAATGGCTTAGAGATTTGCAAAATTTTATATGAACATATTTAGAGTTAGTGATGGTTCTATGGGCATTTTTGAGTTTAGCTCACCTGCAAAAATAGGTGATTTCCCAGGAATATGTAGAATTGTGGGTGTATTCACATACCTCTTGTGCGTAGTTTCCCACCCTGAAAAGGCAATTTACTATTACAAATTTACTCACAGTAAGGCAGCAGAACAAGAAATCCAGCAAAATGTAAAATATTGATAGTACGAAGCAAGCATATTTTATTTTTGCAAAAACTATTTCCTTTGTATTATTTTTACACTTATTATTTTACTTATCAACCATGTTTGACTTGACTTATTTTAGTTATTACAACTCTCTGGAGACACGTGTGGAAAGGGTTGGTGTAAAATGGCATGGAAGAAAACACAGAGCATTCTTTAAGTGTACAGTGGCGTTGAGGTCACAGGAATTTCTTTTGTTCTAAAGTAAGTGCTTTAGGGGGCTTGAGGAATTTTTGCTTCAACGCTAGTCATTTGGTTGTGCGGCTGAAATCTTAGAATTCCATGGTGTTGAGAGTTTCAAAGTTAAAGGGATCCCGTGCATGGTTTTGGGCCATGAAGAGTAAGCAGAGAAACCTTGGGTGAAGAGGAGAGCCTGGAGAGGTAGGTCTTTCTGTCCAAGAACCATCTCACACAAAATGTAATATATGTATTTGGTGGTCTTTTCTCAATCCTGAGCTAGACTGTGATTCTGGAGCATATGATGAAGAAGCAGGGACAACTGCCTTGTGATGGCTCACCTGGTTGACCTCCTCACTGGCCTCTTCATCACATAAAGGTTTCACAGGAACACCGTCTGCTCTTTCAACATGTTCAGCAGGGGATAGGTTTCACTATCCTGCAGTTACTGCTCTTAGAACTTTGATTGTTACAAGTGATACAGCTGGCCTTTTCCTCCCTAATTTCTCAGTAAAGGGTCATTAAAATAGCACCTAATGCCAAACAATTTAGGGAAGCCTTCAATATCATTCATGTTTATAATATACATCACCAATTTATAATATACATCAGCCATTTTATAATATACATCACCAATATCAAATCTGTTGCTGTGTATTATAATTGCACCTGTTTTCTCTGCTGCACATGAGCACATTTAATTTGAATAATCTATGTAACAGGTTGACCAGCATGACTTGGGAAGGAGAAACTTAGGCAAACATCTTTGTCATTCCAGGTACTATAGTGGTTTGACCATGGACATTGTTGCTAGCTTGGTGTTTGGTACGGTTGTTGACTCTGAAAAGAACCCGGATCACTCCCTCATCAAACATGTCAAAATGTTCTTGGACTTATTTACTCCTGTCAAGCTGTTCCTGATCCTAGCCAGTAAGTATTGAGTATCCTTTGGTCCCATGGCAGTAACCCGTGTTATCAGATGACTACTGTACCAATAATTGAATTACTGTAGAATTTCATCAAATAATGATTTATGTATGTCTCAAAAAATTATCAAAATTATTTATGGGATCATGAAAATGCAGGGCGCAGCGGTAAAACCGTGCAGTAATTCAGTTAGTAAACATTCAACCTGGTTGATTGGATTGCGACAGTAGTGGAAATGACTGTGATGTTTCATAGTAATATTGTGCAGCTCCTGTTAATCTTCACAAATCTTTCTGGTTGTCTTTTTTTGCCTGAGTGAGGCTGTGGAAATAACTGATGGAAACAATGTCACTGCCACAATCCCCATGATTGGGCATCCTGGAAATGTGGCAGCTATGCCCGCTAGAAATGCTACTACTGTCGCAGCCATTATCTCTGTATTCACAAGCAATTTTATGACAGGCCGAGCTCACCAAATTACCAGCCATAGTTTATTGTACACCCTCCCACTGAAGGATATCTGCTACCAATGATCAAGAAGGTAGAGGCCTATTGTGAAGCTGCATGGGTCACACTCCTGTGATAACTATAGGTAGTATGGCGGGCACTCTCCTGGAAGTACTTTGCGGGGGCTAGTGGTAGAATTTCCCTCTAAACTCCTTAACCGTGGCCCACACTCTTTGGCAATGTAACAGCATAAATTCTCATTGAGAAAGTAAGGATCTTCGCCCTCTAATGGTAGTGGGTTCCCTACACGTGTAGGCTCCATCTAATATAGCACTTGTCCTGTATGAATAGGACTGTATGAACACCAGCACATACTCTCTCTACTGAGGAAAGGAAATAGGTGTGTTAATACACATTTGGATTTCAAAGGAATAGACTTGTTGACAAGATTAACTGCTAAAACCCACACTTTTTTTTTATTTCAAAACATGGAAATCCTAGATTTGATATATTTCAACTGCTAGAGAGTTTGAGACCATGTTAATCTGCCCTTGCAAATAAAGGCATTAGATCAGCGAAACCTCCAGACAGAAACAGCAGCAGCACAAGTGCCATTAGGGGAAGTTTGAGAAGTGGATGGAAACTTTACAGACTTACAACTTAAAATCAAGTACATGGGAAAAGTTAAATTTTCTTTTGAGTAGTGTTTAGCGCCTGATGGTCCAATTTGAGGAAGGCCGCAAGGTGGTCTGCAAAGGGAGGAGAACAGCAAGTGATTTGCAAAGGTACAGTTGTACCATTTTCCAAAGTCATACAGTGGTCTTTGGTGTTCCCTCCCTCTCACACACCATAATCCTCTTCAAACAAAGAAATTTAAGGTGTACTTTATTTGGTGTCGTACCCTGGAGGAATACAGCCTTAGCCTTTTGTTTTTTTAGATCATGGCGTCATGTCGGTCCTCTCAAAAGGCTTCATCTAAACTGAGGTTCTATTGGTCCAAAATCTGCAAAACCCAGCAGGCATTGGAGGACTCTTTGAAGTGAATGGAGGCATTTCTATTTGGGATAAGTGGGTGCATGGCTTTGGACCCCAAAATGTTCCTCAAGTGTCCCTTACTTTCTGAGTCCTGGGAGACAGTGCTGTTTCCCTTCCTCTTTAACCTACCTTTGAGGCTAATGGGGAATATTGCCTGGAGAGATTAGCGGAAGTGCCACTAGGAAATTGGTAAGAAAAATAAAAAATGTATACGTGGAATGTTTGAATTAATCTCAGCCATTAGTACTTACTTGGGCTGGAGCCAAGTCCGTCATATTGTGCTCCCTGTGCTAGCCCGGATAGAAACCAGCCATATGCAAGTCAGACTTGGACATGCTCCAGTAGGAACAGTCCAGCCCGAACATCTAGGCCAATCACACTGTGAGGCTGGGACTTGCTTCTGGGCATACCTGTTGAATGTTTGGTACAAATGTTGGACTGGATAGGGGTCTGACTAATTACCAGTAGCTGAGATTATTTCAAGCATTCAACCGATCACTTTTTTGTTGTTCTCAGTGCGATTACCCAAGCATGAGAGGTATGCTGGAACATGGGGACCATGCTCACCGTGCCAACAGAATGAAGTTGCCCTTCCCTGATGAGGCCAATATAGGCCATAGCTAGCCTGGCATTGCTTGTATTTGTGGCTAGAGAGGGCGCAGCCTAGGAGTCAAGGCTGGACAGTTCCTATTATAGCAGAACCAAGCCTAATCTGCATATTGCTGATCTCTGTCTAGAAGGAAGTAGTGGTAAAAAAACAAGGGACTGAAATCCGGGCCGAGTAATAGCAAGTGTGAAAATAATGCAAGCATTCAGCGCCTTGAGACCCTTTCGGGTGAGTAGCTGCGCTTCATAAACCCTTGATTGATTGACTGATCACTCTTTTTTTTTCTTCTAACAAGCATATTGATGGCTTGCAGATTTAGATCCTATTGTCAATACAAGCTGTAAGCGGTGCCGCCAACCCAATCGGCATGTCCGGCTGTGGGGCATTTGTTGCTGCAACAAAATGGGTCAAATACTAATCCTCACCAGAAGCATGTGATCACTGGAATTTAATTATCCTCAGGAAGGTAGAACTAGAGTAGGACCCAATGTATGGTGGTTCGACTTTCCGTGGTTCAAGTCCTAGGAATCATCAGTGGCCAGAGCACTACTCTGCCAGCTCCAATATCGGCAGCGGGTCTTTATATCTCCTTCTTTAAGCATATATTTTCAGCCTTTAACAATGTGTACCAATCCTAGAGGGTTTCCACATACATTCAAACTTCCCACAATGTCCTGTGAGCCCTTGCAGGGTACTTAGATTTGTTCCCTGCCAACAAGCTGATTTTGGTTGCGAACAGCAGCTATTTTATCTCCAGGCGTTGAGTATATCGCCCATTACTAAATGTGCGAGGCGTCCATAGCACAAGCACACGCACAGGAGTCTGGTACTCACTGCCACCACACATAAGGGTCATCTTCAGTATGCAGATACTAAGGAAAGTCTCAAAGAGTTTGATTGGATTTCCTCTCGGTGCACACCACGATTTCGATGCAAGTCTATCTGCCACTTCTACTAATTGCAAACTATCTTGAGAAGAGTGTTGGAAAGAGAGTCCCATTACCCATATGAATATTTAACTGTAAAAATAAATGATGTTCAAGGCAAAAGACAATCACCTGGATATTAACTATTGCTAACCTTGCTCATCTTTTCCTCTTTAAAGTGGCATTTCCACACGTCATAAGCTTCCTTCTGCACCTTCTACCCAGTAAGAAGCAGGAACAGGTCAATGGGTTCTTTAGCAACCTCATAAGGGACCTCATCTCCTTGCGAGAACAACAAGCGGAGACAAAGGTAAGATCCCCCTTTGACTGTCTAAATTGACAGCCTCTGTAATTTTGATGCCTTTTCTCTTTTATTTACATTTGTAAATTCTGTAGAACAGAACTGTGCACCACTCCTAACAATCAGCCAGTTTATCTGGCATCTTCCTTTTTCACCAGCAGAATAAGTTAGGTGTTAGCACATGACATGGTCTCGAGTACTGACATTTTGTTTGCAGGCTGTGCGTCTGTTTGTGTGTGTGCCTGCGGCACAGAATTGCTCTGTGTATACTACAGCAGAAAATCTCCTTTGCTTTCCGGGGTCCCACAAGGGTCTATTCTCAGTCCAGCACTTTTTAACGTCTATATGTCCCCCCTGATTAGTCTGATATCGTCCTTTAACATCGAGACTATCTCTGACGCGGACGATACGCAGCTAATCCTGGTCTTAGATAAAAATACCACACTGGCTGAGGAAAATCTCCGTCAATGTCTCACAGCAGTCTTTCACCAGATGAAAACAAATCACTTAAAATGCAACTCAGAAAAAACAGAAATTATGCCACTAGGGAAAGCGAACATCTTCTCCCCTAGCCTATGGTGGCCCTCCGACATCCTCCCCCCATACAGCAACAGTAGCCAGGAATCTGGGGGTCAAATTTGACTCAGCACTATCCTTCCACCATCAATCCCTAGCAGTGGCTGGAACCTGATTCCATCTGATAAAGTCACTTAAAAAGTTCTTTGACCTACTTCCCTGTATGGCAAGACAGGCTGTTGGAGTGGCCCTAATCACTTCCAGATTGGATTATTGCAACAGCCTCTATGCAGGAGCAAATAAGTCGGTCCTACAGATGGTACAACACGCTGCAGCCCGCCTAGTACTAAAATGGCCCAGGTGCTCATCAGCATCCGCCACATTGGAAGCTCTGCATTGGCTACCCATTCATAAAAGAATCTTGTTTAAGATCTTGATAATTACCTTCCGAATCTTTCACTCCTCAGGCCCTCACTATCTTCGGCCTAGGTTCGCACGCTATGTGCCACGCTCAGATCATCCAACGCTAACCTACTAAAACCCCCTGTTTTCAGATATGTCTCAAAAGGGGAGAAATCAATATGCAATGATCGGGACCAAGGCCTGGAACCAACTGCCCAATCACCTACGTTTCATCCAATCAGAAACCCTTTTCAGGAAGGCTCTGAAAACCTGGATCTTTATGGCCCCTGATGCTCTATGCAGAGCACTCATCTAAATCCCTTTTTCAGTCTCAGCCATCCTGTCTATCAGTGATCTGCTAAGCGCCATGATGCTCCTCGGAGTGAAAGCTGCGCTTTATAAATACCCTATAACATAACATAACATTACCCTAGGCCTTCTGAGGCTTCAACAACAACACAAGGGACAAAAGGAAAGGCTTGGGACTTATTTTGCAAACCAGTAAGCAATTTATTTTCTTCATGTGTTGCAGCCAGCAAAAATGGAAAATTTGAGGCTTAATACTATGAGTGAAAATGGCACAGGCCTTAGAGAGAAATTGGAAGGAGAGATAATGAAATAATATAATACTTGAAGGTGTACCATAGCGTGCAGCTGCGTTATTCAGCTGCAGAAAAGGCATTCATTGGTCCATTAGAAAATGTTGTACCAGTTGCAAACATAGATATGCTATATAATGGCACTTCATAGATTAAATACCAGTAAAAGTCCATCGAAATTCCTGTGCTATATAATGAGCTGTCAGAGTGCTGCTCAACATTAGAGCAGAGGTGGCAGGTGACATTCGAAAGTGGTGGGGTGTAAAAGTTCAGAATGTTACGTGGGGAGCCAGCGTGGCAAGCGAGCTCGACCATCATAAAAGGAGTTCAAGGGGGTTCTACCCCCGAGAAAAATTTGAAAAAAGAGTGGGCAGATGGTGCATTTTCAAGCAAATTTGCAAGAAGGTCAATAAAGCAATTGTGAAAGTGTAGTTATGACATCAATAAAGAGATTTCATATGATAATGACGTAGGTAGCTTTAGTTACATCATCTTTGGAGTGCAGTGTGTAGCCAAAACAGTCGAAAACTACCAAGAATGGCATTAGGATCTGGTTTGCATCAACACCCAAACATGTAAAAATGACATACACAATGCCACATAAACTGCCTTTACTCACAAAACGTTCTGCATGATGAGCCTTTTTCACGCCACATAATTTAGTCAACCATGCCACTGAAATCCCTCCTGTAAAGCTACTTATTTCCAGTACCTTGGTTACAAAGATGGCGAGTAGTTCTTGGGTCAGAGAAAGTTGACTTCGACATTACATACTAGAGATATAGGGCATACAAGCTGAGAATACGTCAGTGGGAGATCCTTAAAGATTAACATGTGGAGGAATTGGTGAGTGAGTTAGTGTCTGGTTTATTTATTTGTCCAGACAGTTTGCATGCAGCTCTTTGATGGCACTTCGTAGCTCACTGTGCTAGATTGTGATTGTAACTTATGAACTGCACTGTAACAAAAGGATCTGTGACATAAGCAGTATCCCAGTGAGCATTGCAAATAAAATACTGTTCTGATATCTGCACACTATATGTTCTTTGCAGCAAGCATATTAACCCTCTGCGCTACCTTAGATGAGTCAACACTGCCTCTAGACAATACTCCGATCTCTCTCCAGCAGGTACATTAATCACCAGATTTATCTTGGCACTTTTATTGTTGCCTGTGGGGTGGTTTCTTTTTATTGTACTACATTTTGCTTCTGGGTTTTCTCCCATATAGCGTAAGTTATGATTTTTATGTGACGGAGAGCTTTAGTTGTTTTTTGGTGACAACGTGATGTTAAACTATAAGCTAAGTTTTTAAGGTAGCTGAGAAGACATGCGGGAGGTCCAAAATATTATCTTTCGCCCTCGGGGATACTGCAACCGGCCCCACCGGCCACGGTAGATAATCAGTCCATTCACATTTAATAGGGGGGCCAAAATATAAGCAGGGCAACGCCCCAACACCTTAATGGAGGCACCGCCCCTGAGTGTGTAGACAATAGTATCACAATATGCCAGCATGCTCATGAAAAGGCTGCGTTCTATTCAATGTGTCAGGCACGCTGTTCTGTGTACCGGGGGTCATGATTAAAGTAGCAGGCTGCTGTTCAGTGTCTGCCAGGCTAGTGACAGAAACACAAGCACTCTGAGCAATATGCCACAGCATTACGATGCTGTGCAGTATGCCATGTTGCATTTCAATGTGTATGGTTGATGGTCAGTATGCCAGGTTGTTTATTAATAGGTCAATGTGCTACTTACTTTGCGAGTGGTATTTCTTTGTATGCCGGGTGTTATGCAGTGTGTAGGATGTAAACGTATTGCTCAATATGCCAGGTTCATTCTAAATATGCCAGGGGGCTGCTCAATGTTCTACAGTGTTCCGCTATATGGGAAGGGTGTGACCAGGAAGATGGTCAGTTTACCAGTGGTGTAATTGCATGTGCTAGGGCTACTGCAATATGTACCACAGGTGGACAAAATTGCCTGTTTTTCTACACTTTCGGCTCTTAAAAGCACTGGGCACGAGCCACCTGAATGTTTACTTACAACATTGCCAGAGGGGTTACAATGTAGAGCATCAGGTTGTAGTTTTAACCTCTAGTCTCTGCTGCTGTCTAAATACTCTGGGGTATAGTTATCAAGCTTTTCCGTCACCCTTGCGCCACGCAAGGGCGACACAAAACTTAAATGAGGTTTATCAAGACATGCAAGGCCACCTTGCATAGCCCGGAGTCGCCTGATAAATTTAGTGATGCAAGGCAGCACAAATTGCTGCCTTGCATTACTCTTCGACAGGGAGGTGTGCCATGGGAGGAGTGTGAGTGTTCCCACACATCCACCCATGGATTCTGACACATTCCCAGATTTACCAACATTGGTAGACCTGAGAATGTGTCAGAATTGTACCCCTCCCCAACAGATACGCAACAAGGAGAAATGTATTTATTTATTCTCATTATTACCTGTTTCTAAGTGTATTGCATTCTTGCAAAATGACGCATAGGTGTCTGCATTGGTGCTAAGCAGCCAAAAGTGAGCCAGCACTAGGAAAGGACAGAAATGCACAGTATAATGGTAAACATGGCCCATTCGTGCCCTTCCACGCAGTGCAGCAAGGTGGCTTGCTGCATTGTGCTGCGTGAAAGAATCATACATCTGGCCCTCTGAATCTACCATACTTAAATTAGTTCAGGCTGTGTATGTTGTCATTGCTCCAGCAACTCACCTATTCTTGGTCTTGTATATCTTGGCATTGGGCAACTTCATGGTCTTCCTTGTTTGCTGTAATCTTGACGCTGGGTTTCCTGTAGTTAAAGAAGGAGTTTCTTAGCTTGCATTACATTAAATAAATTGTCCTTTGATTATTTTTCAGAGGCGTCATGATTTTCTCCAGTTGGTGCTCAACACGCGCAGTGTTTCTAGTAATATCCAAGTGGACAATTTCGATATTGTTAACAAACCAGAATTTTCTGCACCCCTGGTAGTGTCTCCACCAGACAAATCCCAAAAGTCAATGAGCGACAATGAAATCTTGTCCCAAGCTATGGTCTTCATAGTCGCAGGATATGAGACTACTCGGAGTTTGCTTTCCTTTACAACCTACTTGTTGGCAACAAACCCAGAATGTCAGGAGAAACTTATCGAGGAAGTGGATGCTCTCACGGACAGACAGGTGAGGTATTTTTTTAGTCTGTACAACTGCTTGGCTGAGCAGAGTTCTGACTATGTGCCTTTATTTTTATACATTAATTCTGCTATTGGAAAAGTATTTTCTCACATGTCTCCTAAACAATTGGACATGGTAAGTTTATACAGTTGTCATAAGGATGCTTCATTGAACAACAGCTCAAGTAAGACCATGAACTGGAATGGCATGCCCTGTTGATGCTACCACTTTCAGGCACTTTGTACATTAAGTAATTAGGGGAGCATTAAAAAATATATTAAAAAATAAAAAATAAGTAGGCTGTGGGTTGAGAAAGTTCAAGCTTCCCCACGTTACCCACATAAGGAGCTTCAACGTTGCTATTGAAGGAGATACTCCAAATTAGACTATTCAGTCCTTTAACTTTAAGGATTACCAGCAAGAGTGATGCTAGACATGTGGTCGCCTCCCACTGGGCGGGGCATCAAATTGTGCAGAGCATTACAACACCTAGCAGGAGCTCTTAAGGCAAGAGAACTCTGATGGGGCTGTTGTGCCCTCTGCCATTCTTCGACCATTACACTTAGGCTCTGCTGCTAAAATTAAAAAAAAGGGGGGGATAGCCCTGTGCAGCATGGTCATCTGTGCTCTCTCTCTGTTCAGAACCTCTGCCCCTTATACCATAATGAATTAGTTATGTGAGCAAGTGTGATGCAGCCGAATGCCAGATGACGCATAAACGCGAGAAACTTAACTGAAAACCAAGGTTGATGGCAAGAGAAAGCGAGTGCAGTGCAAAGTTAAACGATTTAACTTATGGCTAAACATGATAAAGATTTATCAGTATATTATGCAGTACTCCGCATTGGTGTGATCATAGAAAACTCCCTCACCACAATTACATGACTCTAAGACAACTCACCACAGGAAAGTAGTAAAAGAACACACATGGAGGACTAGTAATCTTCTCACGATGAGTTGTTCCCCTCTACTGTCCCCATATACAGTTTTGATCAGCTATCCTTCCTCTTGTCATTGCCTTCATTTCTGGGGAAGTGTAACTCAATAATAAAGTCACAATTAATACAATGGACCATCTAATTTCCTCTACATTTTGAGTTTTGTGTCTTTAAAATAAGGTGCTCTCCCCACCTCTCAGCCTCATTGAAAGTGTCACTGATAAATTGCTGCAGCACCAATCCCGCGACATTCAAAAAAAGTGTTTAGAAAGGGGAGATGAAGGGAAACAGCAAAGGGCACAGGAAGCAAGGTGGTGCTGATGAGTTTCTGAGTCATGGGGGAGACGTGCCAATAAAGTGTTCCCCTAATCAATTACATACACATCCTTATTGTACTATCAATCTCCAGCAAACCTTAATTAGAAGAGGGTCTGCATCCGAAGAAACTGTTTCCCATGCCATGCCACTATCCTCTACTTGTCAATCCTAACTTCAAGGAGGGTGCTGCTCCCTCCCTCTAGGTGAGAACATAGGAGGGCACATTGGTATGAGTAAGTCTTTGTTGATAGAAGTTTTTGGACCTCATAGTGTGAATGCATGCACTTGCTTACTTCACAGTTATTGGAATCAATCTACTGTCCTTCAATTTCTGCTGTGACACTATTATTGAAGTCCGTGTCTTGACTAGTCTTTGATGAGTTTAAAAAGACTTTTGCACAAACACATAACCAACTCAATGCTTTTAGAGTTCAGAGCACAAGAATGGTTTATTACAAAGCAGGCAGATGCAGACAGCATCTACTCCAGGAGACTAGGGATTCTTCTTAGGTTGACCCAATCTCCTTGGATCCTAGATTAGGACCAGTCATTCATGGAACACCCAGTCCACACATATAATGTGAGGTCACCTGGGAGGTTTTTTCACTGCTGTCCAGGGTAAATCTCCCCTGGGTTACTATGGCCTGAGGCTACAAGGTTCAGTGAAGTATAGATCTACTCTGGGAGATACCACCCCGAACTAGAAGAGCCGTTACACTGTAAGGGCAACAACAGATGGAATTGGACTTAACTAGCGTGCAGTCTTTCTGTAAAACCTTTCCCTTTGGGCAGAGGCTGTAAGCCTGCAGGACCTGAGCAGGTCTAAAGCAGGTGCATTGTTGGCTTTTAGTCATTGGTCTGGCACTGCAAGGAAGAGCCAATGAATAGCATCACCGTTAGGATGGTTGTTTGTATGTCAACATGACAAATATACAAATATTGACCTGCAATGATATTGACTACAAGACGGCATCCTGCACAATATTGTCAAGGTAAGGATACACCGGGGAGAATGAATTTACTATTCTAACTCCACAACTACTTACCTTCATGATATTGTGCAGGTTGGGTCTTGCAGTCAATATTGCTGGATGTTGATATGAAAAGAGTCGACATTGTGGAATCACCCCAGAGAGTTGGAAATCTCTGTGAGTCTGGTTGTTGTCTGAGGGTGTTGCCCATATGTCAGATTCATTCAGAGGACTAATAAAATAAGGATTCATTTCTTCAAGTTGCCTGTTTTCTGGTATGTGTGTTTCCGCCTGTTAATTACATTGTTCCACTTGCCTTCGCACATCTGTCAGAGCCTCAGTTGCTGATGAGCCGATTAAAGCATGACATTTGACAGCTGGGACAACATAAACCAGATATTACATTTTGCTTTTTCTTTTTAGAGAAGAGAGGTTTTCATATCTTATGGTGGCCAAGTGGAATGAAGGTTAAAGATGACAGCAGGCCTGAATGTCAGAAACCATTGCATGCTATGCCTCATACAGTTCCCTGCCACCTCATGCAAACAACTGTGCCTGAGATTAGCTAAAGTGTAACTGATTATTGATAACTTCCATGATAAAATGATAGCAGATGAGAAAAGGACACATTTAATTAAAAAAATGCATGGTTGAGAGCAATCTATAAATGCACATCACAAAATATGCACTCCACAAAATTATGCACATCTGTAGACATATTAAGGGTTTGCTTGCCAAGAGATGTATTAATGCCTGCACAGTTGTGAAGGGATGCAAAGAGAGAATAGTTTTCTAATGCGCAAGTACGCTATGACAATACAGGGCAGATAAAATCCAGCTTGTGATCTAGAAAAGTGTTACCACCAACTGTGGGAAGTGCCAACTGTAGCCTAGAGTTGGAGTGGTTAGGATGTCAGAGCCATATTGACACCTAATGAAGTCCTGAATGCACGGGAGCGTGGCCAGCGAGCCATCATGGCGGATGTGAGCTCCTAGTGCTTTGTTACTAATCCCTCACTTACCCTGATTCATGCTCTGAATCCGACCCATCCATACTTTAAGCGGCAATACCTGACAGGCGCCAGGCTGTAGTTGCAGTTGGGATCCCGTAGCAGACACAAGCGCAGGCACAACCTGCGATATCAGCGACGGCGGGTTTGAGGCCTGGGCGGCACCAGAGCAGGCGCGGGAGCACATGGACAGGCGGAAAGAAGCTGCCGGGACTGCGGAGGCGCCGTGCGGTTGGGCGTGATACCACTTCACCTGTGGAGTTGTCGGCGCTCCTGACGGTACATATCCAGCCCTTGGCGGCACTGCCCTGATCGGAGGAGTCAGGCCGGAGTGCACCGCGATTTGGGCCTTACCCCAGGAGACCCCGTGAGGTAGGCCCTGCCCGAGTGGTGCTGGAAAGGGGGCTTGCAGCCTTTGTTGCTGGGGCGTGCCTACCCATGCAGTGCTGCGGAGTGAAGCCGGAGCCGTGGACGCCGCTGGAACCGTGTGTACTGCGCCGCCGCACGACCGCTGGCCCTGACCCGCTTGTGTAAGCGGCCTGGCGGTAAGCGAGGACTGTATCCTGCTCTTGGAGGGCCTAGTTACTGAAGGCCGTGGCTGAGAGGGCTGCTGTGTGAGTAACCGCGGCGAAGAGAAGTGCTGTGTCCTGCGCCCTATGCCCTGTAAAAGAGGCATAACGCGCCCTGCGTGCCTCGCCCCGCTCCTGCCCTGCACCCGCCTGTAGTCGGACTGCACTGGCTGACCTGCTCCTACGTTTGCTGCGCCCCTTACACCAAGGTGACGGCCATTATCGAGTGGCGCGGGACTTGTGTACCTGGAATTGATGCTGGAGTACAGCCAGTCAGGACACGTGTTTCCCCATCACCTGCGGCAGCATTGTGAAGCGGCAAGATATCAGAGACCACGCATTCAGGGTGCTTTCTGCGGCGAGGTGAGTCAGTGAGGCTCCACCTGCATGCGAGTTGCCCATTGACTCTTTGGGCCTACGTGCGGGGGACTGCTCAAGAGGAAAGTTTGGAGGGCGCCCGTGTCCCCGAGGGTGGGGTCGCATTGTTAGGAGTGGGCCTGGCGCAGGCATGCACCAGTGAGGGGACCCTGACCACGCTGGACTTCGCACGGGACGCCGGCAGCGACGCAATACACTGGGGCATTAAGCGTTGACACCGCCAAAGCATACATAGACAGCGGGGGCAGCTGCGCACCTACGATTCGATTTGGCACATATCGTCACACAGTCGCCCTACGCCAGAAGGTCAATGCTCTCCGCTCAAAAACTGGCAATGGGCCGCCTCCGCACGAATGCGCAACAGAATCCTGCGCGCACTGCCACTCTGGAGTCAACTCGCACAGAAGATGGTACTGTCGGCGACACTCCGGGTGTGACGATCGTTGCAAAACTGGACTCGGTGCTGGCAGCGGTTGAAAAAATTGGGGTTGCGTTGGACCAGACGCGATCGTCTCTTGAAGCCCGGATCGATAAGGTAGCATCTGACTTCACTCTTTTGCGTGCTGACCACCACAATCTGGCGGAGAAAGTCCAGTCGCACACTCAAACGCTATCGGAACTGAGGCCCGAGGCCCACAGTCACACTGCGGCCTTACAAGACGTCCTAGCTCGCGTGCATGCATTGGAAGACAGAGTTGAGGATGCAGAGGGGCGCTCTCGCCGCAATAATGTCCGTGTGGTGGGTCTTCCGGAGGGAGAAGAGGGCTGGACCCCGGAACTTTATGTGGAGCATTGGCTTGAAGACATCCTGCCTCCAGGGACACTGTCACCGCACTTCGTAGTCGAAAGGGCACACCGTGTACCGGCCCACAAGCCCCCTCCAGGGGCTCGGCCAAGACCATTCCTCTTTAAACTCTTAAACTATAGAGATAGAGACGCAGTCTTGCGTGAAACTCGTAAACTCTCCGACCTCAAGGTCAGTGGAAGCTCGATCATGGTGTTCCCGGACTATACGTCGCAGGTACAGAGACGAAGAAGCACTTTCACTGCTGTGAAACGTCAACTACGCGAACTAGAACTCCCCTACTCCCTGCTGTTTCCTGCCAAGCTGAGGGTGGTGGCTAAGGGCACCACCCGTTTCTTTGATTCACCCGAAGAGACATGGGACTGGTTGGAAAGGTCAGGCCTATGGACGGGACCTCGTCCCTCGAGCTAAGAATTAACTAGGACAGCCAATAAGAGGACCTGCCGTTGGGGGAAGCGAAGAAGAATGGGAAGCACGTCCACGCAGGCAGCGGCGCCACGGCCGGAACAGAGCAAGATGGAACGCCAGGACGCCCTGGAAGCAGCTGCGACACTGGGGACAAAGATGTGCCGTGAGGCTCGAGAAATAAGCTCTTCTGGATCGGCAATTACCAGCGGTTCGTCTACCCCTAGACCTGAGGACTTCGATGGTGTGCGGCTGCCTGATGTCACCCCGCAGACTGCTGACGACATGTGAGAGACTGCCATGGACCAGAACAATGAAGGAGACCGCGCACGCAAGTAGAGACTGTCTTACACTGATTGATTGTGATGCTGATTATTCACAGGTGTATGATCTGACTCTGGCGCCTTAGTAAGTCATATGCGCATGTTCCACACATAGGCCGCAGACACTATAGCGCATATTTAATGTACCGTGCCCGCTGGCACGCAGATTGGGGAAGCGGGTGACTGCACCCTGACACAGAGGGATAGGAACTATCTATAGTTAGGTGTACACTGCCCACACCCCCAGCAGTCTCCACACTGGAATAGTCACTGCCTTGCTGGGCAAAGTAGTAGTTTGGACGAACGTCACCACAGAGTTCGCCCCAATCGTTAACATGGTTAAGGTTCATGTTCTAAGTTCTAGTTCAACATGGTCAGCCCATGGCCCCCGTGTACATTACAAGCCGGATGCTCCACAGCTCGCCCCAAATCCGCCGGTGAAATATATTAGCCAAACATGACACAGGTTAAAGTGACAACGTGGAATATACGTGGTATGCACACACCCACACGCAGATATTCTATCTTTTCGTACCTACAGAGGCATATGACAAACATAGCATTGCTTCAGGAGACGCACATGTCACAGGTCGAGCTGGAGCGCTTGCGTAGAAGGTGGAGGGGTCAGGTATTCGGCACCACCTATTCAGCACATGCGCGAGGCACACTGATATGGGTCAAGGCGGGGGTCCCGTTTGTCCGCGACAAGGACATAAGCGACACGGAGGGCAGGTACACCTTTGTGAAGCGGCGATTGAAAGGCCAAGATATATTGATAGGCTCCATCTATGTCCCCAGCACGGACCAAGCCTCCTTCCTTGAACGCATATCCGGGGTGCTGGCCTGGTGGAATGGGATCCCCTGGTTGTTGGGTGGAGATTTTAATTCGGTGCTTAATGTCGATCTAGACAGGTCATTCCCGCCCCTCAACAGAACCACTTCTACGTCTAATGCGAAGGCCCTCTCGAATTGGCTTACACATTGGGCTCTGCTAGATATATGGCGCTTCCTTAATCCCACTGCTCGTGTTTACTCTCACTACTCCGCAGTACACGGGCTACATGTACGTCTAGACAGGTTGGTGGGGTCACAGGCATTACTCCCTTTGGTCCAAAGCATTGATTACCTAGGGCGAACCCACTCCGACCACAATCCCTTGTTGCTGCAGCTCAGGTGGGAGATGCAACGCCCTCCGGTCCCTACATGGCGACTCCAAACTAGCGCACTAGAGGACTCGGCGTTCCGTTCATCGTTGGGGACGGCTATTCTAGTGTATTTTGAATTTAATGAAGGTACGGCTAGCAATGCGCTTATTGAATGGGAGGCTTTTAAAGTATCGATCAGGGGTCATTGTATGGGAGCCACATGGAATATTCGCAAGCAGTTATCTGACTCCCTTGCAAAAATAGAAACACAGCTGTTACAGTATGAACAAGGGGGCGAAGGGTCGGGCAGGGACTCGCGGCGCCTCGCAGCGCTATGCTCTAACCATGCGGAGCAATTGGAGCGTCTCCGATGTCACAATTACACTGCGCATACAGCCCGTACACATACCACTGCTGATAGAGCGGGCAGGCAGTTAGCCTGGCTGATAAGGCAGGAATATACCCATGCCACAATCGGGCCGCTGCGGGGGATCACAGGGCAGATGCTATGCACACAGCGCGAAATCCATGAAGCCTTGACACAGCACTATACCTGCTTGTACCAATCCCGTAGGAGAGGCGATGAGCGAGACTTAGAGGAGTTTCTGAATGCTTTACAGTTGCCCACGATGGAGAGGGAACACAGGGAAACACTCAACGCACCGGTTTCTTTGGAAGAGATTGGGGAGGCCATACAATCCCTTGCTTCTGGGAAGTCGCCGGGCCTGGATGGGTTGGCGGCAGAGTACTATAAGGCATATCGTGTCTCTCTTGTGCAACGTCTTCACACTATATACACCACTGCATTGGAGACCCAGCAACTCCCGCCCTCTAAGCGCGAAGCGCACCTGATATCGCTGTTGAAGCCTGGTAAGGATCCAGCGGAGATGGGCTCCTATAGGCCTTTAGCCCTGCTCAACACTGATTACAAGATACTTGCGAAGGTGTTGGTAGATAGATTGGCGCAAGTAGTTCCAGCACTGGTCCATACAGATCAAAATGGCTTTGTACCATCCCGTAGCACCTCTCTCAATCTATGGCGCTTCTTTAGGGTGTCCGCATACGCGGTGAGGGAATGCCAACGGGCGGGATGTCTTGTATTAGACCTGGAGAAGGCCTTTGATTCCCTGGAGTGGAGTTATTTGTTTACAGTGCTTGAGAAATTTGAATCGGGCCCAGCTTTTATACAATTAACACGTCTACTCTACACTAACCCTACAGTCAGAGTCAAAGTGGGACCCTACATCTCCGACTCACTTCCAATACAGAGGGGTACACAACAGGGGTGTCCTTTGTCCCCGCTCCTGTTTGCACTCGCAGTGGAGCCACTAGCAGAAGCGTTGCGCGTCCAGTTGGGAGACGGGGTGCCCCTAGGGGATGCCACACATCAGGTGTCGCTGTATGCTGACGATCTCCTCATTTACATTAGAGACATCGACCGAGTCCCTGATCGACTGGCGCAACTGCTGGAAGAGTTTGCGGTGTTCTCTAGATTAACTGTGAATGTAGACAAGTCCTGCATCTACTCATTCAGGGAGGGGCTCCACGACCCCGGCCTCCTTATCAGTGGCAAGCGGGTACGGTGGACGGTGGATACGTTCCGCTACCTGGGTATCCAGATCTATCACTGTTAGAAATGGGATCTCTAGTTGGCAAGGGCTTGCACCTTTGTCCAAGTAGGGACCCTTCTTCCTAGTCAGGGTAAGGGTTGTTACACTCGTGAAGTAACCCCTGCTCACCCTCGTGGTAGCTTGGCACGAGCAGTCAGGCTTAATTCAGAGGCAGTGTGTAAAGCATTTGCACATAACCAACAGTAATACAGTGTAAACACTACAAACGGACACCACACCAGTTTAGAAAAATAACCAATATTTTATATACTCAAGACAAGACCAATTACGACAAAAATCCACAATACTATACTTTACGAATGAATACTTGATACGTTAACTTCTTCTTTGCAGGAATAGCACAAAAGCAAAGTTCGTACGAGTCGGTAGCTCCGTCCGAGCCTACCGTGATGCTGAAAACCCCAGAGTCTAACAGTTCCAGCCGACCGCGTCGATACGGGCCAGCAGAGTCGTGAACCGACTCGGTCACAGTACCTTTTCTCGTTGTGGCTGGTACGGAGTGTACGAGCCGGTCGGCGTTCGTCGCGGTTGCGGTGCAAGACGGAGCGATGCAAGGTGCGGTGTCCCTCGATGCGGTGCAGGCAGCGGCTCGATGAGCGTCGTGCAGACGGAGTCGGTGAGTCCAAGGCGTGCGATGCAGGGTGAGACGATGCTCGATGCGGTGCTGACAGGTTGCAATGCAGGCGACCTAGCCGGAGTGCGGGAGCTGGCGTCGGACAGCGGTGCGAGTCGGAGCGGTGCGTCGCAGACGTGCGAGCGGTGCCCCAAATGCGGTGCGGTCTCGACTCTTGAGCCAGTTGCAGCGACAGTGTCGGTCTGGTCCGGCTGGCCCAGTGAAGCGATGCGATGCGAACTGCGGTGCCCACAGGTCACGGTGCAAGCAGCGGCTCGATGTTGGCGGCGTCGGACGTCGCCACGGTGAGACCAGGGTTGCGATGCGAAGCGGGGCGATGCGGTCTGCGGTGCAAACAGGTCACCGGCCAGGGATGGATTCGGTTGACGGAGTCGGTTGCAGTTCCCTTCCTCTGTGGCGACTGAAACAGCGTTCCAGAAGCGGTACCCAGAGGCTTGTGAAGTCTTTGTAGTCCCTGAGACTTCTTAACAGGAGGCCAGCTCGGTTCCTGGCCCTTGGAGATACTCAGCACAAGTTCGTAGAAAGTTCAGTCCAGTCCTTTCACTGCCCAAGACAGAAGCAGCAACTGCAGGCCAACCCAACAAAGCAACAACACAGCAAAGGGGCAGTACTCCTCCTGGCAGCTCTTCCAGCTCTTCGTCTTGGCAGGTTCCTTGATTCCAGCGAGATCTAAATTCATGGGGTCAGGGCCCCAATATTTATATCCCAAATTCCTTTGTTCTCTGAAGGCAGAGAGGCCTTCGCCTAGTCCAAACCAGTTCTGGAGCACTTTGTTGACAAGTCTCCGTCCCTTCTTTCAGTGAGTAGGCCAGGGACATCAGACGCACCACAGGAGGTGGAGCCAGCATTGTGGAGGGAAGGCACTGTCCTATTCAGGGCCCAGGTGCGACCCCTCCCACCCATCTACAGGTCGATCTGGCTATTCAGCCCTGCGCTGACTCACCCTGTCTCCTGGCATCCCCCAGCCCCTGTCACTCACATTCCAGACACGGAATACACAACCCGCAGAGGCAGGCTTGGATGGTTAGGCAAGAAAATACCCACTTTCTAAAAGTGGTATTTTCAAACCCAGAATGGTAAAACCAACCTTACTAAAAGCTGCATTTTATCATTCTGAGTCCAGGCATACTAAACTCGAATTTCTACCATGTTCCCGGGGTCAGTTAGGATTATAAGCTGTAATAATCAAAACCGCCCGTTCTGGCCTAGGGGGAACAGGTAGCCTTGCAATAGTGAAAAACGAACTAGGCTGTAATTCACTATCAGGACATGCCGCACACACCCGGGCATGTCCTACCTTTCGCGTACAACGCACCCCTGCCCACAGGGGTACCTTGGGCCTACCTTAGGGGTGACTAACATGTAGCAAAGGGAAGGTTTAGGGACTTGCAAGTGTGTGCACTTGCCAAGTCGACATGGCAGCCCCAGGCTGCGCACAGGCTCTGCGATGGCAGGCCCGAGTTACACTTTACGGGCTGTTTGCGTGGGTGGCACAATCCAGTGCTGCAGCCCACCAACAGCATTTGGTCTATAGGCCCTGGCACTCGCAGTGCACTTTACAAGGGACTGACACATAAACCAAATAGGCCAATCATGGAAACACCAATCCATAACACATTTTATACAGGAGCACTTGCATTTTCCCACTGGACCGCAGTGAGGAAAGTGCGCAGAATCATCACACCAGCAAAAACAGAGTCAAAACCGGGAGGTCAGAAAGCAAAAAGTCAGGGGAAACACGCCAAAAGATGCCAAGTCTAACACATGTCCCCTCCAGCTGAAAGTAGGGAGAACTACCCAACCCCATTGGAGTTCTCTTCACTAAGGCGGAAGAACCTGGACAGACCATCTGCGTTGGCGTGTTCTGTACCAGGACGGTGTTCCACCGTAAAGTCCATTCCCTGTAGGGAGATGGACCACCTCAGCAGTTT